>VZSR01000257.1:1392311-1430938 GCA_013398615.1 Brachypodius melanocephalos | reverse complement strand
GCCCTCAGCTCTGCCCTCAGCTGTGCCCTGCCCACCCTCCAGGGACTGGGAACAGCCTGCCCTGGCTTTTCACCATCCACAGTGAAATTTGGAGCCAAGGCTGGCACACAGATGCTGCTCCCAGTCTCCAACTTCATCTCTTTTTTACCTGATTTCAGCATTTTGCAATCTAGTATTATTACTTTTCTTGCTTTAAAATTCTGCTTGGGTATAAGAGTATTCCTTCTTCCCTTGCAAACGATTTTGTTTTACTTGTTCATATCTTTCTGGCTGGTCAGAAGGCAAGGATTAGGTTATACAGTGATTTTCAAGTGAGATTCCTCAGCTTTGGCAGGGTCTGTGCTCCCCACCCCTGGTCCCTGTGTTTGTTGAGGTTCAGGTCAGGGATGACATGTGCAGAGAGGATGTACGGATGAAGTGATGTGGGACCTGCTTATTCCTTTACTAAATTATTAGAAAAGATTTCAGAGGTCCCTCATCTCTGCTTTGCCTTTTTTTTCTGAAATATCCCTTGAGATCTGGAGGGAGAAGTCAATTAGATTTCATAAAAACGCCACTCGGCTTTGTGAAAAAAAAATTGTAGTCTTCTTTTCTTCCATTTTTCAAGAAGATTCACAGAAAGGAAAAGAAAAAAGTGAGTGGGCTTTTTAAAAAGTGTTTAAAATAAAAAGTTTCAGGTTTGTATTTCAGTTTTCAAAAAAACCCCATACATGAAGCAGAAAAATAAAAAAAGAAAGAAATACAAGGAGGGAGGATACAGGGAAGAAGAAAAGTCACATTTGTCATTGTCCAAAGTGAAGATCTAGTTTGAACAGCAAACATCATGCAATCAATCCATCTGCCCATCATTCCCTTCCCAAGCACATTAAAAAAATCAAACCTTTGTTGGCACAGGATTTGTCTACACACATTATGTTGCTTTAAGGGAACATGGGAGTAGTACATCTCACACTAGTGCTGTACATTGTTTGCCTCGTAGAAATGCACCTTCAGCCTGGATTGTTCATTCCAGGAGCCATCTGGGGATGTGTTGTGCCAAAGTAAGACGTCTTTATTTTGAATATAATCTCATTCACATCGAAGGTTGCACATCTCATCCATAAGAAAAAAATCCCACATTCCTGACCAAAGCTGTCGTGGGGTTACAGAGCTGGCCTTAAAATGAAGACAGAAAAAGTGACCCCTTCATGAGGGCCCAGTTCCCAAGCTCCCCTCCAAGCCCTTCAAACCATTTCTGAATGCAGCAAGGCTACCAAAGAAGAAAGTGCTCTTTAATTTATGATTCTATCAGTACCAGGCTGTCTCACACAGCTCCAACAGAAAAGCATCAGGCCAAAGAGTATTTCCTTGTGGTGAAAGGAAAGCTGTCAGGCAGAGAGTACCAACGCCGTGCCAAGAATGGGCTGCTTGATGTGCACAGCCTGCAGGACTGCTCCTTTCAGCACTGTGGATAGGAGGGACAATAATCCAGTCAATAGCATGAAGCTATTGCATCTATCAGTGGGGACACTGTCCCAAAAGGAAGCTCTGGAATCAGCAGTGTGATTAGAGGCAGGAAGAGAGATTACAGCCCGGGAAAACATGTTGAGCAAGAAGACACTGAAAATAGTGGGACTTGCTTTACAGCAGAGATAAAAAACTAGGAATGTTGTAGAAGTAGACAGGACTATCAGAGCTGTATAGAGGCCAGATCATCACAGAGCTTCTGTTGCTGTGTCTCCTAACACAGGAACATCCTGGATGTGGACAAATACTCTGTTGAATTGAGTCACAACATCTGAATGTATCTAGAGGAATGGCTTCTCCACATGTTGCATTTGATGCCTGGAGATAGGGAGGTTCAGAGTAAAATAGGATGCTCCTCAAAGCTATGGGAATATTCACTATTATATTAATGCATTTTTATAAACAAGAGTTTAGGGACAGTTATAATGTTGGCAGACAACTGCTAATAAAGTAAATTAGTAAGCAGGTTCCCCAGCGGGCAGTTTCCCTCTTCCTTAGGAACACCTGGTTCTGAATATAACCAGAGTTGGGATATTGATGCAGATGTCCCAGGCAATTTGGCAAGCCTGAGGTTTCACCTTCTGAAATTACTCCTTTAAGTCAGCTAAGGTTCAAATGCTCAGTTTTCTGTCTGCTCTCCTCTGAATTTTCTCAATATCTACTGCTGATTTCCTTACACAGAGCTGGTGTTACACCAGGGTCCTCTAACCTCCATCCATGCTCCTATAAACTGCAAAGTCTGAGGTTAGGGAGAGTATTTTTATACAGATTTTTGTTTCTAGCCAGGGCTTGGTTTAACAGAATTTCCAGACCAGTCACAAACCTCTGGAGGAAGTTTGGGCTTGAGAGATTTGCAGTTTCGTTTTGCTCACTGTAGAAGTTGGAATAAGTTGGATAAACACTGGTTAATCAGTACAACTCCTTGTGCTTATCTGTCACAAACCCAGGCTGCCTACTCACTACTATTTCTCCAGCACTGGTTTTCACCAGACATAATCACAGACACTCCTGTTTCCTGATAACATGCAGAGGAGCAATGTTGATTCAGAAAAGTTTTTTCATGCATAAGAGCACAGGCAGCTGGGGCTGCTGTTTGTGCCCACAGCTGATGTTTCAAGGGGCTTGCCAGAGCCAGCTTGAATTCCAGCCCAGCTGGAGAGATAGGGAGCTGAGGAAGCTTGGCTTCTGAGGAGCAGAGATAGCCTGGGATAAGCACTTTTATGCCACTGAAGCAGGTCTCTTGAATTTCTCTTCCCAATAGCACTGTGAAGAGTGTGCATGGGATGGTGACACAAGAGAAATGAAGAACTGGCTCGAGGAGTTGCATGCTTCTGAATGGATGCTGGACTGTAGTGGATTTTTGGTGAGCCTGGTAAATTCAACAAATTTTAGGTTTGTAGAGGGAGCAGAATTATTTTAGGAGTTTTCTTCTGCTGAGGGAAAGATGTTTGATCTCTAGAGGGCTATCCCCACACCATCTGTACACCCAGGTCTCTGCTGACAAGGCTGGGTGAGCACTCTCACCTCCCCTCTTCCCCTCCTGCTTACTTCCTCATCTCTACCTTGAATTGCCTTGCAGTGCTGTCAGCCCACCCTGACTCCCTGCACTTCTGACCCAGGGATTGAATATGGGAAGCCTCGAGCTCCTGGAGGCACCAGCTGGAATTCCCAGATTTGCAAAGTGCGAGGTTGGCATCCCTGGGATGCTGCTTAGGCTGGCTTGGACCAGCACTAGGATCCACTGCTAGGACCGGCTGAGACTTGGACAGCAGACCTGCCAGCTCCACATCAGATTGCCACCCTTGGACATGGAGAACACCGAGCAATAAATCCTAGAGTGTAGGAGACAAGACTACATGTTCACACACATTAATTTACATCCATTTCTAGCTCTCCTAGCTTCTTTGAAGATATTTCTGTTTATTTATTTTCTCGTGTTACCAGTGACATTAATAGTTTAGCAGCAGCTGCTGCCAAAAGAATGATCCAGTTTATAGGCCCGGTGAAGAATGACCTTTTACATTATTGGAGATAAATAAATCCTTGTTCCCCAAGCAGAAGAAATTTCATTCAGTAAAGTAACTAAGCAAAGAAATGTCTTCTCTCAAAAGTGTTCAAGGAGTGCTAGTAATGCAGAATGCAATCACCACAACAGATTTATTTAGCCCTTTTCCCTCCATCACTTGTCATATACTTTTAAAAATAAAATGGCTCCCAAAGGGATCAATTCACAAGACATTTATACAAAAGTTATGTCCAGCCAAAGCAGATGGAATGCAGATAGTGCAGGATATGACAGGGGAGCAGATGTTTTCTAATCATTCCCGCATCATTTCTGGTCACTAGCCAGTTGTATTGGGATTACCCAGTCCCCACACACAAGCAGCATGGCTTTGTACTCTGCAGAGACATGTGATAATCCAGATGCCTTCTTGGGAGAAAATTTAGAACTCTCAGCACTGGTATTTTTATGATACCTTGCTATTGCACCTCATTTAACTGGTAAACAAAGGGAATGAATATAGGACCCTAAATGACACTTTTCACAGCCATCTCCAGCACCGGTATGGACTGCTCTGGAGCCCTCTCCACCTCCAGGAGATGTGAGCAGCCCTGCAGGGCTGTGTGTGATTCCTAGCTGGCTCCTGGCCATTGTATCTCAATCCTGCCCTGGGATAATATCATTTTTGCATGCTTACTGGCATTTCCAAGCCATTCTTTGGGTTCTATTAAATTGTTTGGTTTGGGTTGTTTGTTTGTTTTTTTGGTTTTTTTGGTTTTTTGTTTGTTTTTTTTTTTTTTTGCCCCTGAAGACTAAATAATTTTTCTACTTGAATTCTGAGGAAAAAAAAAATCACTTTTATCTTCATTTAGACAGTGGATGAGATCCAAATGGTTTTTAAAGGAGAAAGATTTATTCCAGACAGACCTGCTGTGAAATCTCCCCATTCATTTACATACATACATACATACATACATATGTGGAGACAGACACACAGAGATGCTGATGCTCATCATCTATCTCTGCATTTATATACATTGACATGTGATGTACTGCAAAGACATGCAGAGACAGCTCCATGGTGCTTTAGCCCATGCTGTCACGGAATAGAACCACGATGACATTTCCTGAGTTAAGGCAGAGCTGCTTTCATTCAAGGTGTTATATGGATTAGAAATCCCACTCTCTATCACCTGAATTTTACTGTATGAAGGTCCCTGTTTATTTGCAGTAAAGTAGGACCTGCAGTGAGCAAACAGATCTGTGTTTTTGCACAAGCTCCTGGGTAGGTTTGTGCCTCCTGGGCTTAAGGCTGTGTGTTGTGCCTTCCCTACATGAGTCCCTCACGTAGCTGGTCCCAACTGTGCCTGCAGGAATTGCACTCAAACCTCAGTGCTGCAGAGCTGGTAGTGGTTTAGGGCTCTAACCAATTTAGGCACATCTGAGAACAGTCCTAAATTCTTTTTAGTACACTCCATACATCCCTGTGTGTAGGCACAAATTTTGTGTAGCTGGTCTACATAGGTACCACCTTTCCTTTCCAGGAACCAGCAGATAAATTTCTGCCTCTAAAATAAATCCAGAAGTTTTTATAAAACTTCATGGGTGAAGGACTGTGATTTTAGTGTAGATAAGGGCCAGTCTGGGAAATATCACTGAAAGGGTTGCCTGTATTAAGGACATTAAATGCTATACAGAAAGGAGGTGATGGTCCTGTGAATGCTTTCATACTGAGAGATAATAGAGCGAAATTATTTTCTTCTTTGACTTTCTTGTCTTTGGCATCAAGGAAAGGGCATAAGTAATGAAAGTGATTTGTAGGAGGCTTTTCACTATCTCCAGGTAGATGAGAATTACAGGGCAAACAGAGGTGATAGAGAGTCCATCACCCAGCTTGGGGACAGAGATATATTGGACTGCTTGGGAAAAAGCAGGAAGGCAAAATCCTGATTCTCAGGGGTTGAGTAATGTTATCAGTGCTGATAGAGACACACAGAGGAACGCCTCAGACCAGCTGGACTTAGTCTGTGAGATCTCATGCTAGGGCTTCATAGGCCTAAGAGTTTCCATCCCTTGGCTGGATTTGTGTAGGATTTGGCTTTGAGTCAGATTGATCAACACGTGATCCTTCCCACTGTCTTTTTAGGATGCAGTGGGACTGGAATGCTCCACTGCCCTGGCCAGCCTTGGTTGGGAAATGCTCCTGGAGCAAATGGTGTTTAATTGCTCTCACATACCCAGGGAGGAGAGTCAAGATAGCTCTTGGTAGGGGCTGAGTATGCCTGGAGGTAGATGGAGAATCAGGTTTTGTTACTGCCTGGTGCCCACACAGCTTTGCTCTTCAGATCCCCTCAGCCAAGCCCTGCTCATGAGGGTGCAATTTACTGCAGACTTTGTGTGGGTGGGTCAGCTCACAGCAGAGTGATGCTAACCTGAGCACAGAGCCAACAGCTTTGCTTTCCCAAGGATAATGCAAAGATAAAACAAATTATAGCTAAAAATTATTTTTCAGCATGAAATCTGGAAGTTGTCAGGAACATGGAATTGCAATTACAACTCTGTCCTGCTCTCAGCCACACCATAAAAAGAAGGTCATCAGGATCCTTCCATTGATGACAGCAGGCATGGCTATTACTCTAGGTTTGGCAGCTGCAAGAAGGTCACATAGACAGAGGAACTTCTTTACAGAAAATTGCTTCATTTCTCCAACCTGGAAAATATTGCTTGTCTTGAGAGCAAGACCAATCAGGAGGCATAATCTCTGCAAGGACAATAGACCTAGCCCGAAAAATTCATATCCACACCTGACCTTTCGGTTTTCACCTCTGAGAGATCATTTCCAGGGAATAAATAACCTGGTCATTTGTGAATCCATTGGGCAAACACATCCCTTTCATGATCTTCTTGTAAGCTTCAGACACCCACAAGAGACGAACATATGGCAGCATCTGAGTCAGGGCTTACAGTGGGTGCAGTAGAGGTCAAATATAAAACTCTCCTAAGTGTTCTCTGTGACTTTAATTCAGCAAAACACTGAAGCACGTGCTTAGCCTGAAGTTGTAACACAAGCAACAGTGACTTGTCTACTTAAGGCTGGGCATGTGGTGAAGTACTTTGTTGGCTGGAGGCCAGCATGTACAGCATGAGGCCACCAGAGCAGTGATCAGCAGTGGGGACTGAATGCACACACTGAGGAGTGAAGGCATGCCCCTGATCCCTGAACTGAGCTCTGCAGGCAGCCTTTCTGGAACAGGCTGTCACAAGAACCTCTGGAAGCAGGCAGCAGGATGACTGCCCAGGTTCAGCCTGGAAATGCCTCCTGGCACAGGGATGTAACTCAAAGGTTGGTACCTCCACCGTCAAGGTGATTGTGTCCTCCTGCCCCTCTTAGCACAAAGTGAATGGAGAAATTGTGAGCTGTCAAAACAAGGAATACATATACCTAAGCTTTGGGTCATGGCCTGAAGAGCAGCTGCAAGGGCAGGGTCACCTATGCTCAGGGCTGCTTGCAAAGAGACCGGAGCTTTGCCCTGCCGTGTTTAGCAAAAGGAGTTCTGCTTGTTCTTCACAGATACGCGAATTGCAGCAAAAATAGTGACTCACAACGGTACTGGACTATTTTCCCTCCTGCAAGAAATGAGACTCAACACCTTGAGCACTGCTAAATGCTCAGGGCAGGGAGAGCTGCAGGAACTGGAACCAGGCAGGGCTCTGAGGTGAGGATGTGTTTGGGGCTGTGCCCAGAGTGCTGCGTCCTTGGAGGGTTTGCTGTGTCAGGACCCATCCAGCAGCGGGGAAGCTGTGCAAAACAGAGCGCCTAGTACTGGGTATCCTGATTTTTCACCTGTTCAAAGTGACAATGCCACTCTGAAATCATGGCAAACAGTCAAATGAGGTTTTTTTAAATGAAGAATTTATGGTGGGTTTTAATTGCTCTACCAGATCAAGTGGCAGAAAAAAAAATGTCTTTCGTTAGTTAAGAAAATGAGATGCATTTTGCCCATTTAAACACACATGAGATCAGACAAATGTGTGTTCCATTAGAAGAGGTTTTCTTTGAGGAAAATACCTAATGCTAGTGGAGAAAAAAATAGCTTAAGGAAGTAACTTCTAGTATTACACTGTGTCACTTGTGTATTCTTGGTGAATCAGTGCCAAAAGCTAAATTTCATTCATTAGAAACCATATACTCTTCGATCTAAGCCTGTGACTGAGCTAGGATCTGGGTTTTGTGTCTTGTGGGAAACTCAGATGAGATGTCAAAAACATTTCTGTTCTAAAATGAAACATGTAAAGACAAATTGCTTAAGCACCATGTATGAAAAAGATTCAGAACTCTTCATTTTGCTTTTGATTTGTAAGCCTTGAAATTAATTTTTTATATGTTAAAAACAATTTTTAAAAATACTTTCTGAAAATTTATGTTCAAAAAGAAACATAAATCTTTCTCTGAACTAAGTTCATTAAATAGGTGGTGTCATAACTTTTGAAATGTTTCATTTTGGAGCTTCCCCCTAAGCAAAATGTTAAAATTGGCTTCTGTAATATTTCCATTTGGAAGGAACCACCTTTTCTTAGTCAACAATTTTCTCATAAAGAATATGAAATGTCCTCTGAAAATCTGCTTCATGAAAGATGGGTTTATTTCACAGATCACTGGAAAGCAGTCAGCTTTAGCAAAGGCAGTGTGGAGGTTTTGAATGGCTCTGGAATTCATAATGATTAGACACTTAAGCTAAGATGATTCCCAAAAGGGATTTGGAGTGTGGAGCTCTCAGTAGTATTTGGTCATAAATATAATTCAGATTTTAATACCATGTGTGGTAAGCAATAGACTGCAATGAAATTCAGAAAGACTGCCTTGTGTGTCTAAAATATACCTTTATTGCCAAATGCAATGTCTTAAAAAGGTATTTGAGAGTAGCTGTACCTTGGATTTAGCCGAGTGTACTGGGATACATCTTGCCCAACAATAAAGATATATTGCACCAAGAGATTTGAAACTGGTCCATTTTTTTTGTTTGCATGTGCAAATTTCTTTGTGTGGAAAAGCAATATATAAAGCAAAGGTGAAAGAACAGAAAAATGTAAGTTTCCAGAACAAATATTTCAGCTAAATTTGTTTTGATGAATGATATCCGAAAGTGCTCTTTTATATATTTTTATATATATATATATATATATATATATATATATATATGCACGCAAATGTATATATATGGCTTTCAGATATAAAGTAGTCTTTGTTAGAAAACTTTTTGACTTAACCCTGATCTTGGGCAGAGGCCTGTTGTCTATACAGTATTCAATAATGGAATAATCTGATTTAAAGTGTTTCAAATACAGGTAATTTTATCAAAAGCACTGAGCTATTCCAGGGCATGGTTACTAGATTACTATCGTACTGCTTAATTATATTTTCTTTCTTTAGGAAAATGGAGCTATCTGCAAGTGTAATGAAGTGATTGCTGTTTGTGTAGCTGTGAAGAAGGGAAGCTTGCTGGTTCATTAGCAAAGCAAATTATTTGCCTTTGGCATTAGTTAACCCTAAGGGCTAAATTCCACTCTCAAGTACATCAAGAGGAAAATAACAAGGGATAGACTGAATTTGAAGTGCTGGTAGTGGGAGCAAAATTTGGCCCTTATCCTTCAATGGGAAAGCAAATAAAAAATTCCTACTTTCCATCCGTCATGTCAGATAACTAGATGGTTTGATTAGATTACAGAGCCCACACTAACAATGATGTATATTTGGCTGAATCGAAAAATGCCATTAAAGTGGGATTCCTGGAATTTATCAGGAAAACAAAATATTTCTTCTCTAAACTCATTATACTTACAGAAAGAAAATTGGCTAAATAAATGAGAAAGCTTCAAGAGACCCTCCTGTCTGTGTTTAGAATTAAAAGCATTCAAATATGATCAAGTTTTAATTTTTTTCCTGGATTTGTAAAAACACTTTGGATATTTCTGGCTTTGTAAATCTTTAATTTTACAAAACCAAGATATTTTTAACATCTTCTCATGCAGAGCACAGACAGACCATAATGCTTATCCCAAATTTGAAAGAAGGGATAGACCTTCAAGCACAAGATTCCTGTTGGGAGAAACGTTTTTGACTTTATAATGTGTCGTGTTTAAATGTGAAAACACTGTATGCACAGCTTTGATTTTGGCACAACTCGGGGACAGTGGAGCACTTGGCACTTTTCTCCCAGCTTGTTTTTCTTGGTCGACAGCTGGAGACTCCAGGATTTGGGGGATGCACCCACAATTTGCCTTCGGGCTAGGGGAAACAGGCTTCCAAATTTTAGATGGAAAACAAGGGGACAAAGCTGACCTTGGCACTGGGCAGCTAAAGATCTAAGGATCAGTTTTCACAGCAGCCCAAAGATATGCAAAGGACTTCTGCAGGCTGCATTTGGCTAAAAGCCAGCTCATTCCAGAGGGATTGGTGGGAATGCCGATTCTGTGAAGGGCTGCCTGTGCTAAAACAGGAGGGGGACCATGGTCCTGTCTGGCTTCCTTTCTGCAATATTAGGGTTTTATTTCTGATGAAGATCTCTGGAGGGGGAACCAGCACGGAGACATTTAGCTGTGAACACTGGCAAGGAAAATTTGGTTGAGTGTGGAAAGGGACTGAAAAGAGAGGGAGAAACATTGGGAGATTTTTAGTCTTCTGCTTTTAAGGTCAGAAAATCACTTCTGTGTCACCTGGGCAGCATCACATTGGCCACAGGTTTGTGGTGAGCCATGAAAAACTGTCCCGGATTTTTAAAGTTTTCTACTGATCTCTCCTTCTTGAGTTAAGCTTCATTTCTGATTAACGTTGTTATCCCCATGTGTCAGGTATCCCCATCATTCCCATGGACATTTTCCCTTCCTTCCCTCTTGCCCATACACACACAGCAGGTACGCAGAAATTTGTCACCCAGTGTGATTTTTAAAGGGATATAGGGAAGGATTCCAACATTATTAAGCTTTCTCACATTAAATAGTCTAATTTATTGTTAATAAGTTGTAGTTTTTTTCTTGGACTTGCAATCCTTTCGCATGTTTTGTTTTAATCTCTTTACTGCCAGAGCAGTAAAATTTTGACTGCATCTAAAAGCATTCCTAATAAATAATCTAGAACTCCACTTATTCCCCATTAAAAAGGACACTGTTTGTAAAATTCTTCTCACATTTAATGGATTTTTCCTTGCATTAAGAATTTCCATCATTTGTAACTGGATCTGGTGCAAAACCTTGTGGAATAAATTCTGATCCCACTGTATAAACTGAGAGTAATTTAAGTGACATTCGAAGAGCTACTCCAGATTTGCACAAGAATAACCCGGAGGAGGGTCTATTGAAAAAGCAGACACATTTGAATTTGTTAAATAAGGCATCACATGTACTGCAAAGCTGCAAACAGTGAATTCAGGTGCACTTTGCAATGCATCTAATGATGGTGTTTCCCAAGGGCATGTCACTGATTTAGCAAACACTTGATCAAGGGACTAAAAAAAAAGCCCAGATCCTGAGAGGAATTTGGACAGTGAGATTGCATTGCAAGCCCATTCCTAGAGGCTTCCTGCTACCTTTGCAGGAGAGAAAGAAGAGCTATGAGCCCTTGCAGGTGGAACCTTGGGTGCAAGCGAAGCCAGGTGCCAGGGAATGGGGGCAGAAGAGGGTTCATCCTGTGAGGAGCTGCCCAAACTCCTGAGCAGAGGCGAGGGGGAACATTAGCCTTCCCTGCAGGGAGACTTGTTCAACTCTGCAGCAGCAGCAGCAGCAGCACAGCTGGGATCATCTCCCCACAGCTGGATACCTGAGCTAGTTCGAATTTTCCTTCCTCGTGGAAATCTGGCAGGCATTGTGAGCTTTCCCCAGTCTCACAGTCCTCACCCCCTCCAGGACCAGGGACATGAATAACAGAAAAGAGAAAAATTCAGGTGGGAGAGCATTTTCACACGGGTGTGGAGCAGGGAGGGGTAGCTCAGTCCCTGCAGGCCACAGGGAGCACTCGGGGCTGCTGCCTGCCAGCAGGATCTCTCTCCCTGGTGCTTTCCACGTGGAAGAAGGGCAGAGCACCATGGATTGATCAGCCAGCTCAGGCAGATGAGACCTCACAGAGGTTCAAAAGGAATATATTTAAAATCAGAAGGAATGTGTATGGTGCTAGGGAAGGCTGAGAAAGCATCTGAAGTTATTGGCCATTAAAGATTTAGTCTAGAAAGTGCATTCATCCACAAGATTTGGTACTTCCTCACTTCTGCCACTTTGACTTCATAATTGTCCTAATACAAATATTTTTGCAGGTATTGTAAAAGACACATCTGTAGCTACAGGTAGCTAGATAACTAGTAACTTTTTATATTTTTCTCTCCAGAAAGGAGCTGCAAAATAAAACCTGAAAAGTCTGTGAATTTTTACTTTTTTCAGTAGGAAATGTTTGGCTCCCATTTGTTTTGCTGTTGCAAACAATGATCCATTGCTAGATTATAAAACATCTCATGGCTTAACTCCTTGGAGACTGAGAGCAGCAATGTGAGGATTGGTCCACTCCAGTTTTGTTCTGGTATTGAAAAACAGCCGATTGGTTTGTCTGAGGCCACAAGCATCCCTGCAGAAGGTGTATGCAGCCAGTCAAGGCACGTGAGGATCTCATCCTCCTGATCTGTGGAAGCCCTGCTAACATTACATCCTTTTGAGAGCATGTGTGGCAAGAGACAGGTATGCCTGTGTATGTGCCTATCCACTTAAAGCATCCCCCTTCTATGCAACCCTCTGCTTGCCTGGTTCACCAAACAGAGATATTTATGCATTCTTGACATCCATGCTGCCTTTCTCCCTCAATGTCTGTACACAGGGGTAAATGAATCCAAGGACTTGTTTCAAATGAGAGGGTATCTGCTCATTATTTTACAGTGATTGCAAATCATCTTCCTTTTAAAGTCTCTTTTAAAGACAGTCTCCAGCTCTGACTAGCTTAGGGCCATGAGCTCAGTGCATATTTGGCTAATGTGCATCTCTGTGACTGCTCCTTCTGCCAGGAGTGAGGTGGAGAAGACCCTGCCAAGCAGCTTTACAGGCATGCCTGAGCACTGGCACTCTGGGAGGTGGTGCTGAGCAGAGGGCTCCTCTGCAGCCCAGATGTGTGCAGGAGTGTCTGCAGGGAGCACAGCTGGCTCTATGGCACACAGCTGTCCACGTGGCACACAGCTGTCTGCAGCATGCATAGCTGTCTGCAGGATGCACAGCTGTCTGTCTGCAGCATGCACAGCTTGCTGTCTGCAGGATGCACAGCTTGCTGTCTGCAGGCTGTCCCAGTGCTCACACGGCATAGTGTGGCACACAGCTCTGCCTCGAACACATCTGTCCCCAGGTGCTCAGCTCTGCAGGGCACAGCTATCTCAGAGCACACAGCTGTTTGTGGGGTGCACAGCTGGCTCAGGATGCACAGCTGTCTGCAGAGCACACAGCTGTCTGCAGCTGCAGAATTCCAGTAGCATTGTTCTCCCCGAAGTGGATTCACCTTAATGTGGTTTAATTGAGCCTATCCAAATTCATGCCTTTCCTTAGTTCAGCTTGGCTTTGGATTCTCAGTAGGTGATGGAGACCTTGCTTTTCCAGCCCCCAAATGGGGTGGGTTCAGGGGATCCGCTGGCTGAGGGCTGCCAGAGGTTACAGCTGATGTCACCACAGGCACTGCCCTGCCTGTAGGTGCAGACCCTTGAATTCCTTGCAGAACCCACAATTACCTTTTCCATGGCATCATGCAGGTCAAAAACTTGGAAGGACAGATCCTGAGAAAGGCAATGTGATGTGACAAACTATTGTGACAGAGTTTCAGATGAAGCTTACTTTGACCTGGGCAGGAGAAAAGATTAGATGATCTCTCAAGGTCCCTTTTAGCATTGTGAGAGAAAAATGAAATTCCTCATGTGAAGTACAGAATGTTACTGTTATACATGATAATGAACAAAATATATACTAGTACTGAATAATTAATAGTAAGACCATCAATTGGGTCAATTATTCACTGGAGGTGGTGAGAAGTGCCAAAACCTTTTTCACCCTACCTGCTTTCCCACCCTCCCTGCATGTGTGGCAGTAATTCACAGCACAATGGGGGCTGTCTGGCCAGCACAAGTCTAACAACCTTTTTAGGGTCTGGTTTGAATTCTTTCAAGTCCAAAGTATCCCAGGAGGTTGAGTCACCTGGTGAAGAGAGCAGCTGCCTTCTCCATGCAGGGGAACAGTAACCTGTGGCACACAGCACCTTCTGCAGACTGATTAACTTCAGGCTCTGCTCTTCATGCAATGAACGGCACTTTATGGACTGGCAGCTGGATTTCCTGCTCCATGTCTGGCAGCACCCACTCCCATGTGTGCCATGGCAGGAGGGAATGCTCAGAAAACCCCTTGCAGGGTGCAGAGAGAGAAGGTTGGAGAGCAGGAGATGGGAGTCACAGGGTTCCAGGAGATGCAGAAGTGGGGTGGGGTGGGGTGGGGTGGGGTGGGATGGGGTGGGGTGGGGTGGGGTGGAGTGGGGTGGGATGGGATGCTGCTCTGTGTTCTGGCTGGGGATGTGCTAAGTTGGGACCAAAGGTTATCAACAGGATTAACCCGTTCCTGTTGCTAAATGCTTTTGCAGAGGAGCTGGGAAGCACTGCCAGGCCACTGTCCCACTGCAGGCAGATCCTAAGGCTGGTTGAGCCCTCCTGCCATGCCCTGGATGTGCAAACAACATCTCCCACTTCCTGTGCCTCCTCCATGGGCCAAATTCCCATCACATTATGCAGTGCAGACCTGCAGAGGGGACCAGGCTGCCCAGGGCTAGGGACTGCATGCAGTGCCAGGGGCTGGAGTGCAGTGGAAATCACTCAGTGAGGATGCCGGTGAAGAGAGGGGTGCAGGAGAGTGGTGTCGTTCTGGGGGTTAAGCATCTACATTACGTATTGGCTGTGTTGGCCATGACCCCGCTGCAGACTCAAATGCACAGTGAGGACACCTCATTTAGCATATTTCTGTAAAACAAATTTCATTTAAACTGCATAATTTATAACATCTATGGCACAAATAGCTGTTCCTTCTCCTGAGTGTATTTGCTGCTGAGGAGCAGAGGAGCACCAGGAGGGTGCAAGGGAGAGGGAGGGAGCACACAGGGAGCAGAGCAGATGCCCTTTCAGCAGCCAGCCTGCCCAGATTTACTGGATGCAATGTGTGACTGCGCTGGGAGGTTTCCATGCTTTCTGATCACTATCAGGCAGGCAGCTGTTTCCACAGACCGCATAATTAATCCAGGATTTCTTTACGAGGAGTGGCACAACCTAACTTATAGCCCATTATTGTGTACGGTGAATTAGAATAGTTTCTTTTCCAGGAACAATGCTTTGTGCTTTTTAGCATTCCAACTGCAAATTAAACTTACCTCATTCAGTCCCCCACTGCTCAGTAACCCCTCTCCTCAGGCTGAGGACCCCTGTATCCTCAGCATTTGATGTCACCTCTCTTCTTGCCTCTGCCCAAATCATTCCCAGATCTATAAGGAAGAGATTTCAGCTGAGGACTGTGATCCTGCCAAGAGCTCTCATCACACAGACCATTATGGCCAGAACATTGTTCCAGGACTGCTGTACATGGACTCCTTTTGCAAGATGAGAGCCTTTACTAGGATAAGTATTAACAAGAAAAGGGGGGGAAAAAAGAAAAAAAGCTTTGTAGATTCAGGAATATTAATAAATACCCAGTGGAAATACTGGAGATTGCTGTTGATGTAGAAACAGTCTCATTCAGACAAAGTTCCTTGTAATAATTTCTTTGTACCTGGAACTTAGAATGTGACTTTTAAGAAGCTGCAAAAAAAGTGTCATTTGCTATGTTTAAGAAAAACAAAACCACGAATCTATGAACACAGGAAAAACCTTAATGTAAGCAAACCCAAAATGTCTGGAGTTTAAGGAAAGTTCTATAAACTCTCTTTCAGAGAAGTGCCTTGTAAACTGAGGATTTTCAGACAGAAATTGGTGGCTCAGTGGTCATCTGCAGGACATCAGGTCTGTCCACGGTCACTCCTGCAATACTGTCCCAGAAATGTCACAATGATGGAAGTGGCAGCTTGGGAAATATTTCCACTATTTCTAGGCAAGTTAACTTTTCTCTGTTAATAAAATTGCTGAGTAAACAAGTTTCTGCTGGATCAGAGAGGCATAGTTATTCCCAGAATGTCCCAGTCTTAAAATTTAATGGCTTTAATCCATTAACTACTTAATTTACATATTAGTGTGATTGACTCAGATCCAGGTGGAATTCAGAACTATGGGTCAGTATTATTCTGTTCCTCAAGGTTTCCCTGGCAATCACATAACATTTATTAAAACAGCTAGAGGTAGAGTAATTGCACCATAATCCCAGGATAGTCACAGCAGCCCCATAATACTGGAATGTGGGCCCATTCCAGCGGATATTTGCTTTGCAGTAGGCAAGGTGCTGGTTTCTAGTGGGTAGAGGAGGTGATGAAAAGGACTTGACATTAGATGTAAAGGCTTAGAGGGTGTTCACTTCTACTATTTCCTCTTGAAGAAGCAGGCAAGAAAAGCTCTTTTTGCCAAAGTGATGTTTTCCAGCCCTCCAAATTGAAGCTTTGAGGTCTGTCTTTCTGCCCCTAGTGTAGGGTCTGACTTGAAAGTGAGCACTTGTTCTTGTAACAGGTTGGAGGAGTTTTCCAGGTGTCACTCTTGGGTGACTTTCATCCATTCCAGCACTGGTGGAGCAGAGCTGAACCACTCAGTGGTCTGTGCTGTGGTGGGTTAGAGTAGCAAACATCCTTTCAAAAAGGTGAGGTTGAGCAAATCCTGCTTTCCTCTCTTACCTGACACTTCTGCTGGAGCAGGGAGCACGCTGAGAGCTGTCCTGCACTCTGCAGGCTTAGATGAGGAGGGAACAGATGGATTTTCTCCTTCTGTCTGCACCCTAGACAAATATACCACCACTAGACAGAGCCAATTCTCACTGACCTGTTGTCATTCCTGCCAGAGACTATGAGAAGTATTCAGAGCTGTGTTGGTGTGCACAAATGTTAATGGGAGATGTGAAAGCTCTGAATCTCTGTCCTACGGGAAGTATAGATATTTTAGCTTCTCGTATAATCTTAAGACAAAAATGAAAGGAGTAACGGAACTGAGAGGAAGGAAAAGTCACAAGAATTTACATTTTTGTGGGATGGGATGTCTCTGGAGATGTAATCTGAACCCTCAAAAATGTTAATTATCCATGGATAAGGAAGTGCTGCTGGCTTTGATGTGACAAAACCTCTAGCTGGAGCAACATTTGGTGTTGCACAAGGCTGATGCTAGAATGTGGTAGGAGCACAGAGCTGATGGAGTCAGATGACTCATCCACTTCACTTTCCTTCTATCACAGACATGAGTATTGTAACCACAGCATTGACTTGAAAATAATAAACCCAGCCTAAAAGTAGATATCCAATTTGGCTACATTTGGAGAGCTTGATAGTGAATACCACTATTCATTTCTAGTAAAAATATAATTAGGCTTATTAGGTCCTGTATCAATATTTCTCTTTGGCTCTTCCCTGCAGTTTTTGCCAACAGTCATATGGTGGTTCTGAGAGGTGTAACCACACTGCCTCTGCTCTGCTTTTCTGAGCTGCACAAGCCAGGCAGGCTGCTTTAGTTGTCCCGCACTGGACAGGCTCTCCAATTTCCTTAGCATTCTTGTAGTTCCTATTTTACTGGATTATGGATGACCAGATGTGTGCAGACAAGCTCTTATTAGGCTTCTGATTTCTGGCATGAATATTTCCCTCTTTTGGAAATACCTTTCTTCCTATTGCCTGAGAAAGAGGCAGAAATGCAGAAATAGTTCTGCATTCCTCTGTCAGTGTCGTAGTGGGGACTCTGACATAGCCTGTGTCTAAGAGCTGCAGAGCTTTGTTTGTTCCCACTGATGGTCTGTCTGCCAAAGGGGCAATTCTTGAGCCTAATCCCTGTGCACACATGTTTGTGTGAGTCATTTTTGCCCCATTTGTCTTATTCTAGTTTCTGTATGCTCTATAGTTACATGAAAAATGGCATTTTCCCATCTCTGCATTCTATTAAACCTCTGTTTCATAAGAAATTTGGATGAGGCATATTTCTTATTGTTATGTCTATTAACCAGTTTTCATAATTATTTGCTTATTTTTTGCAATTCTTTTTTTTTAATAGTATTCTGCCACTGTTTTGGATTAGTGGTTTTGGGCTGGTAACTGGGGTCAGGAAAGTTATGTAAATTTGGTGTAATACCACAAAAAACAAAGTGTGTTCAGATTAAAACAGGAATAACTCTTAGCATTGCTAAGTGATTCTAACCCAGGTGATTCTGGGTTAACTGAGATCAGATTCCACCATAGTGACTCCAGTGAGATAGCTTATTTGAGTGAAAGAATCAGGGCTAGAATATAGACGGCATTGCACAATAACAAACCTGCCCCGTGGACTGGAGGCTCTTTCTTTGTGAGAGGCTGCCAGCAGAGTGCGGGCAGCCAGCAGAGGGGTGGGGACCTGGGCTGGGCTCCTGTTGAATTCACAGCACCTCTCACCCACCATGGGCAGGACATCAATTGTTCCAGGAGGTGTCTAAGGGCCTGAAAGGACTGGAGCTGTTTCATCTTTTCAGAGGAGGTGAAGGATCAGATTGTTGCTGGACACGATCTGCAAGAAAGCCTCAGCAGGCATCAAAAGCAGGTGCAGGTTTTCTGGGAAGGCTGGCTGCAAGGGGCTGGAGCTCTCCCAAGAAGAACCAGGTTTGCAGTGCTAAGGCTGATGCTGAGGAAGATGAGACTGCATGGCTTCCCCATGGCTGCATCCTGCCCTGACCTCCATCTAGGAGCTTCTGAAAAATCTCACTAAGCTAACATTTGGATGCGTTTTTAGCCTCTAAGCATTTCTGGCACTTTAGTCCCTGTCTTTTTCGTCAGCCTTTGCATTTGCGAAAGAAAAACATTTTCACATCTCTGCTGGGGTGGTTGCTGGGATGGGAGCATTCATGAGTGCAAAGGGCTTAGGTTCTGTAACAGAGACAGGAACAGAAGCCCCCAGAGAGGAGCAGATGCTCATCCCTGTGCACTCAGCATGGGAAGGTGCCAGCCTTGTGGCAGAGCTCATTGCTTTTGGCTTAAACCTCCAAGGTACCTCAGGAAGAAAAGTGTAAACAGAGAATACAAATGTAACCATTGTTGTTTGCAACTCGACTTTCAAACTTCTTGCCAGGTTATAAATCTTGACTGTTTGTACCTCTGCCGTTTCTCAGGTCTGAACCAAAAATATTTACCAAGGAAATAATGCTTGTAACAATGATCTCAGACCAGTGCAACTCATTAGCAAGCAATGTGCCTGCAGGCAGTATGAAAGATTTGACCCATCTGGAATTAAATAGCAAGGGATAGCTGGAAGCTGTATTCAATACTGTTGGTGGGAAAAGCCTTAAAACTCCTTGATTGCAACACATGAAAGCTGTGAACCATCAATAACCAAAAAAAATATGATGTGCCAACTATAGCAAAAGTAACAGCAGGGCAATGCCATTATTCGAGGTCATTCCACCTTCATCTTGTCAAAAAGGGATAAAGGAAGGGCAGGACACAAGCCAGATCTCCAGCATCCTACTCCCTTGTCAGTAGGACATAATTGGCATTAAATACTGAATGTGTCTGGATTTAATATAACTCTGCTGCTCAATTACTTCATCCACTCAAGCAATGGAAAGCTGCCCATTTCAAGAGTTTATAGGGGAAAACTTGCTTTAAGTCAGATGTCAGAGGCCCAAATGTCCTAATTGATATTTTATTAATAAATTCTCAAAATTATCATCACTTGTTCCAAACAGGGGAGGTAAACCCATGATTGATTACCAGGGAAGTATCTCTATTCTGTATATAATGTCTATTTGTAGCTGACTGGAATTGAGGGCAAACACTGCCAATCTCCTTCCATCACTGGCAGCTGCATCACTGGGAAGTATGCAAAGCTAAACAGCAGAAGAACAAACTCCTTTTGTGATATCTTTGACTATTGATTCCATTTTTGGGCAAGCAGGTAGCTGAAGGTCCATCGCCTTTTTCTCCTTGTCTTCTCTTTCAGCAAGTGGAAGCAAGGTAGGTGGTAGAAGGCTTAATGGCCAAGCAGGACATTGAGCATCTGGGATATCCTCCAAGCTCATAGAAAATTGCTTGAGAAGCAGAGGCCAGGTGCCAGGAGCAGGGATTTCTGCCTGGATTCGAACGGGGTGGTCAGCATTGGGCACAATGAAAAAGTTACTGCATGAAAGCAGCAGCATCAAATCTGCTGCCTTGCACTCTTGCAAGTCTCTCCAAAGCAGAATGCCTTTCTCCAGTGTGTCCAGCTGCAGTCTTTGTGGGGTATTTAATGCTGTCACTCCACGAGGTTGCTGTTGTGCCTTCCCAGTCTGGGTAGCACTAACAGGGTGGCAGTGAGGTTTGACCCCATTAGCTGCCAGGTGTTTATGAAATGGCTGGGGCACCAACCCCAGCCAAAAGTCTGCTCTCCACATTAATAAATGAACCATTTGAGTCCTTGTGACAGATTGATGGACTCATAAAAAGCAAGATGGAAAGGGACCTCAAAGCATCATCTAGTTCAGTGTTTTCCTGCCTGTGTTTTCCTGGTCTGAAAGGCATCAGGAGACTGTCTGTGAAAGCAATGCAGAAAGCCTGTACTGCAAACCCCCATTCCCTCTCATGGGTGCCAAGCACAGTGAGGGGAAGGAAAACACAACATAAAAGTGCTCAGAACTTCATTTTCATCCAGTAGTGAATGGAAATCATGGTCATAATACTGTGTAGGAGCCCAGATGGGTTGTGTGGCGTTTCATTAAAATAAAATAAAGAATCCTGCAGCTGCAGTAGTTCAGAATCTCCCTGTGTTTTCTGGAAAGATCAACTCTAACTAGTCATGAGGAAAAGTCATGACTTTCCTGGATGGATCACATTTTTTATGCCTGGAAATCTACTGATCATCTGTACCAGTCAAGTCCAGGAGAGCTGGAGGCAGGAGAGGCTGAGCAAGCTCTATCCTACTAAAACCCTAATAACATCAATGGAACAAAATCAAGCAGTAGTTTACCTTTTTTTTTTTTTTAAAGTAATTACTTAATAATTTTTATTTACCCATATTTATATATAACTTTTTCAAACTTAGACAGTCTTAAGTTATTTTAAGCACAGTACAGTGCCTTGATTTCTTAATCTTAATTTGGTGGGCAGTGTATACATCCTAACAAGGAAATACACATATTATCTGTCTTTTGTTTTTTTTCTGAGTCATATTTTTAAAATAATAAAACATGAGACTGTGTTTTATTTCACTTGGTTTTACTTACAAAATTATGTAAATAACGAAATACATTCATTGTAATGTGCATAAATTGCCCACCTGTGCACAGTCAGCTGTGAGCTATTTTTGGAGGAATTTTTGGAACTTCAGAGAACCATCGCCAGTGATGGTGAGGTGGGAGTTGATTCAGCTAAATTAGTTCTAGCATTAATAAAGCTCCCCAGAACCTCAGTGTAGCAATAGCCAGCTGGGATGCTGCAGAGCTCATAAGAGCTGGTGGGCCCCAGCTGGCCTGTGCAGAAAACCACCTGGCAGGCAGTGACTCCTGGTCCCTAGGGAAGCCTGGAGCATGCACATCTCATCCTTCTGCTGTGCAGGCATCCAATCCTCCTTCCTCTCTTGGTAATTCATCCATGGAGCACATTTCCAGAGTGGTGAGATCTGAAAACCTTGTTTCTAGAAAGCCCTGTCTGGTAAAACACTCAGAAGGTGGGAGCTGCAGTATAAAGCATCACTGTTTAGATCTGGGTTTGTGTCCTGTCCTCCTGGGAATGACAGACCTGTGTCAGTCACAGAGAGCAGCATGGCCTAGGTTCTAAGGCAACATTCAGCTCCAGGAACAAATGAATGTGGCAGCCTTTTAGCCCCAGCCTCAGCTGTACAGCTCCTTGCACTGTAGAAGGCTTCTCCAGCCACAGGGGTTTCCTGATGGTGTTGAGAACATCCCAATACTTTAACAACCCCCAAAACATAGAAATAAAGGCTTCTACAGCTCACTGTCTACTTTGGCATTTCTCAGTTTTTAAAACAAATCCCTAAGCTTTATGCAACTTAAGTAATGTGTTAAGAATCAAAATCTGATTTTCACTCTTTCATTTTGACATTATATTGGATCAGAGAGAAGGATCATACATTTGTGTTCAATGCATTCTCCTTGATTTTCAACCAGCTGTGTGCTGGAGGGCTCCTGTAGGTGTGGAAGAAGCCAGCAGTTGAGTTAAGGAGTCAGAGTTATAGAAAAAGGATTTAGGTGATGCCACAAAGGGTTCAATTGATGCTGCCAAATCCATTCACCCAATCCATGGCTTTGTCCTCCCGGTGCGTTATCTGGGGACTAAGTTGTTATGACAAGTCTCAGGTCTCTGGGACTTCCCACTCTTGTAGGCACCACTAAATTTACAATCCCTTTCAAATCCTGCCTGTCCTGAGACCAGAGTGGATTTCTGAACTGGCCATTTAAGTTGGAGCTGGTAAAGCCTCTGTTAGTATCTAAATACAACATTCTGCTTTGGGACCCTGGATCTGCTATTGGAGGACAAAAGCCATGACAGAAAGCAAGGCATTCCTGAGGGGCAGTGCAATTTGTACATGGCATCCTTATGTCACCCTCCTGGTGCAGCACAGAGCTCCTCAAAGACCCCTCTTTGATCCAGGTTGAACTTTGGCCCTTTGGAATTCAAAGGTTATGTCAAAACCTTTCTTCCTGGCTTTTAACGCCAGCAACTAGAGATTTAAGCCCTAATGGTGACAAAATCCCATTGTTTTCTGCACACCAGGACTTAGATGGAATTAAATTCAAGGAGAGGTGCAGCAGCTTGCTGCTGGTAATGGTGTTTCTCTTGGGATCTTCAGGCTTTCAGGAAGAAACTTAGTGTCCAGACCTAGTCTGCAAAAGTGTGCTGGCCAAAACTGCCTTGTCCAAATACATTTTACTGAAATAAATTAAGGATCCCTGCTTATCCTGTCTGCTTCCATGTTCCATGTTACTGTTGGCTGATAGAGTTTAGAGATATGTAGCAAACCACCAGTGCCAGAGACCTTCTCATCACTCAGTTTCCCATGGATAGCCTTGAGGAAAAGTGCAAATGTTTTGCTTATGGGTATCATGACAAAATTCAACTTGTAATATGACCAGTCCAAGCCCAGATGAGTAGATGCTTTATGTTTCCCGTAAGCCTCAGCCTCTAATAAGGAAAAATAGCAGAAAAGTAAGGCAGATGCTGCCAGAAAATATCTCATCCCCTGGAGGGAAGG
Organism: Brachypodius melanocephalos; assembly: GCA_013398615.1. Lineage (NCBI taxonomy): Eukaryota > Metazoa > Chordata > Aves > Passeriformes > Pycnonotidae > Brachypodius > Brachypodius melanocephalos. The sequence continues at coordinate 1,408,054 of VZSR01000257.1, read as the reverse complement.
AAGAGAATGAAAGAAATAGCTGGTGGTACAAAATATTTTGCCTAGAGAGATTTTGGATTTGTTCCCTAGCCACAGTGGGCAAATCCTTATGAATCCCTCATCTGGTCTCTATCCTTACAAGTGCTATTAATGCACCTAACAAAATCCAGTCTTCTGTGAAAAAAACCCACAGTAAATCACTTCAGTGTGTCATCCTCTAGGTGACAGCTTGATCTGCCGTGGAACGGAGTGAGAGCAGAGCCTTGCACAGTAGGATCTGCTGTTTGCCTCTGATACGCTGCTCCATCACTGCCAGGGAGCAGATCCCACCTGGGCAGCACAGCTCTCTCTTCAAAGGCCAGCATGGAGGACCTCCTTGGGACAACTTGAAAGCACAGCAGCACGGAACGGAAAAGAGCAGGGTCACAGCGGAGCATAGATCACTCCCCAGGAGCAGCCACACAGCCTGCAAGACCTGTGGCACTTCCTCTGAGCTGCAAGGTTCCCTGCATTAACTAGCTGGCTGCTGGAATGCTGAGGTGGGCCCCATAAATCAACAATGTTGGTTTTGATGACTGTACAAAACTCACACCAGTTTTGATTGCCTTTAAATGGGCGAGAAGGGTATCAACATAATTTTTGATCATACTATCCCAAAATTTCCAAGGAACCTTGCTCTTGTCCTGTCTGGTCATAGCAAGGTACCATAGATCCTTGGATTTTCTGTGACTGTGGAGAAGGATTTGTGAAAAGGTCAGATTTGATCTCATGTCCTGTTAAATGCTTGACCACTGAGTTCTCAGATGTCTGTGAGTGTCTGTCAATGTGGTGCTTCTTGTGTACTGAGGGTCCTGGAGAGCTCAGCCTGAGAGTCTGCTGACCATATAGGCACATCTGCACCAAAAATGTCCTATATAAATCACTGGGTTGTCTGCAGGCAGGAGTTCAAGGCAGGCTTCCACAAGGTCCTTCTGAGAGTCTGGATTACAGGCTTGAGCAAGGTGTGATGTCACTTGACGAATATGTGACAAAGCACAGCAATGTTTTTGGGTTTTTTGGGTTTTTTGGGGGTTTTTTGAGACCAAGCAATAAGTCAGAGAGGGAAGAAACAGGGGCAAAAGTGTGAAATTTCACAAGGGGAAAACACACGAGGAGAAAGAGGCACTTAAGATGTAATGATACCAGATTCACACAGATCCTGGCAGAATTTACCACACACCTGTGGTCAATGTGCAGAGGTGGGCAGAAGCAGATAGCAGAGAGGCCTCAAGACTTCCCCAGTAGAGCCTGTAATCCTCAGTCCTGTCTCCATGGTATCCATGATCATCTAGCACGGCAGGCAGAGCAGAACATCCTTCCAAAGACAAAGACAGACAGCTCTGTACCCCAGCGCTGCACAGCCTTGCTCCACAGGCAGATACAGAGACAACAGCCCTGCTTGGCCATGGTGACTTGTTAACTGTCTATTCTCCTTTGTTTCAAAGTGCCTGCCAATGCCTCTGCTGTTTCACACTTTGCTTCCCTCAGAGATCTTGGATAAACATCACCTCTCCACCCCAGGGAATTCCTGCACTTGTTTCTCTTTGGCCGTACATTGCTTCTGCAGAGGTTTTCCTGTGCATCAGGGCTCTGGGAGGACAGTCCCACACCAGGCACCTCTCCTGTGCCCTGAATAGCAGAACCTGGCTGAGGAGCAACCCCTGGCACAAAGACTGCAACTACTGCAATTTCTCAGGGCTTGGCACTTGGAGAAAAGGAAATATTTTGAAATGCTCTTTTTATTTTCCTGCTGGGACAGCGGGTTCCCTAAGGAGAGGGTGCAAGAGCAGCATCTGTGAGGAGTAGGGATGCATGCTTTGCACAGGGGAAAGAATTGGGCAGAGCTCAGCCCAGAGACAAGACCAGCACATCCCTTGGGGGAGGCACTTCTAGGCTTTCATGGAGAAGTGCTAGGTGGTGCAGTGAGGTACCACTGTGCAGAGCATGAGTGGGCAGGAGGAGGCAGAAATCTCTGCCAAGGTCCACCAAGTCTTGTGTGGTTGATATCCCACAGGTAGGCAGCATTTGCTCTGCTGGTGACAGGATGAGAAGACACGAGACCACAGGACTCTAACTCACCTGTGCAAGGTGCAGAGAGCTGACCTGGGGACAGTGTCCCTGAACTGCCAGGGTGGCCTTTTACCCCAGGTTAGCCTAGTTTGTCATGATGGTGAACTCCCCCATGAAGGCTCAGAAAAGGAACCGGTGAGGATGTTTATTTTTCTATTCCCACACCTTTTCGTTATTCTTCTCAAGTTTCAGGGGAAAAAATATGGCTCCAAAGGAAATTAAATTTTCAGCTGATTATGACAGAATTATTTGCCTTTTCTTTCAAGAAATTTGATTACTTTTGCTGTATTTTGAGGGGGATTTGTTGGAAAAAAAGGTCTGCTCATTTCTGAGAGGCTTCTGTGCAGAAAGACTTTTTTGTCATAGTGGTACAGAGGTGGTATCTATCACAGCTTTAAAATGTGGGATAATGGCTCTCAGCATTATTGCAGTGCCCTTTGCTCTTGCAGAAGGGTTTAAACCTTGTTGGCAGATCCAAAGAACTAGCTATTCAGCCTCCTCAGCTCTGCTGTCCAAACTATTGTTATCCAAAACCATAAACCATAGTCCAAGCATAACTATCCTAACTATAGTTTTGGACAGATATCCCTGACCTTGTGGCTTGGTGTTGTGCATTCTTCAGTTTCAGGCTATATTAGCAAGTCTGGGAAGGAATCCATTCATATAATTATTCCAGCATATCAATTTGCTGCTCTTAGAGTGAAATCACTCAGCAGTGGGAAGCACATAAAGAGGACACACAGAGTTTAATGTAGGAAACACTTTAATGATGAAGAGATTGCCAGAAGTATCTTGGTTCAGTCCAGCTGCCTAAAAGAGTAATTTTATGGGATATTGCAATTCTTTTGCATTAATTCAATGATTTTTTTTTTCTGTACAATGGAACATGTGGTTTTTTATTCAGTATCACTAATCAATGTGTCACAGATTGTAGCGATTCCCGAAACCATTTTCTCTCCATTGTCTCTCATTCTCTTGCTGGTCCCCATCCCCACTGTCTCCTCTGTCCCTGTGAATGCTGTGGCCTCGATTGTGGCCAGGGTGGTCTGTGTGCTCCTGGTCACGAGAGGACAGTGACAATGGCACTGTGCTGCAGTGCATCCCTGTGGCACTGTGGAATGCCCAGCTGGGTGCTGGCAGGGCAGCTGGCACACAGCATTTTCAGGAGTTCACTCTGCACTAGACAGGTTTTGAAGGGTACTGCACTGTTTGGAAGAGGCATGTCTGCTGCTGGGCAGTGCAGCTGCTGCTCCCCCTCTGTGTCCTGGCAGCCAGCAGATCCAGGAGCCCACCAGGACCCTGCCAGGGTCAGGGCTGCTGGGCAGGAGCTGGGGCTGGTGCTGCAAACACCAGGATGGTGTTCTGGTGGGGGAGGACACACCACTTGTGTGGTCCCTGTGCTCAGTATTCAAGGCTTGATCAGATTTAGGTTGTCACAAATTTGGCACCCAGGTGGCTGAGGAGTCACTGAACACCTATGGTGCAGAAGGAAAATAAAAGGATGAGGCTTTTGCACAGATTGCTTTCTGCAGAGTTGCCAGTGCTCAAGCCTTGTAACACTGTTTATCTTGAACACCAGCTGCCAGAATTAGAGTACCAGTGAGAGCAGCAGTTTGCAATTCCTAGCTTAGTTTCCTAAGGAAGCTGGGTTTATAGGATCACCATACCTATCCATCTGCCTCCCAATCCCTCCCTAATGACTTTCAAACTTAGCAGACTGGCTCGAAGGGCTGAAGCCTCAAAGTTCTTAAGTTTGTACAATCATTGCAACACTGAACAAGAAAGAGAAGAGGAATCTTGTTAAAGCCCTCCTGAGGGAAGGATTGGGTTGCCAGCCACACTTTTTGTTAGCCCCTGGTGTTTCTGCATAGCCAGCCAAGGCAGTCACCAGAAACCAGCCATCAGCACTTCTGCCTGCAGAACAGCTTAACTCACTGGCAAATCTTCATGGACACAAAAACAACCTGTAGAATAAGAAGCCTACCAGGCTCTAGTTTCAGAAGGCCCCTATGGAATATCCCTGGATAATGGCATTTTAAAAGCATGGCTCTTTGGATGCTTTGCATGTAAGCCTTGCACTGTGCCTGTGCTTTCCCCTACCTGGCACCCCTGGGAGAAGGGTGCAGTGTGACATCTGGGACATCTGGGACTTTGTGACTCAGCAGCACTCTATTGATACCTCAGTATCTTTCTTCTACTTCTTCTCACAAAACCTTTTCTGAGGTGGGCAGGGCTGGTGCCCATTTTCCTGATAACAAACCATGAGATAAAGTGATTTGCTTCAAATCACGAAAAGTCAGAGGCAGAGGAATTTACCTCCACCGTGCCCTAGGATCCCACGCAAAAACATGCTGAGAACTACTGACAAAACTACCTGAGAATAAGCAAAACCCATTGCATTCACTTAACATGTAAATAACAACAGCACAGAAACTCAGTTTATAAAATATTTTTGATTTGCACTGTAAATTCCTGAGAATAAAATCTTTCACTTTGATTCTGCAGCACGCTGAGCAGTGGGACCTTGTTAAGCTTAATGTAAGACCATGAATATAAACAACTACTGAATGGACACCAAATGATGGTACCTGCTCTCAAGGATTTACTGTAACATCTCTTAAATTTTGATTTAGTTCATGATTAACAAATTTGGAGCATAACTTCTTCTCTTGCTTCTTTTTTTTTAAAGGTGCAACGAGATCACCTAAAGTTTAGTGAAATATTTTGGGCAGTCCCATTCCTCTGATATTTCTTTAATTGAAAAGAGAAAATAAGATTGGGTCCACCATTTTACCTCCTCTAGCTGAGCATTATTTATGGGCCCACTTGAGAAAAAAATTTGTGGGCTATTCCTTATTTAGCTGAAAGAAAAAAAATTCAAACAATTTCACTAACAGCTGATTCTTCGGATCATTTGAGTAACCCTTTTACTTTCAATAAAATATATTTGTTTCTGTTAAAATATTTAATAAAGTGATTGAAAAGCCCATGTATAAAAGTTCTCCTTGCAGTTAATGACATGGAAGGTGATTGGTTGTTTCCAAAGAGATTTTATTCCTCTGTGCATTAGCAGAGTCTCAGGTTTCACAATTAAAGGACACAGTCCTTTTATGAAAGCACATATTGTGAACTGAGGGGGAGAAGGGAATTCACACAAATCCCTCATTGCAGAGCTCAGCTGCATCCTTTGGTAGGCCCTTTTTAGTCAGAAGGAATTATTAGAGCTGAGGAGACTGGGCATGGCAAACACACGCAGCCATGGGCCAGCTGTGCCAGCTCCAGCCCTGTGCCATTGCCCTCACCCAAGGTGAGCTATGCTCCTCACCCCTGCATGCCCCATCTCACAGCTCTTCAGCCCAGCAGCCTCAGCAGATATTCCAGCAGGGCTCAGGTCCTGAGGCAGGAATAAGTCCAGAGATTTTGGGGATCAACCCTGCCAGATGCTTGACATGACAAGCTGGTGCCTGTGAATAACATGCAGATCCTGGGCAAGAGAGGAGATGTGGGCAAAGGAGTCACACCATCTCCAAGAGTGCTAGTCAGCCCTTGATAGGATGGAAAAGATTAGACGATGTTTAGGGAGGCTTAGAAGATTTAGAATTATATGAGACCTGGCTTCAAACTGAACAACTTGTGTCTGAGCAGTTTTCTTCCTCAGCAAATAGTTTTCTGAACAACAGGAATGTGATAAGGTGAGCTGGATTTATCAGATCCTCACTGCAGTGCTGTTGGGAAGGGTCAGTTTGGCTGAGAAAGGCAGTGGGAGAAAGAACAACAGAAGAATGTCAGTAAATGAGCAAAACCTAGCAGAGGCAGGCCTGGGCTCCTGCATGACCCTGGTGGGGTCAGGTACCCTCCTGAGGTAACCTCTTCCCCTTCCCCTTCTCCTCCTGCTTGGTACCAAGCATGGTATTTATCAACACAAACGAGTCAATGAACTGCTCCCCAGGGGTTAATATAGCACGGGCTCACTAAAAGCCTGATTACCATGCTGAGGAATGCAAGATTGCAATAAGTCATTCTTTTATAGCTCAGGTTTTGTACTCCAGGATGAAAATCCTCCTTGCAGATATAAACTTCTATTTTTTTTTTAATAAATCCTTTCTAATACAGCAGTGAGAGTACCTGGGAGGATGGGCTACATGGTAGGATAGAGCAGCTCTGGCTTACAGAGTGTGAGCACACATGCTTCACAGATTCCTGCCAGTGTCTCTGGGCATGCTAAAGCCTGTAACCAGCAGAAGTTCTTTAAAGACTGAATATTGCTTTTGAGTGATTCCTTTGAAATGCTGATGGCAAGTTGGAGTACCACTTCATCTCCATCTCTTCCCCGGGACAGAGTGATGGGAAGAACATTTGCTGGGGTTGTGGTTAAAATGCGTGGGTACCCATGGGCCAGCTGCTGTCTTCCAGGTGAGCAGCAATGCAGCACGATGCCAGTGAGGTGCTGGGGTGGTCCTGGGGGAGAGCAGAGCAGTTTGGGCCCCCACACCTCCTGCTCTGTGACCAGATGTGCAGGCTGTGCCAGAGCAGCTGTCACAGAAAGGCACCTGGGGAAATGGGCTTACCAGTGAGCTGCAGCTGACTGCTGCTCTTGTTTGAAGTTGTTTAAAAAGTCTGTCATAGCCTCTAATTAAGCATTTACTGTTATTTTAAATTTTTGCATTGAAAAACTCTTTAAAAAGATTAATTTATCAGACAAAAGCATTGTGGGGAAAACTCACACTATCTCAAATGGAATTAAATTTTTATTCTCATATAAAAAATACTCTCTGAACTAGAACAAGGTCTAAGAATAGCTTCCATCCCTTAAAAGCTGGCATCATTCAGTTTTTGGGGTTTGGGTTTTTGGTTTTTGGGTTTTGGTGTTTTTTTTTTTCCTTTTACTGTTCATTAGAAATATTTTGCCCTGCTCTCTGGCTGTTATATCTGCAAGCTATATGTCCATATGCAGTGTCTGAGAGCAAGGGCCAGGCAGTTCTGGCAAAGCTGAAAGCACCCCAGGGCTCACAGCTCTGCTAGCTGGGGAGCCTTGGAGCCCTGTGACCCACAGGCCAAGGGCACTGAGCACAGAGGGGCTGCCTGGGCATAAATGATCTTTAAGACTAAATCTGCCCACAAAATAGTATTTTCCAGACTCATGACCCCAGATCCAGACACAAGCCTCGCTCATGTTTGAACTTCCACCAGGCTCCCAGCCCCTAGTTTGGCAATTGCTGCTGTAGTTCATCGAAAGTTTGTCAAAACCCATACAATTCCACAAGCCCCACAGCCTCAAGAATCAGCATTTTTCTCCTGAAACCTGTTCTGCTGGAAATTTCCCAACCCAGTTCTACAGAGGGTCATTACTTCTGAAACGCTTTTGTAAACATTTATTGCAGGGGTTTTCTTAATGACAACAGCCACAGACCCTGGCTGAGCTTAATTTGGCAATTTGCAAATCTCACTCCTTTTTGTCTCTTGGCCAGTTGGAGTAAAGGAGAAATTTTTTGTGTCTTTCAACACCACCACTGTGGTTTGGCAGTGAAATATGCTGCAAAATGTTTCCTGGAGATGTCCCTGTGCCTGACACAGCAGAACTGTGGAACCCAGGGCATTGCTCGTGAGAGTGGCAAAATACTCAACATTTGCTTAACATCCTTCTCTTACAACTCTTTAACATAAAGGAAGGTTAACCAGTGGATAGGGAATTATAAGTAGATGGGAATAACTTCAGCTTGTGTTGCCTCCATGAATTTCCTTCAGTCTTTGCTGGAGAAAGAGCACAAAGCCTCACCCCAGGGAAAGAGGATAGACCAGACCCTGGAGGCACTCAGCATGGTCAGGCTGCCTCCAGGGGGACAGCAATTACCACTTCCCCACAGGGTCTTGGTTCTACCCAAAAAGCCCTGAAAGCCCTTTGGAGCCTGGCACACGAACCTTATCCATGTTTTGTAATACCCTGACAGAGAGGTGCTGGTGAGAGCTGGCAGACACGGAACAAGGCTGGGGGAAGAATCTCCTTGTGGGAATTGCACCAGCACTGAAGGCCATTTCTTGTATGGCTTGCTGGGATGGTGTCCCAAAGGGGCACCCTGTGTGTCTGGGAAGTGGGGCAGAGGACCCCAGAGCCCCCAGTGCACCCCTGCCCTGCCTGGGCAGACAGAAATGTTCACCAGGACCAGCCTTTGCTCTCAGTGCTGTCACAGGGAGGTTACAAGCGGGATGCAGACAGCCTGGATGTGATTTCCTTCACTGCTGTGTGAGCCAGTGGCAGTCTGCTGTTTTTCACATCATCCCTGCTCCACAGCTGCAGTTAGAGGAGAGCTCAGCCTGCAGCCCTGCCTGGGGATATTGCAATCTGCTCTTCCTGTTGGCACTCTGCCTCCTCTTGCCCCAGAGATCTCTTTCCCCATAGATGCTTTCCATGCTGGAATGTGGATTTGTTTTTTGGGGTTTTTCTGTGACCATTCTATTTAAACCTGCTCCCCCTCAGGTCTGGATTACCTGCTCTGTGTTCCTAAATTCTTGTGTCGGTACCTACACAACTCTGGGATCTGTCTATTCTCTAAACTTGAACCCTGCTGAAGATAAATGCTCACCTGCACTGTGCTCATCTGTTTGGCTGCATGTTTTTGGATTCATCCCCTAATCTCCTTGAAAGCCATTTGTTCAGTCCCTTTGCATGGCAAGAGGACAAGCAAAGGACTGCTGGTCAGTTTAGCTCCTTCCTGCTGCCACATCACACTATGAGCAGACCACTGTGGCATTAGAAAAAGCAAACAGCAGGAGTTCTACAACTGTGCTGATTTTTGAACACGATGGTTTGGTGAGTGTAAGACCTACTGAAGAGTGCAAGCACCCCACAAGGGATGCCCTGAGCAGGGCAGCAATGTCAGGCTGCTGAGAGAGGGCAGCTGCATCCCCAGGCACACCGCTGCTGCCTCTCTGCTCCCCACAGGCATCAAGACCCAAACTTGTTCCCATTGCTTTGGCCCTCCCACACAGTGTCTGCCCCTCGATGGGGTCACTCCCTGCACCAAGGGACAGGTCCTCAGCAGGACTAAAGCACGAGCAGCTGCTCTGGAGAGGCTCGGGTGGCTTTACACGGGGTTCCTCACACAGAGCTGTGCTGGGGTTTGTCTCTACCATCCAGGAACCTCTGGAGCCTGCAGTGGGGTTAGAACCTTTAAAAAGGAGTCCCATTTCCCAGTCACCCACTGCAGAGAAAAACTCTGGAGCATTAAGACTACCTTTCAGTGTGAAAATCCCAAATAACCTACTTCTGTGCTGGAGCAGAAAGGTCAGGCACATGCAGAAAACCCCAAGAGGCTTTCACAGATGGGTCAGCTATGGCTTGTCCTTGCACTGTTTATAGGAGTCAGGGAGATGGAAAAAACCTCTCACCTCTGCAGGGGTCCCTGCATGCTGAATTTGTTGCTGATTCACACCATCCTGAGTGTTGAGGATGCTCTGCAGAGCAGGATAGAGTGAGGCTGTCCAGCTCTTGTGCTTAAAACTCGCTTCAGACTTCCTTAGTAAGTTCAGTTGCATTTAATATAAGCACCCGGGAGAATCTAAGCCTCATGTTTGTGTGCCTGAGGCACCAAACAGAGAAAGTAACATGTTTTTCATCAGGTGCCTCTAATTTGTCCATTTTTAATGTTTCAGTATCTGTAACACTACTTGAATTACAGCCCAGAACACATTCCCCTCTAAAACTACTTTAGAGGTAGTAGAAACCACACAAAGCAGAACTGCTAACCCTCTGTCCCCCTTAAATCATTTCATATTTCACAGGTCCTACAAAATGCTTTGCAGTTCAGGAGAACAGCCTCTCTGGGACACCACACATCCCATTTTAAATAACAGCCCAAGTGTTGCCTGGAGGAATATTAGTAACATTTGCCAATTTTAAAAGGTTTGTAAAAGAATTTCCCATTCCAGGATTTCGCAAAGCAGCCATTTCAGTATCATTTATGCCTTGTTACATTTCAATAGCTTTCTAAGTTTATTTCTAATTTCTAAAAAAAAAAAAAAAAAAAAAAAAAGAAAAAAAGAAAAAAAGAAAAGAGAAAGAAAACACTTGCTCCAGTAGAGAACTTCCAATTCTCTTTCTAGGAAAGATTTTTCTCCAAGTGAGAATCCTGCGGGGTTTCAGTGCCTTTGTTTGCACTGAGCTCTTTGGTCCTACAGAACCATCAGCATCCCCCCAAGAGAAGGAGGGCGGTGCCCGTCGGGGTCTCAGCAGGCTGGGGAGGGCTTTTTTTAGCAGCTGCTGTGAGGTGCTCCAGCCTCCTGGGGTTTGTTCCTGGCTGTGAGGCAGGCTGGTGCCCGTGTTGGTGGCTGGGACCCAGGGCTGAAGGATGTTTTCTCTCTGTTTTCTCTGCTGTCACTCCATTTGTGTGACACTGGCTGCAGTGCAGCTGTCCTAGCCCCTGGACCCACTGCAAACACGGAACTGCTCCAATGCAACGCACATGGAGACAGAGGCATGCAGTCAGAGCCAGGCCAGCCCCACCTTGGTCCTTGCCCTTGCTGAGGCTGTTGGATCCTGGATGCTTTGCCTTTCCTCTTGTCCCCCTTTAGCACTGCTCCCCTGCAGCTCTGTCCCCAGCAGCCTGCTCCTGCTCTCTTCCCTGCAGGGACACTGATGGGCAGCCCGGTGAAGCAGAAAGGCTCCTGCTGGTTTTGTTAATGCACAGCTGGATCTGCAGCTCTGGCAGGTGTGAACATCAGGGCTCAGCTAATAACAGGAGTGGATGTAAAGCAGCACGAGGAGTTCAGACGGCAGTGCTGATCTCCTGTGCGCTTCACTGCAGAGGCTGGCAAAATGTTTCTGATTAGAGTCACTAACACTGATCACCTGCACAAAACAGGCTTCTAAACTACTCCTGGACCAGAGCTCAGCTTCTGCCTCTCCCTCCCTGCTCCAAAACTGCTCTATTCCTGGCCTGATGCACCAAGTGCACCCTGGGCTAGAGGATGCTACAAGCTCGAGGCTTCCCAGGCTGGAGAGGAATTCAAACCCAGAGGTCTCAGCTCTTGCTCAATTCCCTTCCAAGTATGCTAGTGGAAGGGGGAAGGAGGAGACCTCTTCTCCAAAAAAAAGAGTAAATATAACCTAATACTTGGAATGTGAACTTCTTGGTGTGAAATGTCCTCCAAGCATGTCTTGCCTCTTCTGGGATTCAAGAGACCAGCCTCTAATTTTAGGATCCATCTCTGTGAGAAACTGCTGCCAGTGGACCAGGTTTTGGGAATTTGGGCTTTGTTGCGATGGGGAAATCTTGGCACTAAGGGTGTATAAAGCCAAGGAGCAGAAGATGTCTAACACATTGGTTTTTGGAGAATCAGCCAAAGGCAGCATGCCCAAGCCTCAGAGCTTCTGATTCTCAGTTGTAGCATAAATCCACTTCCTTTGGGATTCAAACTGAGGCACCAGCCCAGCCACTGCAGCAGCTGTGGCACAGGCACAGCCCTGTGCTGCTGTCTGGAGTCCATAAACCCCTGTGCAGAGGCAGGGCAGAAAGTATCTTAAACCAGATGCAGTAGCATCTTAAACCACTTCACTGAGATTTGCCAGAGCTCATTTGTCAGAGCCTGAGGTCTTTAGCTGAACATAATCTTCCCTGAGCAGAAGGGCATCAGTGCTGTATGAAACCACTGGAGATATTTTGAAGAGTGTAACCACAATGTGCGATACCGAGACCACAGCTGTTCTTCTGCACAGAAAACTCAGTTGAATCTTCCACATTTCCCCAAAGCCCCAGATGTTTGAACTCCACAAGGAAGCTGACAACTTGGGGTGGCATTTCCTGCATGCTTTCACCCTAAACAGGCATAAGGTACCTGGGGAAGAGAATGGAGATAGCAGAACAGCAGTGGAGGGGAGGGAGTGGAATGGACATCACTGCAATTGCTTGGAAAGGTCACTTTTTGATAAACAAGCAGCTAACTTAAAAGCAATTTGATGGCACAAACACAATAATTAACACCAGAATGAGGTGAAAGGCAAACAGGAAGGGTGACAGCAGTCAAGAAATGTGTGGCACCAACTGTGTGTGTGATCTTGGCAGAAGCTGTGCCTTGGTTTCCTATACCATGAGATGGAGAATAGTATTTCCTTATCGCAAAGAACTCTTGTAAATCTTAATTAATTTATTTTCATAAATCACTGTGAGAGTTCAAGTAGGAATATCCATTTGCTGTGGAGCTGAAAATTATATAATCATTACATAATAATTCTTTTTTGTCTTTGATAAATCACAGCACAAGATAAATATTTTGCCAAGTGAGAACCTTCATCCTAATTTTGAACCGAAAATACCCTAATATTGAAACAAAATATTAGTTAACCACAAAAGGGCTTTCCATGTCCAGACCTGTGGACTTATAGCCTCGAGTCATGATGACTTTCTGTCAAATCTATGTGTTGGAGTAAAATGCCAATGACTGTAATCCTAGGGAAGAATTCCAAGACTGCAATATACCTAAGGAGAAGGAAGTGAGGAGCTGTGTCTAGGAAATGTTTACTTGACAAATATTTAGCAAGCTTGGAGGTATTTTAAAGGAAAAAAAAGGATGGCATGGATTCATGTTGATGAATGTTTTGCTACTGATTAAATCTGAGCCTGTATAAACTCTGTGGTGACAAAGAAACCTGAGACTGCAATGAGGAAACAGTTGGGTAGGATGTGAGAGATTGAAACCACAGATATTGCCATCCCCAAGAGAAATACCTCAGTCTAAGGACTGGAAATTAGTTTGGGACTATTGGATTCCATTCAAGGAATAAGTCCTATTATGCACAATATCTCCTAATCTTTATCCTAGAAATTGCCTTGAAAAGCCAAATCTTGCATTCAATAATTAAAGGAAAACATATGTGAAACAAGACACTCATTTCTTGTCTGGGCTTTCATCAGCCTGTCCAGTGTAAAACATCCCTGTGTCTCCAGCCAGTACAGATCAACTTCCCCCTGCACACCCCCAGGTGGAAAATGGCTTTGAGCATTTTATAGACACAAGATTTCCAAGGCACTTAATTTTGCTTGTGCGACCTGGTCTCGCCCTTCAATATTAATTTATGCATTTAACTTACTTGGTGTGGAATCCCACTGACTTCTCTGAGAGACTCTGTTCAAGCTGCTCCCAAAGTTGTTGAACCATATTGCTTGGCATGTTATTTTTTAACAGAGGCCAAAAGTTTTGAAAAGTTGGTAACCTAAAAATGAGTTCCCTAGTTCCTGACTTGGACCCTTATTAAAGCAACACTGGGTGTGTAATACATTTGGACATTATGTTGCTGATATAATAGGTTCACCTAGTCATCAAAGCTAACTTAGTTTTGAAAAATTATGAGTAAGTATAATGGTAAAAAAAACCCAACCCAAACAACTTGTTGCACTATGTTTATATCTTTCCAGGGTAAAAGTTTGCCATACCTTGGGTAATTTCTGTTTGACATTAATAAACATTTTATTGCAACACACCTAAGTCGTGGTGTATATCCCTGCTCAGCAATATTGACACCCAGAGGTCAGGGCTGTGTGAAATGGCCTGGATCCTGTGAAAACACAAATCGGATTTGTGGTCAGCCAAGGCTGGAATTTCATGGACCCAATTGGCCTTTGGAGTTTTTCAAGCATTTCCTTTCTGCAGCGTTCTTTGCTGCTCTGCTGCTGCCTGCACAACTTTGTCCTTCACAAAGAGGAGTTGGTTATGATGGAGTCCCAAATGCCCAGAGTGTGAGAGGTGAGGCTGTGCTGGGTACAGCAGGACAGGCTCTGCCTGGGCACAGCCCCAGCTCACCTGCATCACCTCCATCCACCCACAGCAGGGAGGAGCTGCCCACAAAACTCACCCTGCTCCTTTGGCCCGAGTGGAAAACCCCATAAAAAGAAACTGAAAGTCAGAGCCATTTCCAATGGTGTACCAACATCTTCCTGATGGGATTTCAAACCACAGGAAAGGGCTGAATGATCCAGGTGAAAACAGAGGCAGAGCTGGGAAAGTTCTGAGTTCAGCTGGCAGGTTTTTGGACAGAGGCCCCTTCTTGTTTCTGCTCAGATATCTCCTCATCACAGCTGACATTTTGATCTGCCAATGCAGGTTACATTAAAGGGTGGAAACTATGCTGAAATTAACACTCAGGCATGCTCACTCTTTTAATAATTATATTCTTCTAAAATGCTGCAAGTCATCAAGTTTGTATGGACAGTCTGGGTAATTGTTATATCTTACAGAGAGAAGAATTTGATTCCAAAAATGGAACTATTTTGGAAGACATCAGTGAGATATGCACCTAACTGCTTCAAACTATGGTGTGATATTGAAATGTTTTGGTTCATATTCTTTTTAGTTCACCTCAATTCCTCAAAGGGTAAAGCCGCATTTCCAAAGTTACTCAGGGTGAAGGCTGAAATTTAAAAATAGATCAGTCCCCGAAAGGGAATGGGAAGTGTTGAGCAGAGGCACACTTGCTCTCTCAGGCAGGGTGTTTGCAGGCAGTCTGTGCTGGGAGGAAAGGGCTGGATCCAGATGCTGTGCCACAACTGCTGACCCTGAATCATCTCTCAGTCCCTTGCTAAAAACGTGTGCTGTGTGTATTTATTGCTCTCCAAGTGCTTTCCTTTGAGTGTCCTTGGAGCAGGCTGGCCCTGGAGCAAAGCTTTAATTGCTTGTGGTTTTAAGTGCTCTAAATCCACCTGTGTATTTTAGAAATGTGTTCAGAGGAAAACCAAAAGTAGTTAAATGGTTTTAACACATTTGAAACCACTGTAGAAAGAAGGGATAGACAGAAAGACTGGTAAATGTAGCTATGGATTAATGTACTCAGGGCCAGAACTGGAACAACCACTTTTTTTTTTTTTTTTTTTACTTCACAAGTAAAAATTTTAAATATAGTATAAAAGTAATATTAAAAAATTCTTCTTCTTTTTGTTGATTTCACTGTATGTCATTTGAAATGCTCCCTGAAATCAAGTTTAAATTCAAGGTTCTGTTTCCCCCATTTTCAATAAAAAACTATAGTGATCATAAAAAAAAAATTCTGGAAAATTATAAAATGAAGCCACCGAATCTTATAATTTTTTTTCTATTTTTATTTTTGGTTTGAGTTTGGCATATATTTTTGTTTTATGAAAATTCCAGCATTGGTGGAGATTTAAGCAGAGGGCATTGACTTTCCTCCTAACACAGTTGCTCCACCCTAGCCCCAATGACATCCTCAGTTCTGCTTCCTGGGGTTGTTTGCTCAGGAGGCTCCTCAGGCCTCTCTTATAGCAAGAAGCTGATTTTAATAATCAGACTCCTCTCTAGGCATGTGGCTGGGGAAATTGTCTTCAAAGCCTGCAGGGCCTGGGGCAGACCTGGGAATGGAAACTGAGGATAATGTGATTAAGGGTTTGCAGGGATAGAACAATCCCTCAAACAAACTGGGGTTTCATGTTAAAAAAGGAGCTAAATTTCTTGGCCTAAGTAGGCTGCTTCAAAAGCAATTATGCTGGGAAATGAGCTAGAATAAATCTTGCAGAAGCACAGGCCCACAGCCCCTGTGTGAGCAGGGTTTCAAGGCAGAGCCTCTCTCTCTCTGTCAGCACAAGGACAGACAGCTTGAGTGATTAATGACCTCCACTGAACATCCTGACAGGGCTCAGCATCTTTTCCCTTTC
>VZSR01000257.1:1382208-1392211 GCA_013398615.1 Brachypodius melanocephalos | reverse complement strand
AGTACAATCAGAGTACAACCAGACTGCAATCTTCAAACATCTCTGCTCGTGTACCTGGGGTCCAGCAGACACTGAAGGTGCCCAGCAGAGGGTCTGAGTCACCATCCCTGGAGGTGTTGCAATAATGTGTAGATGTGGCACTTAAGGACATGGTTTAGTTGTCAGCTTAGCAGTGTTGGGGTACTGGCCTTGATGATCTTGAAGGTCTTTTCTAACCTAAAGAATTTTATGATGCTATGATGATCAGAGCTGCACTTTGCTCAATTTCTGTCTGACTTATGCCCAGCTAACTAATCTATCCTTCCAAAACATCCCTCAACACTGCTGACCTTGGTCAAAAATAGAAACCTGGGAAAGTTTAATCTGCTTAAATTTTCAGGAAAGATGCTGACCAAAATGTGCTTTTTCTGTAGCAGGTGCTAGAGTTTCAATTGACAGGAGCAGCAGAAAATGTATCTGTTCAACTATATGTGGTGGTGCAAGAAAAGCCTCCGAGTCTCAGGCAGCCAAAATCTCCTGGGAGCAATCCTGCTCTGTGCTGGGGAGGGTGCTGAGCCCCTTGCACTCCCACAGAATATTTTGAATTTCCAGTACCTCCCAAGAAGAGGCACGGAAATGGTGCTGCAGCCCTGAAACCCAAAGCATTTTGCTTGTGTTCCCCTCTATTTAGTTAGAAAAGTGGTAAACATTGCAGAGCTTAACCTTGTAACCTCAGCCAATTCACATTAAGTTAGTAAAATGAAGCAGAATCTAGAAACAATCAGCATTTGTGGCTTTCTAGGCCTTTTAAGCTCATTTCTCTGCAATGCAAACCTCTCACTCCAATGATTTGTTCGGCTTTAAGTCCTCTGAATTCCAAGCTTTTATGTTATTACAAGCTTCCTTTTACTGGCTGTGTCTGTGCCAGCAGGTGCATGAACTGGGAGGCCCATGGCAATGTGCATTTGATTACTTCCAAACAGAGCACATTTTCTGATTCTTACAAGTTCTGGAGCTATTATTTGATATTTGGCTATTAGGGTTACAAGAGCAGAGACACCTCACTTCTGAGCCTGTGACTGGGACTATCAACAATGCTACTGTGTAATTTGTTTGAAACGTGTGTGCCAGCTGGGAAACCTGCACATGTGCAAAAATACCAGAATAAGGAATAGAGAGACATCATAAATTCTGCTAAGAACCAGCAAGGTGCTTCAACCAGGATTTCTGATTGTGTCAGAAGGAAACCATTCCAGTGTAATAAAGCAGCAGGGCTGTGCTCCTACCAGACCCTACTTGGAGGGCTCCTGGCAGCTCTTCTGGGGGGAGGAAGCTTGAGGCAGCATCCTGGGGCTGTCATTCAGGAAGGAGCACACTTCTCTCCATCATTTCCAAACGAGCATCACGCCTTGCTTGCAAGCTGTTTGCTGCCTGCTGTTTCTGCCTGGTTTTGGTTACACGCTCTGATTTTTCCCTGGTAGGAAATGTAAAAGAGGGGCTGCCTCTAAAACAAGTCAGCAAAGGTCTTTGAGAGAAAAAAAAAATCAACCCTGGTAACTTAATGAAAAAAAAGATGACTTTGTTGGGTTGCCATTAAACTGGGTATGCAGCTCTGCTCAGAGCTATTTCTGGTTTCTGTTTTAATGTTCTAAGAGCAGTGGAAGTCCATTTACAGGAAATCAAATAGCAGACAATAGGGAAATACCTCAGCAGGAAAAAGCACAGGCTTTTATTTACGAGGAACTAATTCTTCCAAGCAAGGGAGAGCAGCAGGCACAGTGTCAGGCTCCCTTTCCCTCCTCAAATGACTGCTAGAAGGGACAGACACTGCACTTTGGCAAAGTGTTTACACACGGCCCCCCCAGCAGCCAAACTGAGGGTTGCTGGAGTGAGCAATAAATAACGCCACTGACTTTCACCTTGCTGCAAAACTTTCACCTTGGAAGACAGGAAATCCTCTTGGACACTCTTCACACCTTGAAAAAAAAAAGGCCTTTGCATTAATACAGGGGAATTGGAATGACCTTCAAGAGAGGTGTGATGCACAATGGAACTCAGGCCACTGATCAGTTATTTGCACCCTTGCTCTGTCAAAGGATGAGGTTTGGGGAACATGTTCCCTTATTACAGTACTCAATCAGCTTGTGCTTTTGCCTTTTGGAAGAGGAGACTCTCAGAAAGAGGGTTGTGATTCATTTTGTGCCTGCTTTGAAGAGACTATTTTTTTGGGGAAAAATAAATTTCTATTTTTCTGCAAGTTGCTAAAATTGGGCAATTGTAAGTGATGGTCTTGCTGACACTCATGCAGATTTTGAAGCCTGTCAGTGCTCTTAGCAGGCTGAGAGACTACTGGTTATTTTCTGCAGGCACTTATCCTCGACCAAACCTTTAAATAAAAGCATTCCTACACCCACATGTTCTTCTGAGTCCCTTTTCAACATCTCTCTTTGCCTGCAGGCTTTTATAGCCCGTGGTCTGTTTATGGGTTTAACTTTATAGCCAGTCCAATTAGTTGCTGTGATAAGGATAATTAGGTAATTAGGATAATTTGGATAGCACAGAGTGAGGCTGTTCAAACCTCTTTTCTGGAGAGCTTTGTCTGCCACAGTGCAGTCAGTGACACTTGTCTGATCTAATGGGAAACAAAAAGCCCAAATATCTCTGAGCATGATTGATGGCAGAGAGTTAACATCCAAGGCAGAGGGTGAGAATGAGTAACTTGGAGCCACTCTGAGGGCTGAACTCACACGGTCACAGCTGAAAGACACACCACATGACAGCTCATGGCATCTTGGAGGCTCCAAAATCCAAACTCAGATCTCTCCATTCCTCACCTGCTCAGTTTTCATAGAGGCAACAGAAAAGCACTATTAAAAATGATAAAGAGAGCAGGGAATTCCCCCTCCTTTAATAGCCTCAAATCCAAATTGAGTGATTTCCTGAGTGATATGCTCCGGCTAAACACAAGGTATAAGCCAGACCAGAAACTTTCTTGTTTCCCAGAACTCTGCAAGTTCCTGAGCCTGTCTTCTCTGAAAGCCTGTGACTTGATGGAATTGCTCTTGTAACCCCTTTTTCTCGTTCTTTTTTCTCTTTAGTTCCTAATTTATCTGTTGTGAGCGTGGAAGTAGGAATGTCAGTGGGATCATACTTGCAAAGAGAGGGCCTTAGGTAGAAAAGCTTGGAAGCATTTCCCTGTTGCTAGTTGCAATTGGTGACCAGTTTGCAATATCCCAAATCATTTCAGGAGGTGTTGTCCAAAGACCATGGAGGACTGAAAAGTAAGACACAAACTAGGAATAGGCAGGGAATTTGCATGAACAAAGTGAGGGAGAATGGACATTAAACACCCAGCATTTGAAAGGAATTTCCAGCATTTATTGAAAGGAAACAACTGATCAAGCATTGGAATCTAGGCTGAGGAGGAAGAAATTGTTCATGGAGAAAGAACTATGAATGTTGGTAATTTATGAAATTCCTAGTTCATGACAAGAAATTATTCAGCATGGTGATGAGCTTCCCTGAGCTGCTCCCAGAAACTTCCCCCTCTGTGTCCATGCTGGAAAAAAGAGAAGCCGACCAAGTGGAGCTGAAGGGAAGCAATTTTCACAGCCAGAGCACCACATGGACACTCCCAGGGACAGGTAGAGATGCAGATGCAGGACACCCCTTCCCTGCACTGAGATGTGCAGGCCACATCTGGAGACAGAGCAGTGCCAAAGGGATCACAGCTGGCAGCTAAGACGGAGCAGCCCCTCAAGCAGCTGGCCAGAGATCAGTCCCAAGAGCTGAGCTACAGAAAAGATCTGAGGTGAAGCTGAAACACCAGGGAGTGCCATGAGAGCCTGTTACTTGTGTGATCCCAGGGCACAGGGAGAAAGAGATTTCCTGAGAAATTGGTTTACCAAGGTTTTAAACTGGAGACAGGCAAAGATCCAATCTGTACAGGGAAAACATGCAAGATTCCTGCCAAATACAAGCTGAATTACAAGAAACTCTGGGCTGGAGCTCCTCTAACCTGCCATACATTAGGCTGGAGTGGTTCAGGCAATACTGGGGGGTAGAAGTCTCCTGGGTCGTGCATGAGGGCTGGTGTTATACAAGTATCATTCCTGATGCAGAAAAACCTGCATTCCCTCCGTGTCTGCAAAGCAGATGGATCCAGGATTTCCTGGTTAGGGAAGACCAGGCACTCTTCAACACAAACAGAAATCTTAGAGCAAGGCTAAGAGCCAAATTGGTTCTTAACTTCTTCCAGTAGTCTCCTGGGCTCTTCAGAGTTATTAGTCTTTGTAAATATATGCTACAATTAGCTGGATTGATTGCCCCAACATATATTGACTAGAGCTGGTCAGGACATTTTTGCTGAAGTGATTGAGTAAATATTTTTTCCGCAATAATCTGTAGTGATGACTGTTCTCATCAATATTTATAACGTTTCTTTTTAACATCAAAAAAATGTTTATTTATTTTTCTCTGGTTTTAGTTATTTGTTGACATTTCTATGTCGTCCAGTCTTCCAACTTAGCATGCCATAACCTATTGTAGAGGAGTTGTGGCAGTTATATTTTGGGATGGAAAAAAAGAAGGAGGGAGTAGGGAGATGAAGCAAAGGGGAAAGTGGCCACAGGCACACAGTGTGTTCATCAAGTGAGATGATATATGACATCAGAGACGGCACAGGATGTGATAGTTACGTTACAATACCTGCTGTAATAGCCATTATTTAATTTTCTTTTTTTTTTTTTTTTTTTGATAATAAATAGGGGCAGCTGCTACTTCACAATGACTGAAACATCCTGTCTTTTCTGGATTATGTCTCCTACCAGTGTTAGTGTATCCTAGCATTCAGAACAAAGAGGAACTCATAAATTGGATGAACAGCTATTGTTTAAAATATTTTAACATGATTCCCAGTGAAGACTGGAATGGCTATGTCCAAGAAATGATGTAAAAACTAATAAAAGTAACAGAAGAATAAATACACATGAGGTCTTTTTTCCCCAAAAAGGACATATTTTTCTGAGTATTTAGAATAAAATACTGAGGGTTTTTTTTCATTCTGGCTCAGAATAAGATTCTCAATTGTTTTTGCAGTAATAGCAGTACTCATGCATAGAAATGCCATGCTCATATGGAAGTGCAATGTTTTGTGGCTGCTTTATGACCGTTGCCCTCTTTATGCATCCAGGGGCACTGCAGCTCCCTGACTGGAGCACATCTCTTGTACCCAAGCTTTGTGTCCCCAGCAACAGCCAGGACCTTCTTCTCCTTTAGCACTCAGGGTTCTTTAACCTTCTTTCTTTCAGGCTGGATGTTCCTTTCAAAATATATGTTATCAATACTCATGATGCATTTCAGTATTATTGTTATCTCTATAAATGTCCATTCTGTTTCTGAGTTCTCTCCCTCAGTGGCATTGTCTGGGAGAAAATTACACCATGAAAAATGCAATTAAAATGAGTAATATTCCCTTTTGCTGGCTTTGAATTTGTTGCACTGAATTGTCATTTGTTTGGTTGAGGATTTTTATATCATAAGCCAAGGAAAGCCGTATTTCCCTGTCTCTGTTCCCTGACACTTTTATTGTTCATCCAGTTTATCATGTATATTCCACTTTTCTCCTGCTTGAAAAAAAAATGACATTTAGCAATCTCTTCTCAGAAATTTCTCTTCTTTGTTAGGTTCTTTGTTATGTTCATTCTCCAAAGCCTGTGTAGAGAGGATGCTTTTAGAGACAATTAATTGGAAATGTATACTAGAACTGGCTGGAAATTTGCTATGTTTTCATCAGAACAAAAAAAAAAGTATTTATGCTGGAACAACTTTTTGTGAAAGACACCCAACCATTTATTTTAAATTTGTAACACCTTAAAAAATGAATAGAGCAAGATTTTATCCCTTGAAAAAAGTTGGAAAATAT
Source organism: Brachypodius melanocephalos (assembly GCA_013398615.1). Taxonomy (NCBI): domain Eukaryota; kingdom Metazoa; phylum Chordata; class Aves; order Passeriformes; family Pycnonotidae; genus Brachypodius; species Brachypodius melanocephalos. The sequence continues at coordinate 1,386,309 of VZSR01000257.1, read as the reverse complement.
TTTTATTTGGTGTAGTAGTAAATATATTATATCCGTGTTTGCAAACAAAATTAAACACTCTGGGATGACCAATGATAGTTTTTGGGAATTTGTGTGAAGATATCCACGTTTGCAAACAAAATTAAACATTCCAGGATGACCAAAAATAATTTTTGGGAATTTGTGTGAAGATATTTTTGGACAATACTTTTAGGATAAAGGTTGTACACTAAAAATGCTCATCCATATCACAGTCATCCCAGCAAGTCCAGCAGACACTGTGATGTTGAGATCTTCTACCTTGCAGTAACTAAATGCAATTAACTTACCAGGAAAAAAAATGAGAGATCTTGGTGTGTCAGACATTTCAGGCAATGCAAGTGGTGTGTGGATAAACCTATCAGGAAATACATCAAGAAATCAAGGCCCCAAAGCTGTGAAGCATCTTGTGTTCAAAGCTTCTGTGGCTTTTGGAAGGAGGTCATTTTGTCTGGAGCACAGCAATATTTGGCCCAAAATGGGTTATTTTAGGAGGTCAGACAGCCTTTGCCAAGCTGTTCCCCTTGAGCTGTCAGACCAGTGGGGTTCTCCAGGTGTTATTAATGCTGAAAGCTTTTTGCTTGGACTAGCATGGAGAGATAGGGATGTCTCCTGGGAAGTTAAAAGGCTGCTTTGCACATAATAAAAGATGCTTTAATACCATCCCATGGAGATTCATCTTGTTTCTAATCTATCAAAACTAACTTGTGCCTCAGGGGCCTTTGGACCATTGCCCAATTTGCCTTGCTCATTTCTCACAAAGAAAACCAGGAAAGCTTGGCAGCATCATCATTTCATGAATGAAGCAGATTGATGTAAACAAGGTTGTAATTTTAATGGGGTCTATACTTTCAAGCATTAGTCCCACTCTAACCCCAAACTCTAGACTCCTGCTGACCTGGGGGTTAGGCTCATCTGAAGATAACATGAGTTTCTACACCAGGCCCCAGATTTATTCAGGCTTGTGTTGACTTTCAGCCTGTCTGCCTAAAATATACATGGGGAAGGACAGATTACTCTCTGCACCAAGCGCTGTCTAAGGGAAGTGTCTGCTGAGTTTTGGTTCTGAGCCAAGTTTCCTGCTGTCTAGCATTAGGGCTTTGGCAAGGCACTCTGGGCCCTGTCACAAAAAGAATCTATAAAAAAGAGGGTTTTCTCTGTCATCACACATAATTAAGGACAACATTTTAATCAGGCTGCTCCCACTTAATTGCGGTGCTTTGCATAGCTACCCTGGACCTGCTGCTTTAAACAGATCCAGTGCATTTGTCAGACTGGGTCAGGCTGGGAAGATGAAACCTCACTGGAGATATGGAGAAGTCAATATTTTTTATAAGGAAGGAATGTGTTCATGTCACGGTGTGCTACAAAACAACCGTGGCTGGATGCAGAGGGGATTGATTGCTGTGGCACTGCCAGCAGTCAGCTCTAAACTCTGCTAGCTTGCTGTGGCTTGAGACCACGTGGAGAGCTGAAGCTTTCAGAATCAAATCTTGGGGCTGGCAATTTTCATTGACTGATAATTTTACTCTTTTTAAATACAATAAATGGAACAATGAAAAGAATTTTTGGGTGCCTCTCACATGGAAAAATATTCCTAAAAGCTCAAGACCTGTTTTTATTTAAAAAAAGAAACCAAAGAAGAACTCAGCCAGGAAGCCATGACTGGTAACCTTTTGACCATTCACAGCCCAATTGCTCCAAAACATTTTTTGCCAAAACTTGTTTTTATTCTGCAGCATGCCTAGGAAGTCACCAGTTTTAGACCCTATCAACTCAAGGTATAGGAAAGAAGAACATTTGCCAGACTTGTGGAGGCTTAAAAACTGTTTGGTATATAGCCAGGAGAATCCCACAGGAGCACTCAAGGAAAGGAAACTCATGAAAGGAGACAATCCTTTCATTGCTGGGCTCTGGTGATCTCTTGCTCTGAGTGCTGCAGAGAAGCCAACATGCAGACCTCATATCCTAGTTCACTGTGCCATGATCCACTCAATCCTTCACGTGTTTTGCTCCAGGTTCAGCTCGTGAACTGCAGCTCAGTGTGGGAAAAACAAAGCCAGTGCCACCCTGGATTTCAAAATGGGCAGGAAGGAGGACACAGGGCACTATGAGCCAGCCAGCTTCAGTCAATCCCTGAAAAGATGATGGAGTGCCTGGCTCTGTAGGAGATCTCTATCCATGTGGATGACAAGAAGGTGATCAGGAGCAGTCAGCATGGTTGCACTAAAGGTAAATCATGCTTGACCAACCTGATTGCCATCTACAATGAAACAACTGCCTGCACTCCAGCATGACTGAACACGCTGTAACATTCATTGAGCAGCTCTTGAAGACAGCTGGAGCCTGTTCCAGGCTGGACCCCAGCACTGCCAGTGAATCTGACACACAGATGGGTTGGAGGCACTGCCACAGGTACAGCACAGACATCCTAAGAGTCTGGACCATCAGCTTTATGTCCTAGTGACAATCAACTCTCTGAATGATTGGCTGCCCAAAGGCTGTGTGACAGTCCCAACAGGTCCATCAGGACCACGGGATCTGCTGCTGCTGACAGATCTGTGTGAACACGTACAGCTGCAAATTCTGGGCTGAACCCAACACACAGGTAACTTAATTTAACAAATCAGCATCAGTAAACAGGAGGCAAGAGTTAAGTCCTTTCACCTACAGCTGTTGTTTTGTCTCCCTTCCTATGAGATGGGATGGGCTGTGCTACTGCACAGGTACAGGTCTCCAGCAAAGGGCTGGCCCATTGTGATCTTCCCCATAAGGTCAGCAGGTTTTTGAGGGTCAGAGAGCTGGTGGGGAAGAGAGGCTAAGCTGGCCTCTGTGGTGCCTGGCTTGGCTGATGGTCCCCAGTGCAGCTCCAGGCCACAGACCTGTCTCACATGAGCTTGCCCAGAAGAGGCATACACTGCCCATCTTGAAGGGACCTGCAGGAGTTTCAGAAATGCCCTGCCCTGGGATTCGTCATTCTCCCCTAAAATGTCAGCCCTGCCAGCACTGTTGGTTTCTTGTCGATGATTTTGGCCATCACCCACTAAAAACCTCTTTCCTAATTCCTACTCCAACCACAGATATTCACAGCAGGGGAATAAATAACTGGATTGACCAGAAATAGGAGATTGGGAAGTCAGTGGTGGAAATCCCCTTTTGGCAACTGCTCCATCTGTGGATGAATGCTGAAGGAGAATTGTGCAAAGGGGACATCATTGTTGCCAGGACTGGCCTTCCCTGGACAGTCTGTACTGGATTGTATTTCAAGGACATCTGTAAACATCATCCTCTTTGCATCATGTCAGGTGCTTGACAGGACTAGAGAGGATTTACAGCTAGGCAACGTGGGAAGGATCAGCTGAGGAGATGGTGCTCTCCTCATTCCAGGATGGCTTTCCAGCAGGTTAGCAGCCTTACAGCCCAAGCCTTCACAATCCCACATTTTCCTGATCTTTTACAGCACAAAATCACCTTGTGCAAGCATTTGTCTTTGCAATGGAACACAATGGAAACACTTGTAAAAGCTGTTATGGTACCTCAACAGCAATGAAAACAACTCCCTGTGGTATTTCCTCGGTGGAAAGAAGGAACAGGTGGGCCAGTAACTCCATCTGCCATGCCAGCTGCATCCTCAGAAGGACCTGACTCGGCTAAAAGCTTTGGATCTCAGCAGAAGCGACCTGCAGAAAATGCAGATGAGCATCCAGAATCCCAGGCACCAAAATCACAATTACAAAGGACATTTGACTGCCTGACCAATCACTGAACATTTCTCATTGCCACGGAGTTTTTGAGCTTGGCTCACAATCAGTTGTTGTGAAAGTAAACCTCTGACTGCAGTGAGGGAAGGGCAGTGACAACAGCAGAGAGCAGCAGGCTTCAGATGTTAGCAATCTGCTGATTTCAATTAGTCACCAGAGCACGGGATGGAGCTCCCAAGGTCTCTATTCTCCTTCTGCCTTTAGTGTTATGTGCTCTATAGTCTGTGACAAGCCACTTACTTGTCCATTTCTCAGTTTCCCTTTGTCTTCCCTAAGATGGTTGTTGTGGTTTGAAAGCAAAACAAGTGAGAAGCTCCAAGTC
>VZSR01000257.1:1337925-1382108 GCA_013398615.1 Brachypodius melanocephalos | reverse complement strand
TCATTCAGGGCCTTTAGGTGCTACTGAAACAGAAAAAATACAGCAACACTAAACCTCCTTTGAGACCTTGCTCTCACTCCACTTGCAGGCAGTCACACCTCATCATATCCATGTGGATAAGGTTTGGATAATGTGACACATCTTACATACTTCCTTTTGAGCAGGGTGTTTAAGAGGCCCAGTATATTTATTTAATGAGATGCTAATTTACTGTACACAAGCTTTAAGGCTCTGGGCAAAGGTGTCTTTTGCATTTCCTAACTTCTTAAATAAGGAAAGCTTCCTCAGGAGTGCCTCAGCTCCAGCCCTTGGTAGGTGATGGCCGTAGACACAAGTGGTGAAATGAGCCATGTTCTAGTGAGGGACAGCTGCTGCATGGGATTCCCCCTCTCGTGCACATCCCTGGCATTGTACTCACAACTAGCTTTTGCCAACCAGTGAACTGTAAACAAAAATGACACCTTTGGAGAGGAGTACACAGCTGACACCATCATTTGTGCTCCTGGTTTCTATGAAGTGTGTACACTACAGGGCCATGCTCATCTGCTGCCTCTATGCCACCAGTCTCTGGCACTATTGAAAAGCTTGCCTGTGTGTCCTTTGGGCTGTGGTGTTAACAATTCCTGGGAATTCCACTTGTGTTTGATTAAAACTTTTGAGGACAGAGTAACAGTTTCATACCTGCTGGTCCCAAGAAGTCCTCAGTGGTTGTGATGGAGAGCAAACTCACAACATGAACATGCTGCTGAGCCACAGAACACTAAGGAGCTGGCCTGGGTCAACATGTTTCGTGTTGCCATCCAACTCTTCAAGCCAGCAGCTGATTTCTTGGCTCTGAAAAGCCCTAAGGTTATTCAATATATAACTATCTCTTCAGATTTGTTTTTCTAACAACGAGTCAAAATATGGTTTCAATTTCATCAAAAAAGTCCTGTTTATACAAGTGTTTGCAGTGGAGTTTTATGGTCTTTTCCCAGTTGGATCAGACCATTACCTCGCACTCAGCCGAGGCTCGTGCTGTGTGTGCTGCAGTCAACGCTGATGGGGGTGAATGCACCTTACACGGCTCTTCCTTTTTCTTCTTCATTATCACTGAGGGAAATAATTGAGGAAAAGCCAGGAAGGCTCCTTAAGGCACGTTTCCAAGTCAGGGCCTGGGATGTGGCCAGGTAGTTTCCAGTAACAGAACAGGGCGCCAGCTTCCCACAAAGCATTTCAGGAACGCACCCTCCATCCTCACAGTCCAGTTTCATCATAAATACTGAGGATCCACACACAAAGAACAAAGCAGGAGAACACATGGCAAAGCAATCAGATGTAAAATACTGGCATTCTTGAATTTCATTTTACCTCAGTGTTTTGGACCCTTCCCTTTGGAGAATTCACTTGGTCAGATGCATACAGTTGTTGAGTTACTATCATGGAGAGAGTCAGCCTGGGATCAACACATTGCTGTATGTCTCTTCTTTCTTTTTTTCCTTTTTTTTTTCCCTTTATTTCTTTTTTTTGTCTTTTCCCATCACTCACTAGGATGAGTTTTTATTTACCCACTGGCTTGTGAGATGGGAATTTGCACTGGAGCTCATCAATTACTCCCTTCACTTCTCCAGTTCCCTTATCAGCAAACAAAAACAAATCAGTGGAATAAAGAACAGTGAGAGAGCCACTGAACGTGCAAACACTATTTTTGCTCCCAGACTTGTGCACAGGGCAATAAAAATAACATTTCTGCAAATGGAAAACCTTTTACCAAAGCAGTCCCCACAACTGTTGCACTACTCTGGTGCCCAGGTAAACAGCTGCTGGCTGAAAATGCTCAGCTCCAAGAAAATCAAAGAACACATTTCAAATTGGTATTGAAAAATGCATTATGAGCTGTTTATTTGATTAGGAAATGGTCTCCAAAAATAGACCAAAATTCCCTTCATAGTCTAGTCACAGATGGTAACTTGCCCATCTCTCCTTTTCAGTGGAATGTCAACACAAACTGCACAGCGGACTGTAAAACTGCTCCCAAATTCAGTGGGGTAGTTCCTTGGCACACACTCCAAACCAAATGGTGCTTTAAATCCTGTCAGCATCCTCTTTATGAAAATAAGAATATCAGTTTCTTAGTTGGCTGGGAAAAAAAAAAAAAAAACCAACAAAAAACTCCCCCCAGTTTTCAAATCACATTGAAGTGCTTATGATTATTTTTAGCTTTTCCACTATAAGATGTAAAATAACTTGCCTTCTTTTTTTTTTTTTTTGCCTGAATTTTTCTTTTGTAATAGTTTATAACAATTCATTAAAAATTATTAACCAATTTTAGTGGTTAGGGACCAGTAACCATTTTTAAATGTAAAAATCTGTATTTTAGACTATGTTACTGAAAAAAAAATTAATTTTTCTCAAGCTTTTCCATCTTAAAATGTAGTTGTTATATAAATTTGTCCAATTTTTGTCATCTCAAGCACATATTTTCCAGTGGAAATTGGTTTGCCTGAGATGATATACATTGCTCAGCACCCCTGATGTGGAGGAAGCACAGAGAATATTTTGAGCATTTAAAGACTTTCATATCAGAAATACAGTTTCATTTAAAGCTTTTCTAATAGTACATTTTAGTTCCTCAAACTAATTTCAGGAGTCAGTCCAGTGCAGCCATCAAAGATGGGTTGAACTGTGACTTAAGCATGACTCTAGTCACAAATCCAATCCATTGCTGTGTCAAAATAAACACAAAGCTCAGCAGCACAGCTTTGGTATCAGCATTTCTCTGAGCCATAGCCCTCACTAAAACACATTACTCCCTAAATAAATGGCAACAGTTAGAATTTTCTAACCTCAGTTAAAATGCAAAAACAAAGCAGGAATCCCTTTTTCAGTCCTTACCCTGTTAGATTTATGATTAAAAATCCAGCGGGTCTCAACAGGGGGAGGTCACAGAATGGTTTCAGCTAATATTGGAGCCTGTGAAAAAATGCATTGTTTGGTTAACCAGTGTCAGACAATTAGGCAATGCTCAAAAATCAATTAGTTATACATTAGAGACAAAATGGCATGTTTTCCTAACTGTGGTATATTTTGTTTCTTCTTGAAGCCCTGATAATAGTTCTAACCTAGATATTTAAATCCTGTATTACTCAAAAGTGATAGTTTCTTAGAAACAAAAAGTTTTTCAAATCTGGAAATTATAGAGTTCCTAAAACATCCAGAACAACTTTAGAACAATTACTTTTGTCTGCCCTGGTCTGCATTTTCAAAAGCTTTTAGGTCAGTTTGTCTTTCTTCTTTTTCGCCTTTTTTTTTCCCTTCTTCTTCTTTTTAATTTAACTAAGATGCAGCTGTGAAAACTGGATTCTTCTTTTGAACTCCTGTATTTACGTTTGCTTCTGGCAGCCCCGAGGAAATGTGATTGTTTTAAAGCTTGCTGCAGAGTTTAAAAGGTTTTAATATGGGAGGCCAAAAGCAACATGTTTCACAGTTCAGTGGATTTAGAGGTCCACGCTGCCCCAACCTCTGTCTGTGGTGATCAGGTGAAGCTGGGGTGTAAATGCAGCAAAGGTGTGCTGGTGACTCCTAGTGATTAGGGAAATAATAAAAAGATTAAGGAGTGAAATGGTTCTGAGCTTGACCAGACTTTCCCCAAGGTCAGGGCCATTTGTGCACGAGGCAATTCGTCTGATCTGCCTCAAAGGAAAACACACCAGGTTCTGGTAGACATTGCCTCTACATAATTAGCTTGCATTTGAAGAAAAATGGAAACCAAGGCTGTTTTGCTCACGATGTACCAACTAACACACTGCTCAGCCTAATGCACAAAATGGGACTCCTGGCACTCCTGGGTAATCCTCTCTGCAGAGGATCAAACCAGTCATGCTCGTGGCATCACAGTCAGCAGCCACTGGTGCCAGGCAGGTGTGTGTCACCCCAGGAGCAGTGAGTGTCACCCTGCCTGCTGGTTTCCTTTGGGAGCTGCAGAGACCCTCTGGGGTTTTGTGTGTATCGTGCATGGAGGTGGAGCTAAAAGTCAAACCTCAAATCTCTGAGCAAAAATTAGTCTCACTCATAATCTCAATCCTAATTAAAGAAATGTTTAAATTGAGTTTTAGCGTGCTAGTTAACGAGAGTTAGCACTGATTCATTTAAACACAAACACCCTATCAAAATGAGAAGAACTAAAGGCCCTGGGTTTGATTCAGAGAAATACTTGGGCACACCTCTTTATCCACATGTGGAAGTAGTCCTGCTAAAATCCATGGGACTGCTCATCCAGCAGGAACGTCCCTTTGGTACACTGCTGGATCAAGATAACGAGTGATATACAGCTGGTGATAAGTTTTATGTTCCAGCCAACACAGATGGTGTCACGGGCAAACTCCAGTTGTATTTTGATCACCGAAGCTTTGATCCTGCTTCAACTGCGTCTGGAAATCAACATTTCTTGGCTTCATGTGTGTGAGGGCAGGGGCTGCTCTGCAGTGAGGTGGTGGGAAACTGCTGCAGAATCTACAGCTGCTGCCTCCAGAAAGAGTCCCTGGGACCAGCATTCAAAAAGCACCAGGCTGGTAATATAAGGGAAGAAGGGGAGGAAAATGTTATTAACATCTCTTCTATAACGTTCAGTTAATTAAACTATTCTCTGTATCCAGATCAGTTTTCTCAATTGTTTTGCTTTAGGAAGAGATTACATGCCAATCCCAATCTCTCTTTCATCTTTTTTCTTTAACCTGGGGCTACAAGCAAAATCTGATGGCCAAAACAAAATGAGCCTTTGTGTTGCAGCCTACGCAAGGGACAACTCTAAATACACTGGCTTTTGAAGTTCTACTTACAAGTGGTCCTCAAAGTATGGAAATTCATGGGGAGAGCTCTGTCTTAATTAATCCCAACATTATGTCCTCAGGTTCAACTCCATGTGCTAGAGGGAAACTGATAAGGACCATGTCACCCACCAGGGTAAGGTGACTGTCACTTAAATGCAGTTTTTTCTATATGTTGATGTAAGTGATGTAAATCAACCATATCCAGTGAGGACTCCCCAGCCTTTTCACCAACACAGTGTCAGAAGTTGTGTACATTGTACACAGAAGAGTTACTCTGGTGAAATATCGGTGCAATAGTTTTCTTTTTACTTAGGGTTCAAACTACTTTGCCTGAATTTTGATGCTGGGAGTGGGAAAAGTGCCCAGTTATGTCAGGATCCATGTTAAGTCTCCTCAGTACAGCGTGTGCCTGGCTCTGCTGGCCTGAGTGTCACTGGAGAGGAATGTGTGTGGGCCATGGACTGCTTTCATCAGCAATATTTGCTGATCACTGCAGTGCTTACAGTGGCAGGAGATCACAGCCCTGTTGCTTTTGGGGATATGTCAGGGAGGATTTGGGAGGTAACTGTCCAGAACGACATGCTCTGGTGTGTGGAAGGTCAGGGGAGGAAGCTGAGTTACCACCAGCCCCCTTTAGTAAAAGGAAAAGCAGTTTTACATAAAAAATACAGCACTTGTCTCAGGGAGGAAGGGATGCATGAGAAGCCATGGTCTCTTTCTGAGGAGGACCATGCCACTGAGATGGTTGTGCCAAGGAGTAAAGCATCACCCTGGCTCCATGAGATCTCGATCTGGAAGGACTCAGTCTGCATATTTCAGAGATTAAAATGCAATTTCTTAATCCAGTGATGGTGAAGGGCTGAGAAAAAGCTCTGTTACATTCAACAGAAAATGGAAGGAACAATATCACGTGTTTGAAGTACGATAGAATCGAATCCAGAGTCAGCATTAATACTTGAGAACTAGAGAATATGAAACAGAAATATTAGGTTTATTTTCAAAATATTCGTTCTTCAGAGACCTTTATTTGTTTAAAATTTCCTGAATCTAAAAGGAAGTAAGGACACAAAACAGATGGGACACCACTTCCCCACCACAGCTCCACTGTGTATCCCTCTCTCCCCACGAGGAGAGCTGGAATCAGAGAACAGCAATGAGGAGCCCACACCTGGGAAAGAGAAGTTCTGGCTCAGACAGCTGCCTGGAGATGTGCATTTTCCTCACAAAGGGTGGCTGTGCAGAGGTCATTGATATCCCAGTCCTCCTCCAAAAGTGGGGTTGCTAAACCTTTGCCTTCTGGCCAGTGTGCAAGAGGCCCGTTTGATCTCTTGTTTGTGCATGGTTTGTACTCATCCCCTTCCAGAGGAACTCGCTGTCCTGTTGGAGAAGCCCTCCCTCCTGAGACACAGCACAGACCCTTGCTGGGTGATCTCTGCACACGTGTTTCTAGATAGCAAGTTTGCCAAAGAGGAGAGCGTGTCCCTTCCCACTGTGTTCTGTGCTGGGGGTTTGGACAGCTGCACTGCAAGTTCCTGTCATTGGCAGGGAGGAGGGATTGACAGAGGACAGAAGTCCCCATCTTGGATATATCATTTGTCTTCCCTTTAAAACACACAAAACAGTCACCTTAAATTAGACATCAGTCAGAGATGGATGTTTAAGGTCTGGATTTTGGCTGTCCTCTGGGGTCTGGACCTTTAGTTCAGGCTGGTTTGATATCAAGGCTTGACCTGGAGTCAGGACACCCAAGGAGTATGCAGCCAACTCTGGACAAACTTTGTTGTTCCTGGGTCAGTGGCTGGGACATGACTTGTGGGTCTCTTCCAAATCACTCATCATTTTTCATCACCTCCCTAATGGTTCTTGATATTCCTTACAGTGATTGATTTCTTGATTTCTTCCCTAAAGTGAAGGACCTCTTGAGTCCTCAGGAGGACATTCAGAGATTCTGGGACATTATTCATTGTCAAATTCTTCTTATTTCTCTTAATTTCTCCTCTTCTCCTCATTAGCCTTTAATGTTTTACCCAGCACTTATTTTCAGTTTTGTGAGATATATTTTCACCAGCTGATCTGGGAGATAACAGAGAAACAAGACCTCCTTGATCTTCTGCCTTAACTGTCAGTTACTTAATTCTTTCTACTGATCCTAACTTGACACCCTGAGAGAGCTCCAAATAATTTACTTTCCTCCTGTAGTATCTCCCTTCTAGACACCCAGTGATGCTCTTATGACTCCACAGATCATCCTTTCTCCCTCCCGTTTTGGCCAAAACAGAACTCACAATTCTTTTGATACAACCCCACATAAATCAGCCTCTCTAGCCACTCCATCATTTTGCTGTGCTTCTCTGAATTCCTTCCAATTTGTTCTCACTACTGTTACTGAGCTGTCCAGAACTGGATGCAATATTAATATTCCACACACTGTATATAGTGCCTGTCAGGCAAAGATTAGGAGTTTTATGAAGACTGATTATTTAAACTTTCCAATACCACCAGTGATCATGGACTCACTGACTATTATTACCCCAAATCTGAAAAATTCCATTCATCCACTTATCAAGGTCAATTCATGTTTCTGATGGTTGAGTGAAATGTTAGCTTTTCTTATCCTCACTACACTGAGGGGTAAGCCAGTAGACTTTGGCACCCAGCCACAAAAAGCCTCATATCATAACAACTTTATGGTCTTTGCAGCCCCAGGTTCAGTGAGAGCTCTGCCTGTTCACTGCATGGCAGGAGGGTTCGGTGCTTCGTGGGAGAGGAGGGGCTCAGTGAGCACACAGGAAATGCTGATGGGAATGATGGGTTTCAAACCCAATATCCTGGAATCCATGTCCACTCTGTACTCCCCTGAACAGAAACGGGACATGGGGGAGAAGGGCATTTCACACAACCTTTCTGAGGTCAGCAATCGTTTTTTTGTCTGCATCAAACAGCTTGAGACATCTCCTCTGCCTTTCCAGGCTAATGCTCAGGTTTAAGGACCTGCACTACTTCAGTTTCCAGATCATTGATTTGCTTTGAGTAAAGTACTCTGCAAGGAAGGCTGCACTAAAATGTTTCAAAATTGGATGTCAAAACCTGTGTAGAAAACTGATTGTATTAAGATCAGCATTTCACTGTTGAACATGCTGCATTAGTAAAGACAAAAAGCTTTTCATAGCTCCTGCAAACACGCAGAAAAGAGAGGTAGGCTTCAGGTTTTGCTTATATGAAACCTTAAAAGGTTCCAGAAGAAAAGAATGCACATATTATGCACAATATGTGTGTTGCAAAGATTTCCAGGAACCATAGTTATGTTATCTCCTTTTTCCAAATGCCTTCCAGATGCTGGACTTCTGAGGGTTCTGTCCCTTGGTCATGGCCTCAGGAGGGGGTCCCATGAAGGACCAGCCAGCCCTTTGTGCAATAAAGGGAATGCACCATGAGCTTGCCATAGAAAATGCTGGATATATGTCCTGCTCCTTACACCCTTGTCTTCTGCATGAGATGCAGCACAGATGGAATGAGAATTGGCAGTGTTCCCTTTTCACAAAAGTAAATTACCAAAAAAATAACCAAACAAACCACTTTTGCACAGAGAATTTTAACAAAAATGTGTTTCTTCAACTCTGCAGAAAGTAGAGTTTATATTTTAATGAAAAAACCCTGTCCTACCTGTAGGCTTGCTTGGACAAAGCCCTGATTCCACCATACACTCTGAATAGTTCCCCAGACATTTCCAGTAAGGGGTCAGCAGTGTCTAAAGCTTATTTGCTTCCTTGTCATTGGGAGCTGAATGAGACTTTTCAGACATGGCTGGCTGTGCTTGGGAGCCTTTCCTGCTGTTCTCTGCCCACAGACTCAGGCACCATCCCAAACTGCCAGATAACTATTGCCACACAGTCTGATGGGTTGGTGAACCCCACTCAGACACTCAGATATATTTAAGTCTGACCCAGTACTTGAGCTTATCGGGTGCTGTAGTGAAGAAGGGGGAACAACCAGAAAAATATGTAGATTATTTTCTGGAAATTAACAGAAAAATGTAGATTTGCTATGAGAGTGCAAGTAAAAAACAGCTTAACCATTTCTTGGTTTCCCTCAGCATCTTTGTAGGTGATGGGTGAAAATAATGAGAGACCAGGTAGTGTGAAGCCATTTCCTTCATTGCTAATGTCCACTTGCTGATACACCAACTTGTAATACTTAAATGATTGTACTTGAATGTGATTGCTGTGGTAGGAGGCTGTAAATTAGGATGGTGGCTGAGGAGTGTCTGCTCTGAGATCCCAGTGGTGCTGGAGGATGTGTGCTACACTGGGGGAACTGTTCTGAAGCAAGTCCAAGTACGAAATCAAGTCTCTGTTCTGAAGGAAGTAATAAGTGATAAGTGTGAGATATGAGACTGAAATTACGGGCTGCTAACAACCCTCAAAGGCTTCTAGATTTAGTTCCTGGAGCTATCCTGGGCCAGAGCTTCATGCCAACAAGTTTCCTGAGGAAAATACATCTCAGTGATGAGAGAGCACTGCAGAATTGCCATGGAAAACCAATCCATACGGAGAGCTTTCCAACAGGTTTTAAAGGTAATGGAAAGGGTCCAGTGGTTTAACTGTGCACAGCACATCACCCCTCTCTGAAAGGTTGCCTGGCTCTGCTAAGCTCATGAAAAGGACCAAATCAAATTCTCCAAAACTTGCAGCTCTTAATGTGGAGCAGGAAATTCCCAGTTAACCTCTGGTCTATTTCCAGCTGCTCTTAATCACATTTCTATCACTAATTTGCTGATCTAATGACTTCTTCAGAACATCTTTTAGCACTTTGTTACGCACAGTGGAAGGTAACATTGGCTTTATGCACCTTGTGCAGGCTGTTTTGGGTGTGAACAGTGGCACCAACCTCCTTCAGATTCACAAACTGCAGAAAAAGAAACGATTGACAGAAATTCATCATTATGTTTCAAGAGACATATTAGCACTGGTTTGATTTTTTCCTTCACAGTTGTCATGATATGAGGGCTAAGTAACTTTTTCCCAAAGGAAAAAGTTTTGAGAATACCCCCAGGGAAAGTTTGGGACTTCATTTTTAACCAAACTGTCCCACAGTTACACCAACGGAGTAGCCTATTCTTGTGTATGATTTGGGCATTTTTAGAGGATTTAATCTGTACACTATCTGCACCAGCTAAGGATTTTGGCATTTTCACACAGCTCCTGCCAAAATGCAGCTGTCTGCATATGAGATTTTGCAGGCACAACAGCGTTTACGTGCATTGACCTTTAAATACAAATTGAGATATTAAAGGGCAATAGTGGCTAGAAAATGTAACAGCATCAGTGTGAAGAGATCTGCCTCCAGGATATTGTTTCTGTACACACAGCATTAGTGTCTGGAGCTTTGTGCAATCCATGACTGAGAAACTCTCACCTCACTGGTTGGTTTTTGATGTCTCAATGAGGCATGAAGGCAGCAAATCCCTTGGTGGCTGGCAGGAGACATTGATTCATTTCATGGGTCTCAAGAGGGCAAAGACCAAGCTTAATAACCTGAGAAGTGAACGTTTTGAGAAGTCTGATGTGGAGTCAGGCCTCCTATTTGAGCTCCTGACGCTTACTCAGCTGAAAGTTGTTCTCCTCGTGGAAATTTCTGAAGAGCCAAAAATAACAGCATTCCGTTCCTCTTAGGAATTCCCTACCCCCATCCTTCCACTCAGGAGCTCAGGGTGCTAAATGAAGGGCTCAAATCCTGCTCCTTCCCTTTCCCCCTTGCCTCCGTGGAGGGATGCCAGGGGAGGTGACCCACGAGCACAGCGTGGGGCAGTCTATGTTTCATCGTGGGGAAGGGTCTCTCCATGAACCCTGAGCTCTGTGCCCTCCTCCTGCTTCAGCTCCTGGTCCTGGCAAAGGCCACTGGCTCTCCCCTCCCCATGGCCAGTGGCACACAGCTTTTGGGACATCAGGTCATCAGCCCTTTTCCAGGGAAAACAATAAACAGAAGGTAGGACCAGAGTTTCCATGGCAATCTTCAGTAAATGGGCTTGACGTTTCAGTAGAAAATAGCAATCATTTATCAAAAAGAACTGCAAGTATCGCCCAAGCAGGGTTAGGGTGTTTCAGATTTCTACCCTACCAGGAGGAATCAGAAAGAAAGAAAACAGAGGAAAGTAGATATTCTAAAGAGATCTTGATTTAATCAAAGTTTTCTCCCCAAATTCCATCCAAGCTTTTCAGCCCTCAGGTTTCTGTAGACAAAGCACTTCAGAAGGACCAGAGAAAGCTGGTAGGAAAACCACTAAAAACCTGAGAAATCAGCTGGAATATCGGCCATGTGAGTCTGAGATATAACAGCTTAAAGTAAGACTCTCAAAGTGAGCAGAGATTTTCTGCTTGCAAAGCTCTTACAGGTAGCCCTAAAAGTCAGGAAATGGTCATTCTTTGATGTCTAAACTTCCCCTCACTTCCCACACTTTTTTATTCAGTTTGTATTTATCAAACTGAACCATCTCATTTCATTTTGACACTGTGGTGCAGGTAGGAGTGCAGCAGATGGGTAGAAAAATTGGGCTCACTAAGAAAGAAAAACCCAGCATTTTGAACAGAGGCTTTGGGAGGTGTTTAAAGCTATGCTTAAGGTAGTTCAATGAAGTTTAGGGCAGTGCAGTGACTGACATTAAAGGGTACAGAAAAATGTAATGTCCTTCCCATGGGAAAAATGTAATTTCATCACTAAGGACAAACAAACATTTGGGACAAGCAGTTGAAATAGAATTTAACCGAGTTTATTTTTTAAAGAAAACCATGGGTTTAGAAATGCTGAAAAGCTGCCTTCAGTGTTTGGTTTGACCTTATCCTTGGCAGATCCTTCTCCCAGAGGCGCCTGTGGTGCCCCACGGTCCGTGGGGTCTCAGGGCCACCCCGTGCCACCAGGGGCCCTGTGGCACACAGCAGACACCAGGCACCCTTGTGTCAGCTTTGCACAAGATCCTGTGGGAAATCTGCTCCTTGTCTGGTGACTTCTGTGGAAAATTCCACTGGAAGCGATCCATTCCAATGGAAAATGTTTGTAATATTGAAACAGACCCATTTTTGATAAGAGAAAGTGTGGGGGTGGAGGGATGATCTGCTCAAAATGCTTCAACTAACTCTGCTTAACAGAATAACTACTCATCTGTTGGTCTAAAAACAATGGATTTACTATATTTGTTGTTAAACAGAGTTCCAGGGGAAAATACCCAATAATGAAGCAGGAACAAAACTCAGCTTGCTTTCATTTTTCATCCAAAAATAACAAGTATCTGTAAGTTTTAAAACAATGAGCTATACTGCTGGAAAGCTCGAATTTTTCTTTGTTTTGTTTCAAAATCATGTGTTGCCAGGAAGTAAAATGACCTGTATCAGAAGAACTCAACATAGCCTCTTAAATGCTTCAAGGTGATCAAAGTGTTTCAGGTTAATCCACAGCAATTCTTTCCTGCTTTTCTGAAAAATCCAGAAATGTTTTTTGGCAAAGCCCTGTCAATATAGCTCTAATGATTGCAATTTATTGCAATTTGTAATGTACTTAAGAAAACAGAGCCTATCAATTTTAATGAGACTTCACACTCTGTGGAATGGAATAACTGAAGTCACACCTGGAAACAAGATTCCCAGATCTCTTGGACAATTCCAAAATTACGTTTCTACATCTATTTCCTGCAAGGCAGGCTGACAGCTGTGCATGCCCTATTAGAAATGCACGATCAGAGCACACACAGCTCAGCAATGGCACATCAACTCCTCCTGAAGGACCAAAGTGAGATCTGCTATTGCTGATCATATCAGGCCACAGCGTGTGGGTCGTTCATACTCACCCAGTGACTGGCTGAGCAAAGGATGGGCAATGATCCCCTCCTGCAGCCCTGACCTCGTGATGCAGTGAGAGGCCCAGAAGGAGAAAGGGTTCACTGAGACATCTCCTCAAAGTTTATTTCAGATTTGGTGGAGCGTGAGTTGTTCTGTTTAGGATGTTATTATCTAATCTGGTCTCTAACATGTTGCATTATAAACAAACACTTGTCTTCTGTTTCCAGACCCAGAAATGTCCTCTATTCCCTCCACCTTTGTACAATGCATTCCAGCCACAAACACTGTTTTTTTCACTATCCCTGAGGTCCTGTTTGGGATGAAGAATGATTCTCTGTTTGGCCTGGGTATGGTTATTTACAAATGTTTGTAAAATGTCTAGGACCTAGAAGGAAAAGGGATAAAAAAGGCCAAAGGGACTGAAAGTGGGGAAGGACCATTAGCAGTTGTTTGTTTTATTAAAACTGAAAGTTCATTCTGGTGCTGTTTAAAAAAAATAAACCATGTATTTTATTGCATGTTCTCGGGCCCTGCACAGGCTATTTTGGCCAGAGGGCTGCAGTGAAAGGTGGGATTTTCTCCACAGATATGATGTAGGTTCCAACTGAGTGAGTGATGCTTACAGGATTCATCCCAGCTCAGCAATACATAGCCTGGCATTAACCTGTCATGTTTCATTTGTGTTTCTTTTAGTGAAATCTGCAAATGATGGAGCCTGTGCGTGTGCCAGCCCCAGCTGCTCCTGTGCCAGAGGTTTTGATCTGGACAGCGAGGCTTGGGCAGCAGAGCCAGGCTGAAAGCCTGTGTCCTTCCTCCCTCACTGCTACCCCACTGACATCCTGAGCAAAAGCCCCCTCTTGAAATAGTCCATGTCTCAAATTTTTGCCGTTTTCTCACAGAAATGTGCACTTGCTTTTCACTTTAAAAGGTGATCTGCAATAAACTACTTCTAGATCCTCTTAATCAAGAAGTCCACAGCATTTATTTATTTACCCAATTTTGTGATCAGACCAGTCATGAAATCCTCTATTTTCCTGTGACTCTAGGGGCCTCCAGCCTTCCTGTAACATTTCTGCTGCTTGGGTGTCTCTGTTTGCTGTCTAGCAATGCTCTTTGTTCTGACACTGCCCTGTCTTCTGAGTCTCTCTTTCCAGGAAGCTGTAGGTATTTTTACACATGAATTTTCCCCATCTTCACTCTCCTGTGCTCTTTGTCTTCTTTGGGTGGAGGAGAAGGCAGGTAAGAGACCAAAAGTGTGGGGAAGGAGGAAAAGTGAAACTCTGCCTGCTCTAAACTTTTGCTTCAGTTAAAGCTCAAGTTCCAGTTTGGGCCAGGAGCACAAATGTCTCGGTCAAAAATTAACACTAACCTGGTTTTCCAACACACAGTTTCTCTTCTCAGTTTCCATCTGGAAAATTTAACTTTCCTAACATTTGATATCTCCAGAAAGCCTCTGGTTTTGAAAAGACTGTGTTTTCTGTCGGGAGAATTTTTCAATTTCACACTTTTGATCAGATCCAGCATTGCACATACCCCACTCTGTTACATAAAAACACTCAGCACAACCAAGAGGCTTTTGTGGTTTTCAGCTATTTGAAAGGTACAATACTTTATCTTTTAGGTTTTTTTTTTTTTTTTGACAGGAGGAGGATACCAGAACACAGTGACCCTTTCCTTGTTTTTGTTAGGCTTTTTTTCCTGGGTGCTGGTATCTTCTAATGAGTCAAGAAAATATTTCTGTTCATGGTACAGTCCTGCACAGCCACTCTCAGCCTTATCATCTTACTGCCCCATCCCACTGTTCCCTACAAATGTGTGTGTGTGGTATTTCTGCTTCATTGTTCCTCCTATTCCTTTGAGGCAGAGGATCCATGATAAAGTCAGCAAATGAGATTTATTGAGTAAAAACCAGAACTAAAGCTACTACAGAAAGCTGTACCAGTTCTTTAAGAAGGACAAGCTATGGAATTTACTTATATATCTATCTATATCTATATCTATATCTATATCTATATCTATATCTATATCAATATCTATATCTATATATGCATGTATATAAATTATATATATATATAATTTACCTGTTATAAACCTGCTGCAGTCTGACCACGGAGATTGTTGGTAAGCTTCCAGATACTATATAGGCTAAATGCACTTAATTTGCAAGACAAAACAAAAAAAGCCAAGAGTTTTGTGTGTGTGGTCTGATTGAGGAGCACTGTTTTCTGTGTTATTTAATTTGGAGAGAGGAGAGCATATTATGGGTCAGTTTATTTTATTTTATAATTTGCTACTCAGTAGAGAAAAGAAATGCCCTCAGGGCCCCAGTTTGCATGCAGCAGCATCACTTGGAGAGTGCAATGTGCAGGACACAAGAAAAACTTTCCACTCTAGCAATAAGAAGTTCCCATCAGAGAGGAACACCTGAGCTGGGGCTGCCAGTGGCCACCCCAGGAGCTCTGCATGGCCCTGATTTTAATTTGTTGCTGTGTGATGTTAAGGGAGTCTTCGTCTAGGCTCATTACATTGCATGTTGAATCAACAAACAATGCTTGATAAGCAAGAAGATTGATAGTATTGACATATTGTTTGGGACAAATCCACTTCCACTGACTTCCTGCACTCCTGTGGGTCTGTGTAGAACAAATGTCTCCTGTGGTGGGCAACAGATGAGTTTAGAAAACAAAACAAAACAAAACAAAACAAAACAAAACAAAACCCACCAATTGGAATTATTCATCACCTGTTTAGCAGTTTGCACAGACACACAGGGGTACATGGGTCACAGAATGACCAGTGTATTGAGTTTAATAATCTCCTTTCTCTTGTCTGGAGCTGATGCACAGAGGGCATCAGTCCTGGGTTTTGTTGCTACTCGTCAGTGAACTGGGTTTTCACTGAACCAATATTTTGTATCTGGTGCTCTAAATTCTTTATGGATATTTTTGTTTCCAAAATTCCTCTTGGAGGTTTTATGGTATTGCTTCCTTATTGCACCACAGCCCCAGTGTGAATGCAGTGTGAGCACAGAAAGAACCACGAATAAAGGATGAGGGGGGCAAAGGAAATATCATTTGGGTTCTTGGAGTTCCTGAAGGATCACAGTGTCCCCAGGAGAGCTGGAGGCAGCTCGGTCACTCTGTGAGGCAGCCACAGCCAGTCCTGTCCCTTGGCTCTGCCCAGGGCAACGTCAGCCAGAGGCATCCAGCCACAGCTGGCTGTAAGTCTGGGATGGGAATTCTCTGAACATAAGCAAGCAGGGTTGTTGCCAAGGCTGGAAAACCTCTTCTGTTTGACTCAGGAACAAGAGGAACCACAAACCTTTATAGACATTCTGTACAAACACTTGTAGACTCTCAAATAGTACATGGCACCCTGGTGTTAGCTCAGACACCACTCTAGAGGAGAGTTACTCAACATGGGCATGAAATTGTCCTTGCTTCTGCAGTAGAAAGATTTAGCCAAACCTCACATGCAGCAAAATTCTTGTGCTCACCGTGGGGACCTTTTGGTGGCTGACCTTCCCAGCAGAGCACTGGGAGGGGGACAGTGGCCCAGGGCTGTGATGGCCAGGCAGGGAGCAGGGATGGACCTGTCTGAGGCAGTTCTGCTCTCAGTACCTGCAGGTGAACTCTGCTCTCTGTTTTATTGTTCCACATGGCTCTACAGGCTCAGGCCAGCAAGTGCATGCTATTTTCATGCCATGCTTTCAGGGCTTAAAACCACCTTAGGAAAGATGCAGTTGGCATAGGAGGGCTCCCTGTCCATGGGGGGAACACTTCCTCTGGGATGTCTCATTTTTTATGGGTTTTTGGGCTCACTGGACTCATGCACCTACAAAGGGAATGTAAGAGATCCTTGCAAAGGGCTGCGCTGACTACCCATGGTCTGTTAAACCCGGGCTTTTTAGGGCCTGTAGGGTCCTGGGCACGGCTGGGGCTTGATGTGCCACCTCAGGAGCACTGTTGGAGGGGAGAGGTGCTGCTGAGAGCAGGAGAGTGAAACAGCAGGGAGGGTGAAGCACTGCACGCTGGAATCTGGCCACAGGGTCACGCTGAGCATTTCTGCACTTGCAGAAGTTGCCATGGTATTTTAATAACTGTGGGTGATTTAATGGCTCATCTGGAAGACAGCAGCACTGGTACAGCTGGGCTTGTGCCACACACACTGCTTGCAGTTTTGTAGTGAGGCAATCTTCTTTCAGAAACCAAGGGGAACCTGCATCGTGCCTCCTTGTATACCAGACCTGCCCTGTTGTGTTCCCTGATTACAGATGTGCTGTGTCTCCAGCTCGCAATGTTCCTCACTTACAGCAGAGGACCAGGGCAGATGTAGAGAGAAAGCTAATTGGGTACACTTGCAGGACTTGGACAAATGCTCCTCTGCCCTTCTGTTTGTCATTCAGCTCAGACAGAGCCAGAGGCTTTGACTTCCATTCAGCAAAAGGATTTGTTCTGCTCAGATTTCTGTGAACAGTGGCAGGAAAAAGGTGCTGTTCCCACTCTTCACTAGACCTTTGCAATGGCTTATAGGATGCCTTCAAAAAGTTCTGTCCTGAAGCCCAAAGTCCACTGCCCAATGCCTCTTGGTAAATGTGGTTTTTCTGCTATATTTCAAAATTTTTCCACTTCAGGCTGGTACAGACTGTACTGAACAATCCAGTTTCAAAATGCTGCCCTTGCCACTGTTATGCAGTTGTTTTCTAGTACTTTCCTCTAATTCTTCTTGCCTTTTGATAGGGACTATCAAGAGACTCAGGAAACAATAAATAGAAATATTGTTTAAGTTTATCTTAGGAGAATATGGGATGTTGGCTCAAGGAACTTTGCTGATTATCTTGGCTAGCCCTGGACATTTCCTTTGGCATGTCTATAATTGCTTTAAGAAACATGTTCATGCTGAGCCAACTTCTAATACTGTAGATTCAACTACTTGATTTCAGATTTATGGCCAAGTTCTGCCCCCTGCCTTACTGGGATTGCCCCAGCACAACAAAAGCCTAATTTGTTCCATGGCTCTCAGGTATGTGATTTCTTCATTGTTACTCACTTACTGCTTTCAGGATATTTGTGTCTTGAATGAAATTTAAACTTCTGGGAGAGGTAGTTAATAGCAGGGAGAGGGAGAAAAGCAACCTACACAATATATCTAACAAATATGTGACATCTAATTTAAAAATCAGTTGTTTTCTTTCAACAAAAGGGGAAGAAAGCAATGCAGCCATATTCCCTCTTTCCCCAGGATATTGGCACAAGTCCTGGATCCACTGACATTTATAGGGAGATGTAATTAATTAACTTCAAGTACCAGATTAGCTCATGGATTCAATATATCTCCATTCTTATGTAGACGTAAAAAAGCTTTTGATTAATGATCACAACCTTTCTCAGGAATTTGAGGGCTTTTACTCACCAGTGAGAGCTTTTTCTGGGTTCTATATCATCAGTGCACAAAGTGGTTCAAAGCCAGTGCCTGGCATTCATTGCTGGTGCTGCAAAGGAAGCCCACGGGCTGCAGCCTTGGCCCTGTTAAGTCACTTGCAGTTTAATCACCGACTTCAGTGGCACCCAGATCTCATTCTGATGCTCCCCTTGGTAGACTTTTTAACAAATAAACCAGAAAACCCTACATGGCCAAGGGCTGTTGCCTGCTTGAAGAGCCAGTGGAGTTAGGCAGAAGGCAGAGTCTGGTCTTAAACATCAATCCAAGGCCAAAGCTTGAGGAAAGGAGCAGGTGAGGCTGGACACAGAGGGAGGGCAGATGTGGCTGCAGGAGATTGTCACCATGCATAAACTATCACTGCCACTCTCCAGACTTCAGGCAGCGGGTTATAGAACTTTGCTGTCTTTCAAATGAAATTTATTTCAGGATGATCCTACACTTTCAAATACACCCTTGGATCCTACTCTCTCAGACCTTGCAGTGGGACAGCTCTGGAGTCCATTTATGCTGCTGTGAATCCAGTGTTTCTACAATGAAGATGCAGTATGTATTTAGATATTTAGTTCAGTTCTTCCAAATCACACCTCCAAGATGAGGGACAGGTTCTAGCCCTAAGACCAGAAACCCAGCTACTCCATCCATTAACAGGCATGGCAAAACACAGTGCTGTGACAGGGCCTGGGCTGGGACTGCCCCCAGAGACCCTGACTCTGCTCTCTGCACAGGGTCACTGGCCATTGGGTGATGAACCATCTTCTGGTGATTCTGCACGGTGCAACTGGATCACACTGTCCTGCCCAGTGAGAAATCCTCCATCTGCAGGCCAGGGAACATCCAGCAGGAGATCAGAGCCTCCTCTGGGGCCAGCTGCACAGACCTCCCTGTTCTGTGCTCCTCAGGAGTAAGGTGTTGATGTTTCCTCTGCTGGCAAAATGTTCCTGAGGAGCTCCTGGTTTGGGCAGGCAAGCTTCCCTCCCCTGCCACTGCACGTGGGCAGGTTTGGCTGGCAGCCCAGGTGACACCTGATTTCTTTTGGCAATTTGGGCCATTTCACTGACACAAGCTGTGAGCTGTCCCTACCTGAGCACTGCTGGGAAAGCTCAGGCAAGGCTCAGAGCCCCCTCACCTCAGTTCTGCAGTCAGAGCATCAGGAAGGCAGATGTCACGTACAGCAGATGTGGTTCAGTAAAATGACACATCTTTGGCAGTCAGTAACTCAGACATGTACAAAAATCTTGTGCTGGTTTCCCTCCCGAGCCGAGTTTCATTCACAGAATAAAATTAGCTGCTTGTGTTCCTGGCTTGTTTTGGGCACAGCGATGTTTTTTCCATCACTGATTAAATCTAATGAATTTGCATTGCCACCAGTTGAGTCCAGACAGGGTCTTCCAGGCTGGTGGGAATGAGTTCTGGAGCAGTGCACATGGTGTCTTACTTGTTGATAAAGACCGATTTTAAATGGACCCTGTGGTCCTGAATCCCACCTTACATGGTATAAATTGTGAGAGATCCTATAGAAACAACAATGTTTCTGTAGAGCAGAGAAAGGAGGTCCCTGCTTGGATTTCCCTTTAAATATTGCATCAGGCTTCCAAATGCAATATACGTTTTTATATAAGTCAGTACAGAGAACAGACACTTCCTTAGGAAGCTCTTTATTTGGATAATTTTATCTCTGAAATAATGAATTCCTTCTGTGAAAAATCACAGTCTGATCCACTGTCAAGAGTGAGGAGCAGGTTCCCCTTCTGGGTCCAAATGAAATAGCTTGATAGGCTGTTACAGACAGACAGGTGAAGGTATGCTGATTTTTCACTTCAGGCTGCAGTACTTGGCAGGACAATGACTCAGTCCCAATAATATTTTGCAAGACGAGGACTATTGCATAATTCCAGGCCTGAGTTTCCTTGCCCTGACGCTGGTTTTCAGCTCTGTGATTGCTCCATTCACTTTTACCAGGATTTTCGGTAATCCAGGTTTTAGGGCTGAAGGTGGTGCCAGGTATCCCAGCTGCTCCCAGGAAGGAGCTGTGTCATTTTCTGCTGGCTGTGAATCAGGGGAGTCGTGGGAGAGGGCCCATCACCAAAATGTGAAGTCTGTTTATGTCACCGTGTTCTGGCCTGCCCTGATGAATTCCCCCACTTCAAAGCCTCACAGCACCAAAGAATTTTAGAAAACTCTTGGCAAAGGTCAGGGACTCCAGCAAGTCTCCACATCCTTCCAGGTGAGCACCTGGTTCTGTAAACATATTTTGGAGAACATTTGGAGGAACATTTGTTCTGAAATTTGGAGTAACTTGGCGCTTAAACCCATTCATAAATTGTTTCCATCTTCCAGTCCCCTTGCATCCATCACTTAGATCTATTTCATTTTTAAGGATGATTCAAATTTAAAAATAAAATGCAGCATCCGAGCAGCTTCCAGCATGTGTCAGGAAGAGATAAGTCACCCAAAGCTGTGATGGCCCACCAGGGTGCCTTCAAGGGATTCAGACTACTGTCTGCACAGTCCTTATTAGGATCTTTCTCTCCCTCTCCCTCTCTCTCTCCCTCTCACTTCCTTTTGGCATTTGCTCTGTAAGCTGAACAGCACCTGAGCCGGCATCATGAACCTCACCAGGCTTCGTGGAGTTCAAGTTGAGTTCAAGTGTTTTAATTAAAATGTGCCCTTCCTCTCCATCATTAGATAGCTGCAAACAGATGACTGGAGCTTCCTGACTGGAAAGGGTTGGTCAATGGCCCTGTATCCGCGGGGTGAAACCTCTCCACTGGGAAAAGAATCTTGGCTTAAATGGTCTGTGTAAGGACATTTATCAAGCCAGAACTGTGGCAGCTGGGTTAAGACTTGAAATCTTCTCACCATCATCTTGTGGGAAAGAGTTTTGTCCTCAAAAGTTTGGTCTATGGGTTTCTGGCTCCATGTTCAGAGCTGGTCTGTGTGACTGGCTCTGCCTCCAAGCACCCAGGATGTTGAGCACACATTAACTGCTATCTTTTCTTGGAGTGGGATTTGCTCTGTCCACTGGAATAGCACGGGGAACTGAAGGCAAAGAAGAAGGAAGAGACTCTTTGTGAATAACTGGCTTTCTGCTACAGCTGCTAAAAGACTTGATGTCACCCCAAATTGAAAAATATGCCTTCTGTTTATAAATGTGCTGACCCCCAGTCATATTGCACTTTCTCTGCCTAGAAGCGATGATTCATTAAATTTCTGGCACTTTTCTTTCCTTAAAGAAATTAAATACTGGTCTCCACGGTCCCAAGTTTGCTTAAGAATGGGGAATGAAAACATATTTGCCCTTAATATTTTGAAACATTCTCAGTTCATTTCTTTAAGCCCAACCCAGTACAGCCCTGCCAGTTTCAGTGCTTGTCTTAGAACAGCATTTTCTGGGAAACTGTGATTGCATTTGAACCTTGGAGAAATTCAGAATCCATCTTGAGTCTGTGCTGTTTGTGTTCCCTAATTGCTTCCTTTTCCAGAGGAGAGATGAATACAAACTCACCCTGTAGATGGGCAAATTCTGGCTCAAGCCTTTCTCCAACTTTAAACTACCAAAGAAAGTGCTATGGTATCAGCAGAAAGCACAGAGGACCTGCTCCCCATCTAACTCCAGAGGTGTTTGAAAGGCTCCAGTGTCAGTCCTGAAGTTGCTGTTTGCTGCTTGAACCGTGCAACAGGATCCCCACCACAGCTAACCTGCCAGGGCTGTCAGAGGGCTCTTGAGCTCCAAGCTCGTGGGGCTCCAAGCTGGCCCATCAGCTGCAGTGGTCCCATGGCCACCTCTGGCTGAGGGGAAGAGCAGCTCTGCAGGGTAGAAGGCACTGAGGATGTCTCCTTCCCAAGGGATTGCTGTACCCCTTGCAGCACCCACTTCACCCATCCCCTGAGAGCTCACCTGCTCGGATACCTGGCTGGGCTGTGGCTCCATGTACAGACCCAGCAGGCAGGGGCTGGGGCTGACACTGAAACCTCCCCGAGCCCCTCTCTGCCCCCCAGATCCTCCTTCCTTTCTCATGGCAACACAAGAGGTGCAACAACAGGAAGCAAAATCATGACATCGCTGTTGCTTCACTGGTCCAGGGCACAGCAGACGGGCTGGCTTTCCTTTGGGAATGGGGCTGCCTGAAAGGGCTGTGGAAGAATATTTCTCTGGGGAGGTTTGCCTTCCAGTTGCTGATGCAACCCATTACTAAAGAATCAGAGGCAATTTTTTGCCTGCAAACATTTTTATTGCAGTAGTAACATTGTTGAAGCCGTGATGAAAGGATATAGGCCAGTCAAGGTTTGTAGGGAGAGATAACATCTTTTATTAGAGTAGCTAATACTGTAGGAAAAACCAGACACACTTTTGGAAGCAATATTATCCTTTATTATCTCACTTCTCCCCCTCCCCTGTGACCCCCTACCATCCTTCATCTGAAACAATAAATACTTATGAAGTGGAAGGAAACTTGACCCTCTGGGGCAGGTAAGAGACAAAGGCTCGTGTCTGGCTCCTGATCCCTGTCCCTGTCCCCCTGGTACGGGTAAGGAATCGCCCAAAGCTCAAGGGCATTGCACGGCCCCCGCCTGCCCTGCTGCTCTGTGCCAGAAACAACAACAAAGAGAGAACCCCCTCACAGTGGCGTCAGTAATGAACATTTCTGATTAGGGTCCCCAGCCTGGCCTCTCTGTGCCCCTCTGTCAGCACCTTGTGGGTCACTGAGAGCCCAAGGCAGCCCAAAGTGAGAGGCTTGCAGGAAAGGGATTTTAGGTTTGCTATTCAGAAATCTTTGGGGGCCATGGTTACTGACAAAGCAAGAAGGATTTGTCTGGGGTCACTGCAGGATCTGCTTTGCTGAAGGGTCTCAAGAGTTTGGAGGAATATTTGTAAAAAATGACATTACACAAAAGTACCTTGTGCTGCCTGAGGGCAGGGACACAGACCAAGTAAAGGTAACGATGGCACCTTTGCTGAGAGCCCATTTTCATTTCGGGGCTGTCCATTTCCCACCCACATTTTTGCAGGCCAGTCTCAGCTCTGCAGTCTTGGTCTGTAGATCTGGCACAGGGATCACGGAGCAGATTACAATGCCCTGTGAGTTTGGGGCTGCATGCTTTCTGCCTGGCTGTCCTGTAGGGAAAGCCATCGCTGAGAAGGACAGCCACGTGTGCCATGGCCAGAGCATTGTTTTGGCCTTCCTATGGCTGTCACACAAGTGAGGCATCTCTAGCTCAGTGTTCTGTAGTCACCAAGCCCTTTCTCTGACAAGAACAGAAGGAGATTTCTCCATGGACTGTGGTCCCCTCACTCTTCATGAGCTGCCAAGAGATTTTCAGAAGCAGCAATAGGCAGAGGAGGAAGGAGAGAATCAGAATGTGGGTTTCAATAACACTTTTCAAATAGAGACAAGGCCTTGAGTAATTTGCTTAGGCTAGGAATAGCACCCACAGGGGATGGACGGTGCAGAATCTGCAGTGACTGTTGGATGTCAGTGGGAATACATCTGGTTTAAATTAAATCTACACAAGGATTTTGATAATGGGGAAGACTTTGGTCTTGTGCTGATGGGAACAGAGGGGCTGCCAGACCCGTTCAGAGCGGATTCTCAGCTGCCTGAATGCCCATGTGCCAATGTTATCTCCATGTTATTTCATACCACAGTAATCACCTGCACACTCTGCTGCCCAGGGCAGAAATGACCCGGGAAGGCTGCTCAGATTAGGGAATATTGCCTCATTTCAGGAGTCAGGGACAGCAGATAGAGATCAGGACAGGCCACCCAGCTCTTGTTGGTAAATGAAGCTGGCTGCCACTAAAAGGTTTCCTTCTCTAGAGAATATGGCTGTCAGCAAAATGCTGAGGAAAATTTCTGATTGGTTCAGAGAAAGGAGGCAGGGGACCAAGAAGGGAGGCAGTGATGGAGGGGTTGTGAAAACATGTCAGTTTAAACAGAAACTTGTTTGCAATGGTGTCAGAGTTTCTTTTAGCTCTTGTTCTGATTCATATCAGCTTTTTTATTACATTAAAATTCTAGACTAATTTCATATTAGTGTTTTAGGTTAAGTTGGTGTTATTTAATCTGTACAATGTTTTAAAAGAAAAAAAACCCCAACAGCTACTTGCCCTCTCTTGGGATGTTATTGTTACCCCAAATATTTGCAGTTACTCATTTTAATTCCTTTCAGGTTAACTAAAATGTCCAGCTTTCCAGGACAAGGAGTATGGAACTTTTTCTGTTTTTCTGCCAGTTCCCTCTTACAGACTCTAAAAATCAGTCCTATCCGATCCTTCCTTGTGAATTTTCACAGTGCTCTTCTCAAAAAAGGTAGGTTTCACTAGGGCCTGTCATCTTGTCCTGCAGGCCTCTGGGTTTGAGCAGATGTTGCTTGTGAAAGGATTTTGGAAAGCTTTTGAATAAGAAGCTAATCCATAAGATAAAATAAGGAAATAAAAATTCAACATGGATCAGAGGAAACACTTTTATAGCCAATGTGTGATCAAGCCACAAAATTAATTTCCCATAATATTGTTAGATATAACAAAAAAAGAAACTTGGCAAGATCCTAAAAGGAATGAATTTCTCTATAGATAACAAGCATATGTAATGTTGTAAATAATGAAGTATTTAAGGATTTATTAAACCTCTGTTTCAACATTGAGACTAATCTTTAATAGGACACGTAAGGAGACCTTCTTAGAGCAGAGAGTTTCATTATCTCCTGCTTTGGAGCCTGTCTTTCCCAAAAAGATTGGTGCCTACTGGCTATTGTCAGAAAATGAGGAACCACGTTATATGAACTTTCTTCAGTGCTGCCTTGCTCATACTCTCTAAAACTGAATAGACATTGAGATAGAACATTTGGCAGTATTTAAGAAGCAGTGGAAAATCTGTAAATAACAAAAATTCCTGAACCTCATTGAGGGTAAAGCTAAGACCTCTCTTCTCAGGGTTGTGATTCTGCACTAGATAAACCAAGATCTTTGTGTATATTTTTTTTTTCCTAGAGTACAAGACCTCTTAAGAAGTTCAAGGATGGTCTGTGATTTTTCAGAGCCCTGTTACAGTCTATATTTCCAGTATATGGGGAAAGCAATAGCAGTAAGAACAGACTGAAATTAAGATGTAAGCCTGAAGGGAGATTGAATTATTTTTTCGTGCAATGTATCTTAAACATCAGAAAAACTAAAGGAAAGACTGATTTTTTCCATGAGTTTTGACCCAATAAAATCTTGTGATCAAAACGACCTGCAGGATGTTCCAGCCCATTCTCCAGAATGCTGCATGTCCCCTCTGGCAGAGCTGCTATGCTCAGAGGCCTTGTATTATTTTATGTTATCTCTAATGTCATCTGGCTGGTGTAATTGGAGCTGACTGGGTCTCTGATCTATTGAACCTACACATCTCTGTCTTCTCACCTCTCTTGGCCACAGTAGCTGCTAAAAAGAGCCCTGGGGACAGCTGACATTCTTGACTGCCAGCCCAAATGTGTCAGCTGGAAGGAAGATTATTTCCCAAATGACATCCCTTCTCCCAGGGAGTTCTGGCAGTGACCCCAGTGCCATCTCCAGCCAGGAATAGCCGGCTGTCTGAGCATGCAGGGGCAGAGTTCCCTGTGACCCCTGACCCTGGCTGCCCTGTCCCCACCCTAGAGGGGGGCTGCCCTTGTCTGCCAAGGTGGTCAGTGGCCTCAGGCTGGTTCCCAGGGCTGTCCTGCCACCTGATGCTGGCTGCAAGGTCAGGGGCTGAGAGGGGCACAGAGCCACCCCCGAGGCAGCATCTCCTCCAGGATCCTCTGTGTCCCCCTCCCTGCGTGTTGGTGGGAGCTGTACCCAGCCCATGCTGCAGCTGGATGGGCTCAGGGGCTCTCATCCTGGCCAAAACATCAGCAGCACCTTACAGGGGAAACGTGACACTGGGTTAAACTGGGCTGCTGGTGGTGTTGGCAAAAAGCCAGAATGACTGCACTGACGGCACAGGAGTCCATTCCTGTATGACTGAGAAGTAGGGTTTATATGCCTGGGTTTGCGTTCCTATCTCAGAGAAATTTCTGGCTTTGCTTTCCCACCCAGGAATACAAGAGACAAAGGAATTAATGTCACTTTCCAGGTGGCTAACAGAAAGCAAAAATCCCTGGTATATCTCAGCTTGCAGCCAAGCTGCACTTAAGCAGTTATGCAACAGCAAAAAAAAAAGTCTGCTTAGAATCCACAGCCACAAAGTTTCCTCCAGAGCCCTTTCCATTGTGTGTTGGGAGCTCTACACTTCCCCCATCTCCTCATTGAAACTGGAGTTCATCTGCTCCAGCCTGCTGCAGCTTGGGGAATTTCACGTCACTCCTGCCTCAGCTAGCAAAGAGCCCGAGCTACACATTTTTGGATGAGGATGCCTGTGCTTGTTTCCCAGTTAGAGATTTATGGGAAGAGTGGGAGTAGTGTTCTCAACTTTGCCCCAGTTCCTCAAAAACAAAAAGCTGGTAAGGATAGTCAGCTGTGCTTGAGGATTGGGCCCCATCCTGGGTAGCTGAGTCATTCCAGGGAGCTGTGACATTGTAACAGGTAAATGGGGAAGGACGCTCTCCTCACAAAAGGGCAGCTCACAACGGAGGCATCAGCTCTCCTCCACTGCAGTCCTTCTGCTGCCTCTCCTGCCTGCTGGGTCTCCTGAGGAGACCAGGAGAGAGGCAGCTGTCCTAGCAGACATCCAGAAAAGCCAGGGTGAGGATGGAGGGATGGATGGATGGATGGATGGATGATGAATGGATGATGAATGGATGATGGATGGATGGATGGATGGATGGATGGATGGATGGATGAATGGATGATGAATGGATGATGGATGGATGGATGAATGGATGATGGATGGATGGATGGACGAACGAATGACTCAAGATCCCAGCACAAAGGCTGCAGACAGGCCAGGGAGTCAGTGCCCTCCCTGGTTCCACCAGAAATGGGATGCTGTGGCATGGGGCTCCCTGCAGGGCCCTGTTTCTGACAGTGCACCTTCTGCCCACTCTGCTGGCTCCTGAAGGGCACAAAACAGAGGGGGAAAGCATTCCAATGAGTGAATCAGTCCAAGAAACTGCTGCAAAGTAGATGTCTGGGAATCATTAGGAGAACACTCTCAATCTTCTCAGAGCAGCTGAAAGCTTTACTGCCAACAGCACTTGGCTGCCAGTCTCCCATTGCTGTATAAATGATGATAATGGTCTTTGCTACTTCTTCTCCACGCATTCTCCTCCTCTCTGGGGGGGTGGGCTCTCCTTGGCAACCACAAAACTCTTGTTAGATGCAATGAGCTGCTGGCAGTGAGGACCAGAATTGAACAGAAGAGGGAGAGGGGGTAAAGTCCCTCCTCAAGTTAATAAACACCAGTGATGGGCCCCCTTTGTGGCACTTTGTGCCCATTCCATGGCTACTCTGGTCACTTTTGATAGATAGCACTTGCCCATTAACAGGCACTGGATTTTGATAGGCACTGAAGAGTCAGAGGCCTCCAGTAGTTACAGGAGAAAAGCAGTGAACCTCTCTCCTAGTGGTAGCACTGACAAAGTCCAGTTACTCAGCCCCTGGTACAAGGGTTTAAGAGACAGGTGCCATCTACCATGGTCCAGACTCACCATTCAAGGACCACAAGTCCTCTGGTTACTCAAGGCCTGTTTCAGCTTTTGCAAAGGGTCCCTGCCCCTGGACTTAAATCCACCACTTCCCTAATTTTATACTTCTTTTGGTGGTAAATACTTAGCTGAGGCTCAAGTATTTACTCTGCAGCAAGAGCTCTTTCTATGCTGTACCTTGCTGATGAAGGGCTGTCTGCTCAGTGCTGAGTTTTCTGCAGCACACTGAGCAGTAGAAACACCAACCTACCAAACCAAGCCTTTGCTACAAAACAATCCCTTACTACAAAACAATAAAGCAGAGCTCCTTGTCCTTCAGTGCCCCTTTCTTCTGACAGCACATAGATTAAAAAAGACACATCAATGACAATAGACAGTTTTTCCACCTGTAGGATATGATGCTGCAGTGCTTCTATTTCAGACCTGAAGCTTGACAAATAACAGCAAGAAATAAAAGCAACATATAATCAAATTAACGGAGAATGGTGAACATGTTTATGTTGTGCCCCAGCCCATCTGCCTGGCAGATCTGGCCCAGTCCAGAGGAACCTATATGGCATCTCTGAAGATGTGTTTTCTGTGTCTAGAGACTGTATAGACACACGAGTATCTTCCTTTGAAGTGGATAGGGTAATTTTCTGACTTCCAGATACAAACTCAAGAAATGGATGTTCCAAGTTTGCCATTTTCTTGGAACAAAAAATCTCAGGCTTCTCCAGAAACTTTCAATGCTTAAACATGTCTGTTGAGCACATGTGATAGCTCTAGCATCAGCCCTACTGAATACATAGAAAATTAGTATCAGAGCTGCTGAGCAGAAACCTGGCAGATCCACTCATCTCACTGGCAAATAGCAAGATAGGGACAAACCAACAAGCCCTAAAATATCTTTCACAGTAGCCCTCTCCCTGGTTTGCTGCTGGGGTTTTCTGCATGCAAACAGTTTCTGCATGCAGTTTCCTCTATCAGCCATCCAGGCTTGAACACTGGTCCCTGGCTCCCTGTGGGACGCAGGAATGTTGGATTTCAGTAGACTCTGACATGAATAAAAGGCAAGTGATCCCTCCTTTGACTTACCCAGAAATGAGAAGCAGGCACATGCAGGCTTGCACCAGCCAGGAAACATTTCTCTGTAAATCTCTCTGTGTTTTTTTTGTTGGGATTACTGACAGCGCAGAACTGTTTTGCAACACAAGTGCTCATGTACTTCTGTTGGCCTCTTCCAAATACCAAAAACGTGCAGGCGGCTCTGTGAACTGCAGGGAAAAACAGATTTGATACAATTACTGGTCTTTAACATCAAAACAGTGCAGTGCAGCAAACAGGTCAGCTTTATGCCAAAGCATTTCCCAAAGAAAGCTTCACTATAGCAAGACTCCATTCTTAGAGGCCTTTCATGTTATTTGTATTTCAAAGTTGTGGACTGACTTACCCAAAATGACGTGCATTCTAAAGCTGCATTGCTTCTCTTTTGCTCTTTCATTCCAAAAATTCAAGTTTCCTAAATCTCCCTAATGAAGGTTCCCAAGGGGTTGACTGGAGAAGATGGGAGAAGCCAGCCCAGTGCAGCATTCCAGGACCAGCTCTGCATGCAGAGAAACTGAAGTCAATGGTCTGACTTGGGCCTGACAGAGAGAGAGCTGTATGATCAAAAACCTTTGGTGCTCCACCTCGTGCTCCTGTCTCCTCACACCCTCTGCTTAACCCCCATGCCAAGTCCATCCTTACTCAGTGCTGACTCCATTCTTTCTCTAAAGGCCAAAAAGATGTAGTTTTTACTGAAGCCACGGGAAGAACTCGTTAGTTCAGGTATCATGGGAAATTTTTCTTTAATGATAAACAGGTAAATTAATTGCCCAAAAGCAAGACCACTGCCCATCTGAAAAGCTATCATTCAGCCTCATAGGAGAAGCTGCTAAAATGCTTCAGGCTGCTCCTCTCCTCTTCTTCATGGCCTAAGACATGTGGGTGGATCACATCCCTCAGGTCCAAGGTAACTCGGGACCCCAACCTCATCAGGGAAGCTGCACAGCCAAAAATGAGCAGCAGCACTCGGTTCATTTCTGAAGACTGAAGGGCCAATAAAATGCAGGGGTGTCAAAGGAAAGGCAGGTGGGTCACAAGCAGGGGTGGCTACACCCGTTGTTTTGCCTTCCCGTGAAAATCCTCAACTTTTGCTGGAACATGGAATGGCAGTGTACAACCCAGGAGTAGGAAATAATCTGTTTTTAGATGTCTGTGTTTTTCTATTGTTCATCGAGCCTCATTTCCCTTCTCTGGCTGCCTGGACCTAAATAAAGCACATTAAACTACAGACAATGCATGTTGCACATGTTGAGGCTGTATTAGGTCATCCCACGTGGCTCTACCACAGGAGAAATGAGGCTGCCTGTCCTGGGGGGTCAGCCCCAGGGCTTGCTGCTCCCCTCCACTGCCTCTCCTTGCACCAGCAGTGATGTGCATCACTGCACTCTCCCGTGGGTGCCAGAAAGGCAGATAAATGCACACAAAGAACAGGAAAGGAGAAAGAAAGCCAGGGGAATATGTTGGCTTACAGAGCTGCCAGACAATCCTTCTGGGGGCTTTAAGTCTTTTGTTTCAAATCGGGGCTTTCTTTGAATGACAATGTCTAGGCCAGTTATCTAATACACAGGTGTAAAAACCTCAGCAAGAACATATAAGGTATAAAAAACCAGTCCTGGCTCCCTTGGGACTGTGAGTAAGCCTATGCCCATGTAAGTCCAAGGCTTTTCTGCTAAGAAACACCAGGGAAAGTCCAGCTTTGTTCAGTGAGGAGAGATGGAGAGATGGTTTCCTCATACATCCAACACACTTTCAGATTTAAGGTGGAACTCACTCACTGGTCTCACCAAACCTGTGAAAAGTGCAGCACCAGAAGGGGAGCCCTGAACTGAAAGGTGACCACCAGCAGAGCAGCAAAGAGAGGGAGAAGTTCTGCCAGTGGGCATTGGCATGGTTCCTCACATTGCAGGGCAGCTCTGCTTCACAGCAGTGGTGGGAGCAGCAGGGATGTGGGGGCTGTGCTGGGATGATGGCTTTCCATTCGAGGGTTTAGAGGTTTGCATGCTTTAATTCTTCTGGTGGTGGTGAGCACTCAGCTTTGGCCTCATCTTTAATGAAATGGTGTCCAAAATATTTGACAAGCGGAAAAAGAATTTAAAACCTGTTTTAAAGGATACTTCCAATCATTTTTTTAAAAGAAATCAGGCTTTTCCAACATGAAAACCCTTTCGGATTACTTTCTGTTTTGAAAATGAAAACGATTACTTTATTGATATTGTTATGAGCCATCTTTTAGAATTGACCAATTCTGTGAAAATTTTCTTGAACTACTTTGGTACTTCTGAGCATATGTGTTTTGCCTCATGCAGAAAGGAGCCAAAAAATTTCCCACTACGGGGCTAATCTGTATTTCATAAACAGATCATCCATTTGCTGAAAGTACTGAGAAAACTGAGCAGTCTCCACTAAGATTTAAATGGACATTGCAGAAAAAAATAAGGTGTTTCAAGATTGACACTTCTCACATTAGAACAGCCACTCCAGCCCTCAAGTGTTCAATAGCAGCACCTCGCTGCGCCACAACAGTTTCAGAAAACAATTGTGTTCATTTCCACACATTGCCTATAGCTTTTTTCTAGCCAGAACATCATCTGTTGCACTCAAGAGATGAACATTTTGATTCATTGCTTCATATTTATATCTCATTTAACCCCGTTTTTCCCAGCTGACTCCCACACTCAGGTGCTGCAATAGATGCACTATTAAAAATTCACTGTCAGAGAAGGCTGTCAGCAAGTCTCAATTCTTTGTGTCCTCAGAAAGCAGCACCCTGCTCCCTGCACTGGGCTCTTACAAGCCTTTCTCACTGTTTCAGCACTCCTATGTGGTACCTACATTTACCTCCCCCTCCCATATTTCCGATCTGATCGCGAATATTTTACTGCAATCAACTGATCTGCCAAGCAGATTCTAAAGTCTTGAGAATCTTTAAAATGTTTCTAGGCCAAAAAGGCCTGCATTCTCTCTCATTGAAGTTATCAATGTTCTGTTGTTCAGAGTTTTCATTTGGGGGTCTTTTAACCCTCTTTTTGGTTTTATTTATCCTTAGCGCAGTTTTTGGTTTCCGGTGAGATTTTAAAGTTTTCTTGGCAGTAATAGCTAGAAATTTTTCACAGTTACCCGCCCACACTAAAACTCTTGTGACCCAAACACTGATTGGACAGATAATGGCTTTTATTTTGCATTTCAGTATTCCATTTGTGTAGTGAGGAGAAAAGCAATTCTCTGTCTGATGGAGAATAATCTGAAAAGCATATTAAGCGTATATAGCCCTAGGTCTGCTTCCTTGTACACACACTCTGTCCTCCCAGTTTACACATGGTCTCATTAACAACCTCTGCTCAAAATCATACTGTGTGATATTTTCTAGAGCTGGATCCTGGCCAGATTCATGCTGAACTCAAAGAGTGTTCAGTCCAGCCCTGTTTTTTCCCTCTTGCCTTGTTCCTCTGCTGCAGGTTTCACAGATCAGGCTGTTACTCAAGTGTTGCACTCTGCAATGCTCATGCCTGGGTCACTAAAGCATCATTAGCACAGATGTCTTGCTGCCTAATGACAGATCTAATCCTGGAGCACTTGGCATGAGAAGGATTGTCTGGGGAAGGGGACCACACTGGGACTAGGAAAAACTGTATTCAATTCCTTATGGAGCAGTCACAAACTTCCTTCCTTCAGCTAAATCACTTCGGCTGGCGCGTGCTCCAGCTCCCCGTCGGTGCAGGGGGGATAAGGTTTCCTCCCACCTCCAAAGAATAGAATCATCAAAAGCTTTGCAGGTCTGGGGTATTTTGATATCACAAGAATGAGGACGAGGACCAGGGGCCTACAGACCCAGACTGTTTTCAATGAAATGCCCGAGTAGCCTGTAAAATACAGAGTTGATAAATACCACAAAAGGAAGATGCAACTGATAACTACGAGCGCTGTGCACAAGGAGAGTATTTCTTAAGTGTGAGAAATTACTAAATATTGTGAGGGGGAGGAATATCTTCATCAGAAAGCAAGGTCTTTATTGAGTTTCATATCTTCACTTTCCTGGGGAGATATTTAGCTTAAACAACTGGGTCTAGAGGCATGTGAAAGCAAAAAAATCCTACATGAATTCCTGGGACTTAATTTTCACATTAACATCTCCCCCCTCTAGAGATGCCCAGCCCTTCTGGTTTGTTTACATCATGAGTACACATCTTGGTGCTGTGACCACTCCACTGGAGAGCCTGTTTCAGTGCCTGACCACCCACTGGATTAAAAACATTTTCTGATCATCAAACCTAAACTTCCCCTGATATTGCTTCATGCCATTCCCTCAGGTCCTGTCACTGGTCCCCAGACAGAAGAGGTCAGTGACTGCCCCCTGTGCAGGTCCAGGATTTTGGTGATTCCTGTAGGTCTCTTCCATCTCAGGATTTTCTGTTCTGTAGTAGAATATAATTATCATTCTATGGCCATTGATTACCACGTGCTGTTGAATTTCCAGTGCTGTGTGGAATATGGAGTTTTCTAAGAGGGAGACCCGATGCAGGTCCCATAGGGATCAGGAGGATTCAGCTGTTACCTTACACTGCAGTGGGTAATTCACTGGGAAGAGATGGTGACATACTCAGTAAATGGAAGACTGGGGCCTCAGGAATTCCTTTCCTAACCAACCCCACATCCTTTCAGTAATCTCTGAATTATTGTTAGGGCTAGTTTTCCATAGTTTCCCATCAATAAATATCTCACAGCTTCAGACCCTTTCCATAAAGTATAGCAAATGCTTCACAGCTTCAACCTCTTAGAAATAAAGCATAATCCTTTGCAGTGATCTGTGGTTTTCCTCATAGTGAAATTTCTCCCTTTATTGTGCCTGCCATGCCTTTCCCTGAGCTGCCTGTTAATTAACAATGGTGCCCACAAAGAAGGAGTTAAAGCAGAGCCACCAGGAGTGGGGTGTTGAATGTCTCCTTGGGTTTCGGTACAAGTAACATGAGGTGAAAGTGGAAGGAAAGGATGCTCTCATGGCAGGGGGGTGGGGTGGGCAGCCAAGAGAAAAGTCTTCATTTAACACCATTTAAATGTAAATTGTAGTGAAACATGTTAGTGACAGAAGGGAGGTTGTGACTGATCAGATAGGAGTCTTTGAATCTTTGCCAAACAAAACTTCTAGGTATTTCGCTTCTTCCTTTTCTGCATTCTTCTCCTCTCACCACTTTTGACCAGTGACATATAGAGAGATGGCTGCTATCAGGGAGTCAAGGAACAAAACTGTCCAGAGCAGGAACGGGAATATGGCATTCAAAAGGGAACTTCGGCATGTCAAAGATATTCATGGACAGGGAGAACATCAAGGGTTTCCTTCCAGAGATAATGAGCAGACTAAGGCAAAGTGAAACTGAAGATGAGGAAAGAAAGTGAGAAAGAGATCTGAGAATATTTTGGCAGGGGAGGAAAAGAGCTTTGTTGAATGAAAAAGGGATCAAATAACAAAACTCTCACAGCAGAAAGACCAAACCTGGGAGATAATGCCATTTTCTTCTATTCACTTCTGATGCAGGTTTGGAGCTTAGATGAGATTTTGAGTTAAACTCTGACAGAAAGACATTCAGGGGATTCATGCAGTGGAGAAGTTCTGTTCCACAAAATGAGCTGATGGGCTGATGACAGCATGGAGAGTAAAATCATTTAGATTCAGAATTAAAAACTCTGAGAAAATGGGGTTGCAACTGTCAGGTTCTGAAGAAAATATGGATTGTTTTTTCTTTGTTTTGAAATCATAAGTCCTGATGACATTAGTAATGCCCTTTGGGGAAACCCAGAACCTGCCCTTGTTTAAATTAGAGGGTTTTTCAAAATGAAAATTCTGAAAAGATCTGCATGTAATGAATGATATCACCTTGCACAAGTCACCCTGTCACTCTCCTGGTGCAGAGAACAAGGACTAAGCTAAAATGGTCTGTGTGTAACTAAAGTTTGTCATGTCATTCACATAAGAGAGATATCTGAATAAAAAATGCTAGCTTAAGAGGTACATTTAGAATCAAGGCTAAAGGGTAGACTTGAATCTGTAGGAATGTAAACATGACTTACTAAAGTTTTTATTCCTTTATTTACTTGTATCAAAAGATAACAGACATAATGGAAACCAGAGACCTATGACTTCCCCATCACCCAGTCTACAAAAGTGAAGAAAAATCTGAATGGCAGCTCTAATTCAGTGTCTTGGTGAATGGTGTGAAGGGTTGTCCAGACCCTTTTGTTAGCAGAAAACTGAAATCTCTCTTAGGAAATGGACTCATCCTGTAGACACAACAGATCTGAAAGTGAGGTCTTCCAAGGTCTGTCCATCTGTCTGTCCTGTTGAGCTACCTTGGGCTCAAGTGGCAGCTCACAGGCTATCCCTGAGTTTTCAAAGCCAAGACGTGAATTCAGGCCCCCAGCTGACTCCCTGATTTATTTCACTGTTAACAAAACGATTCAGGATCCAGAAGTCCTGAATAATAAACGTTCACTTGCTGTTTCCTTGAACACAGATACCTCTGTGGGAGATGTCAGGACACCGATCTCTGAGTGCTGATGTCATGCACAGATTGATCTGAAAGTCCTTTGCTTTTGACTCATTCGGTAAACAATAAATTCCAGCAACAAAATCCAAGATTCACGGGGTGAATGAGGAGTCACTAAAATCCATGGAATTTTTCCATATTTGTGCACGTACATAAAACCAGGCCTGAGATCTTGAGTACTCTTGCCTAAGCTCTTAAAGTTACTGGCACATTTATCTGCCACAATTTCAATTCAGTTGCCCAGCTGCTGATTCATTGCCAAGTTCCTAAATCTCACGGTCACATACCTTTCTGATGGCTTCAATTCACAAAGCCACCAAAGTCCTGTCACTGGGCTGTACCTTGTGCTCAAATCGTGGCTCTAATTCATGAAAAACGTTTAATTCTGATCACACATAAGCTTTTGGGATATTCAGTTAAATGGGACTGTCCCTGAAGAAAACTGATCCACAATTACATATGTTATTTCTGAGTTGGGAACATTTTCAAACTTCCATTGATCAGTTGTAATAAAATGCAGTATAAGGTAATGTTCTGCAGTCAAAACATGGAACCTGGCACAGAACAATGTAAACCCTACCTACCCCATGAAATAATGCTAAAAACACCTTATCAAATTTTGACCCAGAAACACACATGTAGCAAGATAACACATACCTTGTTCTTGGAGGAAGGCCAGTACTGATTTATATCTTGCAACCAAAATAAATACAAAAAGCCTGCCAGAGCTGACCATGTAAATCTTAACCACCTCATATGGTTTCATTCTATGAAGTGAAAAATATGAGGAAGAAGGTGTTTTTGCACTGTGAATGAGCTATTCAGGAAAAGTGTTATTTATTGAACTCTGTGGGAGGGAAGTTAATTTCAGAAGTTATAAATGTGATGAATTATAGCTAGTATCTTGGAGGAATTAAATGGAAATGAAAGGAAAGAAAGTCCTTACTTTCATTTAAATAACAATTGGGACTGGGTAATGTTAAATATAGGCTTACACTTGCCAGGAACTGGCTGACTAAAAATCTCTGAAGCCATCCCTGACCAATCAGTGTGGATACTGTCCCACAAAACAGTGGCACTGGTGTGTGTGTGTCCAGTCTTTGTGGGGATTCATGGGACAGTGCTGGGTGACAATTCCAGCCTAGGGGTGGCTTGCAACTTATTTGCATTCACTCCTTGCTATTCTTACAGCGTGGATGATTGGCCAAGAAAGCTGGCAGAGTCCTGGCTCCCAAAGGGAATACTTTCAAGCTAGGAGCTGGAGGGAGGTGGGAGAATAGAACCATGGCTGCTGTCAGGCTCAGTGCAGCGCAGTTTGCTGCCCAGAATTTGTGAATACAGGTCACAAGGCCATCAGCTCGGGTCACCCCATTCCTGAAATCCCCCCTCAGCTCAGACACCTGGTTCAAGACCCTTTGGGGACTGCTTTCAAGGAGACTGAGTAATTCTCCACACACATCAGTCTCACAGACTGAGAAGGGCAAAAGGAGAGGTTGAATATCTTGAGTAAGGATTTTGCACTAGGAAAGTGGGAAAGAGACATGGAAAAGCAAAGGAAAAGCACTAGAGGAGGAGGGTAGGGCAGTATGGGCTGTGTGGAAGGACAAGGCAAAGGACACGGAGGATGGTGCTAAAGGTGGATGGTGCGTGGGGGTAAAGTACTGCAGCAGAAAGGTAGAGGATAGCTTGGTGTTGGAGAAAGTCACCAAAAACCCACCCTCTCAGTGGTTTTGTGAGCTGCTGGTCCTGTACTCAGGCTGTGCAGTGTCAGTGTCTCAAATTTACATTCCTTTGTCCCTTCACATCACCTTGTCCGTGCCCACCACTGTGCACAGGTGCCTCCCTATCCAGGCATCCCCCAGACACCCTGCACACCTCATCCATGATTCCACCAATGTGCAGGTGTTTGCTGTAACTTTACTGCCTGAACCATCAGCTTTCTGTGGCTCCTGACACACAAAGACATCTCAGCCTTGCATAACCTTGATGTTGTGAGCCCACGCTAATAAATCTGAATAAGTAATAGACAGGTACAAATCTGGGTAATAGAGTTAAATATCCCTTCTTAACTCAAACGCAAGCCAGATGTTTTCCATCCACCAGCAGGCCCCCACAATTATCCACACTGCCCATGCTGTCCCCCAGCTCCCTGCCGGCCCCTTTCTCCTGGGTGATGGATAAGATGCATCACCACAGCTAACTCAGGGATCAGGTTGCTTTAATTCAACAGCACTTTATCGGGCAGGTTTGCTGTGTGTCTTTATTCAGCTGCTTTAAAGCACCTCCTGTTTTGCTTGGGTTTGTTTTATTTTGCTCCCCACAATCACAGCCCCTGCCTGGAGTCAGGGCCTTGCTGGGGAACCCAGCCCAGTCACACGCACAGAGGCTGAAAAAATATTTGGTTTTTTTTCCACAGTGCACTAAGTGATCCTTGTGAGGGGCAGGGGAGCAGTAATTAACACTTGAGAGGGAGAGCTGGGCTGGCAGGGAGGGAGGCCAGGTGGGCAGAGGTGGGATCTGGAGCTGTGCTCCCTCTCCCAGCCCTTCCTGCCATCCCAGCAGCTCAGCAGAGCTGCCAAGCAGGTGAAAACTACAGCCAGGAGTTTACACACAGAGCAGGACCAAAGGGCCCCTATTTTGACTTTATAACTAGGTTCTAATCAATTTTAATCTGGTTTAATTAAATCAATTAATTTAATTTAATTAATTTTAATTCATTATAATAAATTTATTATAATAGATTATATTTATATATCTTTATATTATTAAATATATATTTTTATATATTTAATTATATTTTTATATATTATATAAATTTATTATAACAAATTAAACTAAATTAAACTAATTAATTAAAAAACCTTTAATTAAGGATCTCATAATGCTCTCACAAACTCCTGTGCCCAAACTCACCCCTGAACAGCAGCGAACAGCACTCAGAGAGCTTTGGCTGCCCATGGAACAGCCCCAGAGGCAGGGCTGGTGGGAGCCCTTCCAGTCAGCTCATGCCTGAGCCTGGCTGTACCTGCTGATGGGGAGGACATCTATTGATCTGCCTATCCAGGGTCACCACCATACAGATGAAAAGGTAATGCCGAGGTAAGCAATAATCAGGATGCTCCTCAAATTAGTCTGACTTATTTGTTTTTACTTAAAACCCCACGTTTTCTCCTGCTTTTTCCTCTATATGGAGCAAATTGAGAGCAGTCCAATCTTGTAATTGTATTTCCACCACAGTGTGCCAAGGCGATCAGAGTTGTCAGAACTAAGCTGTCTTCTTTAAGAGTTAAATTTTATTAACAACCTTGCTTGCAAGTCAGCTACATGAACTCCAATTTCTCCCTTGGATCTGCACAGCAGAGCCTCAGCATGAACCTCTTACTTCTTCTACACAGAGAACCCTCCCAGCAGGATGATTAGAATAATGTGTGCAAGGACAGCACCAAAATTCAATTAAAAACGACACTTTTTGTTGGAAGCAGACTAGGGAGAGCAGCTCACATCCCAAAAGCCAGCTTGTATGACTGAGCTGGAAAGCATGGGTTTACAGGAAAGGCCTGCTAAGGGGGTTGCATGACTTGGACATTTGACACTGGCAGACACGGGCTTTAAAATCTGCTATACACAGAACATGTGCTACCAAACTAGTTTTTGGCTTTCCAACACTGTCCTTGCCTTCTTCCCCCCCTTTCCCCCTGAAATTCTTTGGAACTAAAGGAGTAATCTGAATTGACCTTTAATCATGAAATGTTGGCTGGCAGTACAGCCAATGCCTTCACAAGGTCAAAGTTGGCTGGATACAAACCAGATCCTAGAGCTCTGACCTCGTCATACTTAACAATCTCTAAAGACAGTCCAAGAAAAAGTGAAGAGTGAACTTGCTCTTCTCCAAATAGAAATTCCCTCCAGGGCAGGATCTAAGAGAAAATTTTCCATTGCTGCAGCCTGAGTTGGACTTGATCAGTGAATATTTAAGAATTCAGGGAAGCTTTCTGACTTCAGTTTGACTGAAGTTTGATCAGGGTTTCTATCCTGGGGATTTCAGAGGTTTCTTTCCTAGCATCAAGTCCAAAGAAATGGATA
The DNA here is from genome assembly GCA_013398615.1 of Brachypodius melanocephalos. Classification (NCBI taxonomy): domain Eukaryota; kingdom Metazoa; phylum Chordata; class Aves; order Passeriformes; family Pycnonotidae; genus Brachypodius; species Brachypodius melanocephalos. The sequence continues at coordinate 1,342,718 of VZSR01000257.1, read as the reverse complement.
GCATTCACCTTAAAAAAAAAATTTTAAAAAAAGGAAAAAAATAAATAAAAGAACATGAACATCTGGAAGTCAGCCCTCAAAAATGGCTGTGTATAATCAGGATTAAGCCATTACATGTCTTGGTTCTTAAATGATGGAAAATTGAATTGTTCTGAATTACAGTTCTCTCTGCTAAGAACCTGTTACAGGCAGAAAAGAAAAGCAACCATTGCTTAAATAGCAGCAGCAGAGTTCCAGCTTTTGAAAAACTCAGGTTTCCACTTCACAAACCATTCAAACACTGGAATGTAAAGTAGTGATGAAAAATGAAAACCATGTCAGCCCAGAAAGCGATATATTAAAGCAAAGTGTTTGGGAGTCAAAGGCCCTTAAATAAATCTAAAATACATACTTTATTTTAAGCTCTAAATCTGCTGCTGCTAATCCTCATATTTAAAGCCAGAAATCTATTTTCCTGGAAAGCATCTGAAGCGAGATGGAATTTGACATGGCTAGCACCACACTGTTACCATCTTCAATATTTGTTGTGTCCATCATGGCCAGCAAGATCTCTCCGTTGTATTCCAAAATTACTCTTAGGCTCAATGTACTCCAATGAGCAGAAAATAGCCAAAACCCAAAAGCCCAATCCCCTGTTCTCTGCTGCAGTAAATACAGAAGTTGTAGGTGGTTTCTAACCTGCTAAACTGCCCCATTTCCTTCGCTGACAGCAGCCAGCATTCACACCTTGTGTTTTCATCAAACTTTGCACAAGTTTAATCCTGAGCCAATTGTGGGGCTGGCAAGAATTTTTGTCACCCTTTTAGAGTGCGAGGAGCTGGAAAAAAGAGGTTCAATGAGCAGCCCAAGGGCCTGGGGGTTTGTGATGCTACAGTGAGGGTTAGAAACTGGAGGTGATGTGGTGCCATGGCCATGGCACATGCTGCTGGGAGCCAGGAAAGCTGCATTTGGTGTTCACTGCAGCAGAGAGGTGGAGAGGATCCTCTGTGATCTCTTCTCCCTCTGAACATCAGTTTTCACATTGACACCTCCTTCTTACAGGAGTCCTTGGACAGAAGGGGTCACAGCACAATGAAACTTTTCTCCAAGTGCCTCTGGGTATTTCTGTGGCATGGATGCAGGAGTGAGAATAGATGCAGTGAGAAGATTTATAAATTATTACTATAAATATACTATTACTCAAAATTTTATAAATCTTCTTCTCTAATGTGCGAGAAGCAAGCAGAAAAAAATTGACATGTTGCTGTGAGATTCCAGTACGTGAATTTTGGACTCTTCTGTGCCAAGGAATAAGAGCATTAGCCTCGGGCAGAGCTGCCCATAGCCCTGGGAGCCCATGGCCAGTGAGGGCAGAGGGAACCCCTCCAGTCCTCAGTGCAAAATAAATACTTGTCTGCCACATGAACCTCTGAATACAGCATCCAGCTCCCTCCCAGCACAGAGGAAGCTTCTAAATTTCTGCTGGCAGGAGCTTTGTGAGGAAGAAGAGCCCAGTCCTTCTGCAAGCACTGCAGGCACTCTTGCTGCCAGGGCTAAAGCCTCCAGCTCCAGACCACAGCCTTCAGCCTTGCCAGATCTTTCAACTCCTGTTCCTCCCTTTTTAAAAAAAAAATATAAAATCCTATTGTTTTAGGTTAAAATCAGAAAACCCCAAGAGGTTCAGTGGGATGGGACTAATTAGGCAGCATGGACATAATCTGGTCTACACAAGCAGTGACTAACTCCTAACATACTGCTAATGAACAGACCTGACAAATAAATGAAACAGGGCAAAGTTTTCTCCTGCCAAGTAACACATATTTCTGCCAAATATATTTGAAACGAAATAATGCAAGTAATTCTGTTGATTTTTAATCCCAGGTTTTGATTTTCACTTTGTTTTCAAACTCCTCTGATCTTTGTGAAGGGGAGGTGGAGGGACAAAGGCTCATATTTCTCTCCTCTTTTTTTTTTTCCCACAGACAAAGGAAATAGAGAGGAAAGAAATGGGAGAAAAATTCTAGTCTTCAGTCTCTCTCCGTATCTCCTCAGATATTTTATATATAAAGGCAATATACGAAATCAGGAAGGAGCAAACTTTTCTTTCCTTTAATTCTTCTTTGTTTTCTTTTCTCTGTTTTTTTGGGGGGGTGGTTTTGGTGAGGTTTTTTTGTTTGTTTTTTTGTTGTCGTTGTTTTGGTTTTTTGGTTGTTTTTTTTTGTTGTTGTTGTTTTTTGTTTTTGTTTTAACAAGAAATTAGGAGATTGGATGAAAGTATAGTAAAAATTCAAAAATTCAAAAACTGAAAAGTTAAATCCAGTCAAAGACTTGTTGAGCAACACTGAATTAAAAAGTTGAATTTTGATTTACTGAAATTTTTCACTGGAATTAAATACCTACAAAGAGTTGCTTCATAATAAAGTTCATATTCCAATGGTAGGAGAATATAATTGATAAAGGAAGGGTACAAGTAGAGAATAAATAGGGAAACCTAAAATGCTGAAACAAACGATTTCAAGTCATGATTCTGTAATCTGTGATATTTCCCATGATATAGAGGCCATCATAGAAATACCAGTCAGTCTCAACCTTTAAGGCACTGAGTTTTCTCAGCACCTTGTCATCTCCATGAAGGGTAACATCTTCAGTATCTGACAGTATCCCATTCCCATATGTCTGGTGTGAAATTCCCCCAGACTGCCTCCCTCTGGGGCTGCTCTGCTCATGGCAAAGCTGCTCCCTGTCCCCAGCCTCGCTGTGTCACTTGCTGCACTCGTGGCTTATGGATGAGTGTTATCACTGCATGAGAAACTCAGCCAGCCCCAGCCAAGGAGTGAAAACCACAACCCTTGGAATAAAACAAACCAACATGCAGTCATTGCCACTCTTGCTTTTGCTGTAGTCAAGGGAGTCTTCAAAATATGTTTCCAAGTACATTTCCCAACATCTCACATCATCTCATCTCATCTCATCTCCAGAGCTTTGTTTCACAGGCCTCAGCTACAAATCACAGCCCTCCTCCACCCAGGGATGCTGGTGGTCTGTTCTATCCTGAGCCTTCACCACTGTGTGTCTGAGAGTCTCTGTCACACACACAGTGCCAGCAGTGCTCTACAGGGTGAGAGAAGCCTGGGATGTCCTTCAACATGACCTTGGTCTGACAAAAATGATTCTTTTGTGCTCGAACCATCCAGCTGAGATTCTTCACGCTGAGGAGATAAATATCAGGTCAGGATGGTGTTTCTTTTTTTTTTCACTGATAGAGGGGAATAGAATCTGACAATATCTAATTATTAAAATATGAGGCAGGGGGAAGAAATTGATGGTTCAGACGCTCCTACCAGAAGACAACTTTGTCCCTCAGCATCCCCCTGTTTGGAGGCAAGGTCTGGAAGCTGGGCTGCCCACTCACCACAGATACTGGGAAGCATTTTTGGTGCTCTCAGGAAGCGTTTGCTTATGTTTGGCAAGCTAACTTCAACTTCCCTAACATTGCGTTCTTTCCGCAGAGGTTTTGCCTGCACTGAGCACCTGTCAGTCATTCTGAGGCAAAAGGAGAGGAGCCAGACTTTCTTCACAATTGTTCCCCAGTTTCCTGCCATTCTCTCCCTCATGTTGGAGCAAGCACAATGCTTTTCTGTCCACTTTCCAAAGGAGCCTTTTACTGGCAGCTTGGACTGAGCTGTTTCTTTTTGGGAGGTCTTCATCATCAAGCACCACTAGAGCACTTGAAACAAACCAGGGAGATTTCCTGGTCTCTTTTCAAGGGATTCGTGTGCCAGGGATCAGCTGTGCCTCTGAGGAGCTGCATTCACAGGGAGCTGGGGGAGCCAAGCCCAGGGTGGCAGCCTGGGGACGTGATCTGAGTTCTGTGGGCTCTCAGTGGGTCTCTGTGCTGCACAGAAAGTGCCACTGAGTAAAGGATGTGCCTCCCTGTGTGCTGAAAGCAGCAGGAGATGCTGTGTGATATACAGGCAGCTCCTTTATCCCAGCACTGCGTGACCTGCAGCCCCAGCCTGAGACACGTCCCCAGCACTGCCCGTTTCTGCTGCTGTGTCACCTCGGATGCTGCCACGGGGGTCAAGGCTCTGCAGTGCAAACACACGATGGAACAAGTGTCCCCCAGTGACCTGTGTGCCAAGGAGGGGCACTGCCTCCTGCAGCTCTCCTGGCAGTGCTGCCAGCTCCTGTCCTCTGTCCCTGCTCAGGCAGCTGCTGGGCACCCAAGGTGATGCAGGGACTAGCAACCAAGGCACACTAATGAACTTTCCCACCCATTTAGCTTCCCTGAAATCCAGTTTCCCAAAGATACTGGTCTCTCCTTCACTTACCTAGAAGGCCATTTCAGAGAGCAGCAGGCCTGTGCCAGCCTCCCCCCATCAGGAGCCTCTCAGGAGAGCCTGTATGGCAGCACTGGTCCCACTCAACCTACAGGGGACAAAAGAGAGAGAGGCCTCCTTAGATTATTTTTTTTAGGAGTAGAAACAGGAAAAAAATCCCTACTCTTGATGAAAACAATGGGAGAAATAAAATGAATACATATTACTTCACTCCCTTTCCTACCTCCATGCATTCCTGCTCTGAGCCAGGGGACTGGGAAAACTAGAACTTAACATAAAGCACCCCCACTCTGTTTCACTGCTTCTTTCTTTTAGATATTTTTGGAGGGAGATGTTGCAGGTGGTCTTCTTGAATACATTTACTGCGTGTAAGGGGGAAAAGTGGGAAAAGCCATGACTAGACTTTCAAAAAGAAATCAGTAGTCCTTTGGAGGATTGTTACGGCACAGGTGTAAATAGTGCAGCCCTGTCCTG
>VZSR01000257.1:1234817-1337825 GCA_013398615.1 Brachypodius melanocephalos | reverse complement strand
TGACTTCGAGCCTCTCACTTGTTTTGCTTTCAAACCACAACAAGCCCTCCAGTCAGGACAGAAACAGCAGTGTGTGACTCAGACACAGCCATCCTCCATAGTCAGGGAGGGCTCCCTGAGTTAGTGCAGTGCAGCTCCATGAGCCATGCAGTGTGCTGGCAGCAAGCAGGGTCAGCTCACACAGGGACTGAGATGAAATGGTCACATTTATACAAACCAGGTGCCAGGCTGCAGGCTGTGCTGTCATTCCCATCTGCCCTGGTACTGTGGCAATGCCCCTGATGCTACAAACACCAGGAGTGCTTGGGCTGTGCTCTCAGTGAGCACTGGGGCCATTCCAGCCAGTCCTGCACAGCCCAGAGCACTGAAGGTGTGTAACACTGCAAACTGCTCAGCACTGGCAGACACAGGGAACATCATGTCTTTTCCAGCTGCAACTCTTGCAAATCCGTGGGAAACTTTCCCTCTCAAAAATCTCCAGTAGTTTGCTATATTCGTTCTTGTTGTCTGGCTTGTATTTCTCTGTGCAGATAATTCCAATGCAGTTGTTTAAAGCTATCCTCCATTTTGGTATCGAGCCACATACTTTCAACCCTATAATATTTGTCATTAATATAAGCCTATATTTGTATGTGTTAAATGCCAAATTGGCATATGATCTCTTGGCTAAGCCAGGGCCTGGAGACTCCTCCACATGGCATCTCTCCAGGCTGCGGGGATTGCTTCCACTTCAAATAACAACTTTTCCTTGAAAGCTTCTGTGGCACCTGTGTTAACAACGGCAAGAGACCCTCAGGAGCACGTCAAAGCACACTGGGCAGCTGCACAGCAGGGAGGGAGCACTGACTTTTGTCCCATTGCCCTCAAACCTGCCTGTGCTGTGGAATAGAGCTGTGTGTGCAGCCACTGGCAAAGCCTTCCCGTGCCACAGGCTCCTTTTCACCACAGCAGAGCTCCTGAACCCCCATCCCCTCCCATCTGCAAGGTATTCTCACTTTCAAGTCCAGAATACCTCTGCTTGTGCTGAGAGGCTGTTTCAGCACTCTAAATAGGCTCATCTCTTCTATCTCTCCTTCTTTCTTTATCAATCCTGCTCTGGCTTCCCCTGCCAAGGTGCCCAAGCACCTCTCAAACCAAACAGCTCCCTGAAAAGCCTCCTCCTTGGGGCTGCCTTGGCTGCTGTGGATCCACTTTCCCATTCTGTAGTGCTTCTCACACATCATCTCATAGTAGCAGGCTCTCTGCATCCAGCACTGCAGCAGTAAGCGACAAAGAAGTTGATTGCAAACAGATATTTTTGGTATGCACACATGTGAATGAATACTTATGTTCAAGACTGAAAATCTTAAAATTGTTTTATTTCCTTGTATTCTCCCCACTCATTTCATGTTCCATTTTTAGCTGTGCTTGCAATTTACTTGGAACTTGCCCTCTTAAGTCAGATGGATGAATTATTGCTTTGCTTTCTCTGGGAAAATAATACTATAGAATGGTCACCCCAGCATACACAAGTATTACTGGCAAGGAATATATAGGTAGTTTAGATTTATATGGCTGTAAGTGAAAGCAGAACTTGGCTCTGCTCTGCCTGATGGTCATGAAAAGAGATAGTCACAATGGGCTTTAGCATGAACTTGGCTCCTAGAAATTACAGCAATAAAAATAGCAATGCCATCATTTGTTAATTATAATTATTCCAAAGCTCAGACATTCAATCTTGCTCTTAAAGAGATGTGCTGAACAGAATGCCTAAAAAGAAAGTAGTAGCTCTTTTACCAGCACAATACAGAGAACACAGAGCCCTCCAGGAATTTATACCATGACTATCAGCACATGGTTTGAATACTACAGGTTCTTCTAAAGAGAAAAATATATTTCTTTTCCAACATGTTTTTTTCCCATATTTGCAGAGTTTCTGAAGCAAGTTTCTGTTACTGAGGTGAACTGTGTACAAATGTAGAAGGACATTATGGTGGCTGACCCATGCCTTGGACACCTGCATGCAGAAATGCCACCAGTCAGGCTGTGATCCTTGTACCTCAGCAAAAGATGGTCAGCAGACCAGAACCAACAAAAATCAGAAGCAAGAAAGCAGTAACTTTTTTTTTCCCTTTTTTTTTTTTAGTTAGAATTTTTCCACAGGGCCTTAGGACTATTCTCACAACTCTGATGAGACTCCAAGCATTACCCATCTCCTGTTCTTATTGTCTTACACATGGTGGTGGTACTGATTTACCTTTTTGTGTCTGTCAATGTCCAATTAACAGCATTTGAGAGCTAAGCAATTCCAAGCAGATCCTGCTGCATATTCCGTGCATTAAAAGTTCAGAAACAGAACAAAAAGTTCCACTCAAATGTCACATGCAACTGCTACATCTTGTTCATTTCTCGAATGGATGTGCTTACTTTCAAGTTCATTTAAGACTGATGACAAGGGCCATACTGACAAGCCCAAAGTTTTCCATAAATTCCTCATATCTTCATGGTATTGGAGCCTGAGCATCTTCCAGTTGGCCATGGATTCGTGTGGCAGATCCATCCCATGTGAGGTTTGCTCCTTCACATCCTCTTGCTGGTGAAAGCTGTGCACACAAAGCCAACATGTTTGGGCTCTATTTTTCTGAAGACATGAAATTTTGCAGCCAATTGTGCTGCACAGGTGTCACACTGCATATGCTGTTGGTTCCTTCACTTGCACACTCCCCTACAGTTTCTGAATCCACTGGCCACTTTCAGTCACAGTGGATAAAATGGAAGAGACATCAAAGATAAGAAGCTCCCAAAAAGCAGTGAAAACCAGGGCTTGGAGAGATGAAGGAGACCCCAATGAGCATTCTGGTTGAGGGAAGGACTTCAAGGTGAGAGAAGTAATAACTTATCCTGTTTGATTGCCAGCTGGCAAGGAACAAACATATTTGAGAGCAGTCAGTACCACAGGACTCAAAACAGGCAGTGGCACATGCTGCTTTTGGTTTCCCTGGAGTCAGAGGGTCACTGGAGAAGAGATGAGAGTCTGTGACGTATTTCAGGTAGGGCATGGAAGAGTGAGGTCATGGGAAATGCTTGCATTGGTTGTCATTATGCTGATGACATCCAGAAATCCCACAGAAAACCAGGCTGCATCCATTTGCATGATCAGGAAATAACTTGTTTTAATATATGCCTGCTCATTGTTCCCTGCAGAAGAGATGGATTATGCCAAATGCCTGGCACTGGGAGGCAGAAATTTCTGAGCTGCAGGATGTCCCCAGAGGCTGCAGGAGAACAGTTTATCCTCAGTGCCAATGGGCTTCCATATGCAGAGCTGTCACAGACCTCAGACTCCCCAGCAGACACAGGCAACTGAAATTAGTTTAGATCCTGAGACAGAAAAATCACCCAAATCACCTTCTAATGTGGCAAACAAAGCACATGTCCACAAACTGCTGCTGCAGGCAAAGTTTTGTTAACCTGCAGCCAGTGAGATACTCTAGCTTCACTGTGATGCTGCAAGATAGAGATGAGATTATCTAGAATGGAAGTTCAGCAAGAAGAGCACATCTGCAGGACTAATAATCACAATACTATTGCACCTTCCCTTCTTTTTTTATACAAAATTATCTGTTCCCAGTAATGACATATGCTTTTCCTGATGTGCTTAGCTTGTTTTTCCTCTTACATTTCCCCATGCAAAGAGTAGCAATTGCAATGAAATGAGGGGAGAATCAGAAGAGAAGGGTGAAGGTACCAACAGATATATGCGTACTGTGGCAATATGTCTTTCATCAAACAAAAAGAAACTTCCCCTAAAGCAATCATGCTGTGCTCAGGAACACGTTACCCCATCATGGAGTCCTTCTGACTGATCATTAGTCAAAATCAGACTCTTTCCTCTCCTGCCCGTGCTTCTACATGGAGCAGACCTGTTGGTAATGAAGATGACTGCCTGCATGGGCTTTACATGTGACCTTCCTCCAAAAGCAATTCTTTCACATCGGTTTTCCATCAAAATCCTCCTGTCCAGCTAATTCCTATGAGACATCCTTAGGCCTCCCAGCTGGATGGCTAAAGCATTGACCTGTTCCCTGACCTTGGCATACACTTTATAATTAAACTTGCAAAAGCAAGCAATTCTTCAGGCTGCCAGGCCAGGCAAGAAACCCAGGTTGTAAGAAGCCACACACTATGCACATGTTTTGTTTTACTGAGATCACTGGATTTGGCCAGCTGCTGACTCCTGGATTAATGACCAATACCTCCTCCCCTCAGGTGTCCCACTTAGGTTTTCCCTGGAGAAATGGGGCATCCGTCAGACCTGCTGGGATTTGAGTCCCAAATTACTTTGGACATTGACCTTTCCTACACTGCATGAATTTTTTTAAACAGTTACTGAAATCTCAATTAATGATTTATTTATTTTATAATTAATCAGCCCAGTGGAGGAAAAAGGGATAGACTCTGACAGCTCCTTAGTCCCAGAGCTGCTTATCAGCATGTACAGTGAGCAGGGAGAAAAATCATAAATATTTAATTATTCCTCAAGATAAGGGATTTCAGAGTGAAAAATTGCTTCCCAATAGCAAACTTGGGGGCAAAGTCATGAAAACGGGTCACAGATTCCTAGAATGTAAAGCCTGTCATGGGTCTTCCCTGGAGCAAAGGATTGTGTCCCACTCCCACAGAGCTCCCTTGGGGCTCCCAGGCAGCTCCACTGCAGCATGGAGAGTCAGGGAGCACCTGAAGGTGTCTGCATTATCACCTGCACTCCTGACCTTTGGGAACAGAGTGGAACCCTAACTGGTTTCTCATTTCAGAGTTTCCCAGCACAACAGCTGCTGTTTAGATCTTCTGCCTGTGTAGAGATGAGGTATTTTTGCTTGCCTTGGGACAAAGGTGTCCTGCAGGCTGAAGGAACCATGCTGCCCACAGCCCATGCACTGGGCTCCAGCACTGGCCACTGCAGTGGGAACCCAGCAAAGCCTGGACCAACCCCACAAAACTCAGCCAAAGGGGAGAGAGTGGCCTCCAAGGCCCATCCCACCATGGGGCCCTCTGGATCAGGCAACAGGGATCCTGGAGCTGGCAACAGGAGGTGGGTGATGGACTCCTTCTGAGAGAGAAATGATTTTCCCTCATCCCTGCAGGAAGCTGCTCTGGTTCCTGGCTCTATTTAGCATTCACAGTGATGACTTGGCATGTTCTCTACATAAATCCTGATAAACTCCTAACCTCAAAAACATCCTGTAACTAGGGGTTGTCGTGTCGAGTTGGCATATGGTGTGAAAAAGTGCTTCCCTTTATCACTGTTGCATTTGCTCCTGCTGCTCAGTTTCACTGAACCTCTTATTTTAAAGACAACGTGAATATTAATTCCTCCCTCTCTTATCTATCCCACCCACTCTCTACATACATTTCTCATGTCCAATCTTATTAATCTCCTCTTCAATGTGAATTCCTCCAACTGCTTTCAGTTTCTGCTGAAGAAAGTTTTGCTTGTCCACATCAGTAATGGCATCAGACATTACTGCCCTACCTTGAACACGGACCAAAAGAACAGCAGCCAAAAGATCAAGGCAACTGTAAGCCATGATTCAAAAATTAGGTCAAGCACCACTTCCTTTAATATAGCTACAGAAATAACTTAAGATCTTACAACAACATGTTTTGTCTCTGCAGCATTATTTTACTATTATTATATTCTGTACAGCAGGGCGTATGTTTTATTAATTTTCAAAAGCATAAACAGCTTTTCAAGCTCCTATTTAAAGACCTCTTGGCAAACTGTATAAGGGCTAAAAGTACACCATCTTTTTTTACATGCTTTTAATTCCTTCCCTAAATAAATACTCTGACTTGAATATTTCACATTTTGAAGGCACTTGGTTTTTTTGATTTTCTGTGTGATGCTCACTGTTAATGGTACACATCACATCTTTGTGGTATCTACATTATCTGTTTTCTATAAGTGTGCCATCATAATTCAAAACATCAGGTTTCAAATATATTTTGCCTCTGCCCAAGGGAGACCACATAACTTTTTTTTTTTTAACACTTCTAGTGCAATTTCAATAACCCAAGTCTAGTTTGCATGGCCTTTCCAGTCTTTAATGTTTAATCTAAGCGCCCTGGTATTGTTTAAATATCTATTAATTCTCCTAATATTCAGCCTGACTGTGAAGCAGTCTGTGCAACTGCTTTACAAAAAGCCTGTATTTCAGCCTCCTAATGTGAGAGGATATATGCCTGGACCATGGCTTCAATTTGCAGAGCCACCTTGTCTGTTCCCCTATAACCCTTCCCTAAAGCTCCCCCTTTAGAGAGGGAAAGAGGAATATGAGGAAATTTTTACTGTTCTTCTCTCTTCATAATGAAAATAAGAGTCCCCCTTTCCTCCTCCATCCCTTCCAGTCCCTTCCCAGCATAAACATTTCTTGCACTACAGAGACATGACATAGGGCAGAAGAGCCTTAGTTTATGTGTGAGCATCAATTGCAACAAGACAGTGTAGTTTAATGATGCAAAGGATAATTAAATATTTATAGGCTTTTGCAGGATGCTTAATGTTAGTTCTCCAGTTAGGGAGAATCCTCAAATATCTTAGTTGTCCTCTCAAAAGCAACCTTCTTCTCTCTAAAATAATGGTCCTTGTGAATTCCAGATGAGAGTATTTCCATTCCCAGAAGTCACACCAGGACTACAGCTGTTAATCAAAAAGTTTCTGGACAAAGCTGTCACCTTGAAATCCATGTTTGTATCAGAGTCAGTATTGAAACTAAAAGCAGTCCCTTGACCTGATTGTGTTGATCCACATTCTAAGACCGAAGGGAGTTTATTTTTATTGTTTCCCTAAAATATAAAAAAGCACAATTAAAAATAATTATATATGAAAACACAAGCAAAGAGGAAATGAATAAGCATTAAACTCGGAACAATGGGATGGGTCACAAACGACGCGCCAGGACAAACGAGAACTGCAGCCTCGGCTCCAGCCCTTCAAGGGCTCCTGAATGTCCTTAACTCTATTTCCCTGGCCTGATCCTGCACTGACTGTGTCATTAGGGCCCCAAGGTCAGTGAGAACAAGGGCAAGCCTAAAGAAACCTTCTTGCTCAGGCATGTCTGTAACTCCAGGAGAAGAAGGGTACCTCTGGAGTCACGCTGGTGTTGTGCTGAGGGAGAATTTGTTTCTCTGTGGGTTCAGTGATGCCTTGGGAGATGCCTTCCAGAAAGGGGCTGCTGGAGGTGAGGTGGTCAGTGTCTCTCTCTGAGATCACAAAAATGTTCCAGCAGAGCATCAGGGCATCTCATGATGGGTGTCACATCTTCCAGTATTGTGGTGTCTCTGCATGTTTTGTTTAAAGTGGGAGTACTCTGCTGCAGTGGGAGCTCTTTGGTTTATCAGCAGATAGGTTACATCCCCCTCTAGGAGTCTGTTCATCTTGTTACATTGTCAGAGGGCATTTGTCCAAACCACCATCAACTCATTCGGGCTGAACTTTGTGTTGAATCAAAATATCCCCACAGAGATGTGCAGGAATGCCTGCGGCTGAGATTGTACCAAACTTGGGTCGAGTTATCCCGAACTATTGAATAATCTGGCAGTGGCCTCTTAAGCAGACCCAGAGCAGTGTGGCTGAAGAAGCCTGCAGCTCACTGAGAAATGTGTTGTTCTCAGCTGCAGCCTGAAAATTGGAAACATTAGTTATAAAGTAGCCAAAAATGTAAATAGAGGAGAGATGTGTTGACCACTGCAGGCAAACATAAGGAGCCAGGGGAACAGAAAGAACTGTAAGTCTTTGTTCAGATGCTGTGACACAGCTGACCCCAGGGCAGCTCAGGACAGAGATCTGCTACAGGCTGTCCAATAACTCATAGGAAGTAGAAGAAACTTTAACAAGCATTTGTACAGGATATCTAAACAAGGAGATATGGTGGCAATAGGAGATTTTAGTTACCCAAAACTGTGTTGAAAAAACAATAGGGTAACTTGAAAACTCTAGTACATGACCAAGGTTTTCAGCAGGAGCAGTAAAGTGAAGAGATCCTGAAAGTTTTCTGTTCTAGAATATTAGAGCAATCTACCCCATGCAGAAGAGCACCAGGCACTTGGAGATACTATTCCAGATGCAGCAACTTTCTGAGGACTTGAAAATGTGTAACACAAACCCTCAGCTAAGGATAAGTACAAGAGAATAAGGCAAACAACAGAGTACAGAAGCAATGCTGCTACAGCACAGAAGGCATTTCAGCTTAGGAAAGACATCAACGGGAACTGGGAAAAGTTCTATAAATACATTTTAATTAGAGGAAGATAAAGGAAAGTCTTAATCCATTGCGAAACAGGAAAAGAGAGCAAGTAACAAATTTTGCAGGGAAGCCTGGCATGTCTGTTTATCCAGCCCCTAAAAAAAAAAAAAAAAAAAGCTGTTTGTGACCAGCTAATTAACCAAATTATTTTTAAAATGAGTAGAACTGCAGGTCAAAACAGGAAAAGACCAAGTTTAAGAATACTCCGATGAGCTAACTGTACACAAGTCAGCAGGGCCTCATAGAGTTCACCTGAAGTTATTCAAGAAATAAGATGAAGTAATCTGTGAATAGCTAACAATTACTGTAAAGCAATTATTGTAAAGGACTCTTATAGAACAGCCCTGGAGCACAGGAGAAGGGTGACTATAGTGCTGAACTTAAAAATGGAATAATGAGACCCCAGGATGAGTGGAAGCCATAAACCACTATTATAGTGGAAGCTATAAACCACTCATCCTGGTTTCCCAAAAATCTGGAATGAGTTATTAAACAATCCATTTGTTAAACACCCAGAATTTTTTTATGGTATGGTGATAAAAAGCAGTCCACCTGAGTTTGTCATGAACAAATCATGTCAAACCTATCTATTTCCCCCCTTTCCCACTGGGTATCTGACCTTGTGAATAAAGAAGAGCAAATGGAGGTGATTTATCTTATCTCCTGATATGGTGGCATTAGGTATGAGCTACAACAAGAAGGGTGCACAACTGGGTAAACTTTACTCCAAAACAACAGTTATCAGTTGTTCTATCAAATAGGAAGTTGTTCAAGCAGGATTCCTCTGGGATCTTTTCAAGGTCTGTTTCCATTCTTTTCACTAATGATGTAGAGGATGAAATCTGTGGTTACCATTAAACTTGGAGAGGCTATAAGAGAAAGTCGGAGGATCAAAGCACAGAAATTATCTGGAAAGATGGTCCACAGCCAACTGATTAAGTAACCACTAGGATAAAGTGCTACTTTCAGGGAGAAGGAATCACATCCTCAAATATATAGTTGGAAGAAATTTGTAAGCAGTGGCATGGCAAAAGAAGGTCTAAGGGAAGCAGAGAGTGACAGGCTGGATTTCAGCTGACAGTGTAGTGCCCAGACCAAAAAAAACCCCACAAAACCTGAGCTGTATATATGAAGCACCATACATAAGACAAAGAAAGCAATTATTCTGCTCTGCATTTTGGTGTGGAGAGTTCAGCTGAAAGATTTTGTGAAGTTTGGGGCATTGTACTTTAATAAAGATATAGTTATACTGGAGACAATGCAGAGGAGATCAACAAGTATGATAAGAGATTTGGAAAATGCAGCCAGTGAGACAGAAAGAATTGCACTTGTTTAGTCTGTAGAAGATTATTTAGTTTAGAGAAGATGAAGGTGAGGCAAGACTAATTCATAAATGCACAAAAAAATCTCCAATGAAGATGACAGTAAGCAATTTTCTTTTTGAAAGTAAGGACAAGAAGAGATCACCTAAACCCACAGCAAAGGCTGCTAGGACTGCAGCTCAGGGAAAGCATTCTATCCATGGGTGCAGCAGAGCAGAAAAATGTCCACCTTCCCTCACTGGAGAGGCCTAGGTGAGCTTAGGGAAATGCCTTCTAGAAAGGGAGAAAATACACCAGTCTGAGCCCCAAGAGATCTCTCTCACTGGAGATCCTCCCCTGCTTGAGGTTCCTGCAGCTTTGGGGCTGAGTAGCTGAGAGTTCAGGTGTGTAATTTCTGGTATTATAATGCAGTGACTCTGTTAGTGCTTTAATAGCAATGATTTTATATATAATAATGGTCAGCCTAAACAGTCCTGGTCCCAGCTGCCAAATGCTCTCGACTATCAAATTTCTTTTGCTGCTGGGGAGGTAAGACAGATACAATGAAATAAGTTAATGTTCACTGTTCTCTTCAGATTAGCACAAGCAGGTCTTGGCAGAAATAAAATCAGTGTTGATCACTGTGGAAGCACTGAGTGTGTGTCCATTTTTATGGTCCCAGGTACACAGCCTGTCAGTGTGCCAAATCTGCCTGAGGGCACAGCCCTCTCCACTTCCCAAATGCGCTAAGACGGATTTGGCTGCATCCTGGCCAAGATTTCCAGGATGCTCAGCCAGGGCACTCCAGCAGGACCACAGGGGGAATTGAGGGAAGCACTTGAGTCACATCTGGGTCCAGGGCACATCCTTGCCCTGTTGCAGCCTCTCCCATCAGCATCACTGCCCTGATCCTGTGAGAGGAACAGAGCTCCCTGAGATCCCATCCCTCCCAGTGCTGCTCAGACCCCACCATTTGGAAAGGGCTCAGGGCTCCCCAGCCACACGCTCTGCTTTACAGGATGGCACCTTTCCTGCCAAATTAATTGCACACAGGAGGGTCTAGAAATTAATGCCAACTTCCAGGTACCACAAAAGAGGAAGGAGGGTGAAGAGAAGCCCTGCCAGAATCATCCACCTTCAAGAATCTTTAATTAATGCACACAGCCAGGCATAATTTGTCTCCATCAACTGTTATTCCCTATGTCAGAAAAACAGTGTTCAGAAAAGCTGGGCTAAATTAAATCAATTACCTGAAATTGTGTTCCACTTTCTTTTCCAATATGCTTTTATGTATCTCTTTAAAATTTATAACCTAATATCTTTTTTTTTTTTAATTTTAAAATTTCAGAGGTGGAATTTTGCTGCTCATTTATTTTAATGCCACATTTTGTTTTCTTAACTGCTCAGCTCTTGCACATCTGGTGAACAAGCAACATTTTGTGGGGGCCCAGCTATTTCCTGTGAGGCTCTGATGTGTTTTGTACTATCACTGCACCGGTCTGCAAGTGACACCGAGTTAAGGTACTCAGGCTGCTTTCCTGTCTTGAATGCTGTAAATCAGTGCCAAAAAAACAAGGGCGTCAGGAAACTAATGAAGAGGAGAAATGGCAGCAGTCATCAGAACAGATGCCTCCAGGTGATGGCCAAAGATAGGATTAGGGAAATGATGGAAATCGCTGCAAGGGGCTCAGATGGGACAGTATCATCAGCAGATAATTGAATTTTATAGTTAAATTAGAGCTGTTCTAATATAGACACTATTTTGGATTTCACAGTTAAAGCACAGTTCCGTTTTACAATGAAAACAGGAATTCAGCTTCTTTGTTGTGTTTGAAAAATACAATCTCCTCCTCAAATTGGCAGTGCTTATCCCTCTGGGTACAAGACAAGTGGTCTGGTCAATTGTTAGTGTGTGATTTGCAATTAATTAGGAACTTGGTCCTTCAAGAAATCTGTCCAAATTGTGACTTTGTTTGAAACATCTCAACAACGAAATAATGCAGACCACGAAAATGCTCCATCTAGTCAAAATTCCCTGAAATTGCATACAGGCAATAGATGAATATATTATTTGCAATTAATGAATTTTTACACTAATTGCAGACAGGGAATACTGTGGCTTCAGTGAAAGCTCATCCAATCATCAGGTTTCCTCCAGAGGGAATCTACACATGCTAATCCCACTGGCTATAAGGATTTACGTTCATTCATCCCAATGACTCGGTCATGGGTAGATGTATCAAGAAGACACTGCTTGGACAGTTCTTTTCAATTTTTGCTTTGTGTTATGGTGCACAAAAGGCTCACCTCAGCACTGCTGATCCAGTGCCTATTTAAGAGGCAGTGCTGAAGAACCTGAGGCAATAGAGCCCTGGAGAATATTGAAGTAGTGGGACCCTGTGCCCCTGTCACTCAAATATCACCCTCAGTTCCATCCCTAATGCAGGACACTAAACTGCTGGCTTCAACCTGTGGCCTAGAAATCTCTAAAACGCTTAAGAAACAAAACAAAGGGGTTCCCAAACAATAACTAAGAATTCCTTTGGAATTTTTGCAGTGGTTCCCAAAGGAAAAGGCAAAATGAAATAAACCAGTAGAACATTTGGTTCATGTATCCTCATTATCTGTTGGGTGTAGCTCTGGTTGTCTACACTGACTGTAAAATCCTGGCATGGAGCTAGATAAAGAAGGCAGTAGTAAAAATTAGCATATATTTTAAAAAGAGAGGTGTACAGTGGATATCAGCACAAAGAAAAAAACCCCAAAAACAAACCAACAAGACAAATCCCATCATATTATCCCTGGAGAAGAAATCAAATCAGTTCCTTTCATACCGGCTGTGGCTGGAACATCTTCAGTGAAGGATGGAAATGTCCTTGGAAGCAGGGCCCTTCCAGGCCAGTGCAGCCAACAGGACTGTCCCTCTGTCACAGGCTAAAGAAGAGTTAATGGAGCTGATGCCAAGGCTGAGACAGCTTCTGTTGCAAGCGCAGGAACACCTCTTCCCACCACAATGGTTTACAAATCCAAGGACCAAGGGCTTGCTTGAGTTCTGGTTAGTAACCTTAACAAAAATTTTAGAAAATCACAAAGATTCTGACTAAACCAAAAAATGGCTCATTTGGGTAGTTTTATGAAAGCTGTTAGCAATATATCTATGACTGTTGCCAATTTATAAATTGAAATGTAGTTCAGAAGCAAAAGAATGCTTCTGTTTAGAAGAAGATGAAACCAAATATTGTTTAACATTTAAACAGATTTTTTCCTGAAAGAAAACAATCTTTTGGTGTTTATCCCAAATTCATAAATATCTCTGGTTCTCTCTCATTTGAACAGTGGGATGGTATCATCTGCCAAAAAACCTCATCTTTCTAAATCTTAAAATAACTAACATCCAAAAACCCTGAACCAAATGGTCACTCAGACATGAACTACATCCAAAGATTTAACAAAGAACTAATACAGGAATGACCCAATGCCTGGGAAAGCAAGCAGTCACTGAACGGGCAGGATCCCTGCCAATCCCAAAGCACAGGCACCCTACAGTGAGCCTCACTAGGGAGCTGAGCAGCCTGCACAGCCTGGAGACCCCAGCCAGGACAGGGAATCACAGGGAAACGAAGAGCTGCAAATCTCCCGTGACAGAGGGAAGAATCCCAGAGCTGCTGAAGCTGGCGGGGAGGAGCACAAACCGATTTCTCTGCGTTATCTGTTAGGAAAACACTGCCCAGCAGAAAGCGTGGGAGGAAATTCTTCCCCCATGGCAGGAGGGATGTAAGGCACCATGGCATGGGGCTGGCTGCAGGGAGGTGATCCTGGCCTCTGAGATGTGGCCCTTTGACACATCGAAGGTTGGCAGAAAGGAGGGGGATCAAGAAGTCCCAAGAGGCAGAGAGGGGGCACATGCAGGGGAGCAGTAGTTGGGACACAATGGGAAAATCTGCTTTGGGAATTGTCACTGTCAGGAGAGCTGTTTGGGGTGTTCTGCACACAGGTACAGGGATGCAGGAGCGGGTTGGGAACCTCAGGAGCCCTAGTTTTCTTCCAGTTTAACATTGTTCTGGAAATGTTTATCCTGGGCACTGAAACAAAGAGGTTTGTTTTTTCTCCATGCTTCTGTTAGGAATTCCTCTGGATTTCCTATCCAAAAATAATAAGAGATTACAGAGGATAAGACATGAATGCTCTTTCTGCTCTGAGGCAGAGGTGGAGTGAGCTGACTGAGAGCTGGTGGGAGGTGTGAGCCCCCCCAGGGCTTCCTCCCAGCTCCTCCCTGACCAGAATCTCCCAGTTGAACTTCCCACTTTTTGGAGGACAGGGTGGCCAAGGCAGGTGTTCCTCAGGTTGTCCCTGTGGGAACAGGAAGCTGCATCCAAGAGTTGGAGGGGTGATCTAGGCAGTCAGTTCCTGTGTGTATGGTTCTGGCAGCAATTGTGCACAGAATTCAAGGTTACAGTACCGAGCAAGGCACTAGAAAGGCTTGCATGCAAGAACACTTGAATCCAGGAGATTATAAAATAATGTAATAATATAAAATAA
Organism: Brachypodius melanocephalos; assembly: GCA_013398615.1. NCBI lineage: Eukaryota > Metazoa > Chordata > Aves > Passeriformes > Pycnonotidae > Brachypodius > Brachypodius melanocephalos. Next base: position 1,323,700 of record VZSR01000257.1, on the reverse strand, counting down.
TCTCCTAGAAGCAAATTATGGGCTGATGTGACTCTGTCTTTGGGTCTGACAGCTGGACCAGTGTTGAGGAATCACGCAATAAAGTAGGTCACAGGTTTCCAAAAGACCTTTTTTTTCCTTTAAGCATATGAGAAAATGATGATTTATGAAAATCAGCTTGAAGCAAGGGAGTCATTCTGATAATAAAACCTAGAAAGAGTATGGAGGGCTCTGTCATTACAGTAATGGGCCCCAGATAAGTGCTTCATCAAGAAGACTATACATCACTACTACTTACAATGCGTTGAAAAGATGGGGCAGGGGGAGAATGAATGGCATCTGCTACAAAAATAAACTAGAGCAGAAATGGCACTCGGCAGTTTTATATTTTATATCACAAAAAACTCCATTTTGGAATTCAGTTAAGCCAAACATGCATTTTTCACCTCCTCTCACCACCTCAGAGTGCAACTAAAACGCAAAGACCAGAGTGCTCCCTGCAGGTGAAACCTCTGGCTGGCGAGGTGGCCACCCAGCCCCTGTGAGTGCCATGAACACCCCTCAGGAGCGTGCCCAAGGCACCCACCCCGCAGCCCCTGCAGTGCTGGAGGTCTTGCTGCCACGAGCTGCAGAGAGAAGCAATTTCCTGCCTTGTTTAAAAGCACTGAGGTGGCCAGCGAGATGCTGAAGAAAAGCAAATACAGCCTTGCCTGGCACAGTACGAACAGAATCTGGTGCCTTGCCGTGTTTCTTCCCCTCTGCCCATGCTTGTAGATCAGCCACCCTGCAGGAGAGGTCAGGATGTAACAAACTGCTGCAGAGCTTTGCTTTGTTTTGTTAGATTTATATAAAGGAAAACACCTTCTCTTGGATTTTTGCATGGCTGCCTCAGTTGCTGCAAGCTTTACCCAACAAGTGAAAAAGTTTTCTCAGCTTAACCATGGAAAGTTGCTCAGTCATGAAAATGGAGGAGAAGCAGAGCCTGAACAGAGGGAAGAACACGCTGGGGAGTGCAGGCTGCTGGGAAGCTCAGCTGAGAGGTGAAAGGGAACAGCCTTCCTGGGACCTCTGACCAAGCTGGGAGACAACCAGGACATGGAAGAGCCGGTGGCTCCAGCCCTGCCTAAAACCCCGAGCACTTCTTGCTCATTGGGTACCAGTCATGTACTCAAATAAGTGGATAAAGATAAACAAGCATGAGCTCAGGCTCTGGGCCAGACTGTTTCAGTGCTGCTTTCTAGTACTTGCACTGGTCTGGCAGCAAGGGAAGGGGAAAGCCTGGAATGACAATCACAGTGTGACACAGTGTGATCACAGGGTGACAATCACATTCTGTTATCAGGGACCACATAAACTAGGCACACGTTCTCCTGCTAGGCTGCACACTCAGTTGCATGTATAACTCCTTCTGGTTTGTGGCTGTCTAAAATGTTTCTTAGAAGTAGTCATCTTCACTAACAGCAAATTTTTATTCAGAATTTATGCAGTGTTTTTGCAACTTTCATCCAAAATAAAATAAATGTTACAGCTGGTGCGTCTGTAGCTGAAGAGGGTGATAAAAAGAGGGATAAAGTATCTCTGAAATGAAATTTCCTTTCCAGCACATGCACTGGGTCCAACATAAAAGACACAACAGAAAGTTTAATTTAAAACTAATTTATTGGTGAAATGTTATCAGAAGCCCAACGAAGACAAATAAATCAACATGACACTGGGAAAAGGATCAGCTGGTGAAGATGAAAGCTACCAACATAACAATCCACAGATGGAGGAAGAGCTACACAAACTGGAGTACATCAGCAAAGCCAGAATGAAATGCTCCCTCCACAATTTTGCAATTCAAAATTAAATCATTTGAGGTAGAAATGCTGATGTGTGCAAATATTTATTCCTTTCATGAGAAGAAATTTTGAATTTTTTGCGATGAAACACTCCCTTGGCCCAGTGCTTCTCTTTCCAACCCCTCAACACCACCCCTCCACATCCCCTCCCCACAGCTGCCAATTCCCTATTCTGCAAAAACACCCAGTTACGAACAAGAAACAGAGAAAAGAGAAGTGACACTTTTGGAGTATGTTGACTGAACTTCACTAATGCCAGGTTTATGTATTTCTTCTTATTACGGCAAGGGAGACGGAAACTGGATGGCTCCTTGGCTGCTCTAAATCAGAAGACTGAGAACACTGGTTTGCTTTTCTGGAAGAAGGTTTGGATGAATGAGAAGCATGAAAAAGAGGGGGACAAAAATGTTTTTTTCTGGCTCAAAGTTTGTCCAGATATTGTCTCTAGAGAAGAGATGGGCTTTTGGCTGAGGAATTTGCCAGAAGTCCAGGGGCTGCACACAGAGACCTTTCCTTCTATGGTCTGATTCCTCTTGCACTCAAGGCAGCAGGATTTGTGTGTTTTTTTACAAATGTGCCTAAATCCATTGCTGATCTCTGCTTGAAACACTCAGTGAGGTCCTATATTTTGGGTGGCTGTTTCACATTACAAGCTTTGCTCGCTCTTTGTGGATGCTTCATTGGAGAAGTCAGAGTGTCCAAGAAAACAATTTACTTGCTATTCTCTTTGGGATCAGAGGCATGAGATGCTGGACCTCTTTGAGGACCCCCTGCTGTCCCAAAGTCTACAGCCTACACTTGAGAGAAGGTTTTAATTTTGCATGAGGCATAGCCACTTAGTGAAGCATTGCACAGCCTGCATTTTGAAGGATGCATTCTGTTTTAATGACCACAGAGTTATGAACGGCAGCTCCAGCTCAGCTCATGCATGATCAGACATAATTATATTTAATCAATGATTTCACTCTGGTCTGAACCAGAGCTCCAATCTGTCCTCATTTTCTTTCCTACACTGTAACAAATTATTCCTATTGACTAAACAGAGTGTGCCAAAACTCCTTATGCCCTGATTTACGTGAAAGAATTAGCACGATATTGCCTGGGTTTGAGGTCACACAGCTCTTTTTCTTGTACTTCAGCATCTGCATTTACTCCTACTCTGTACCAATTAGCACAGAGGGAGCAGAATCCAGCCATGAAGGACAGCCCCTGTGTTTCACATCATCCACTTCATCCAGGCTCTTCTTACACAACTTCTTACTTTTCCAGAAAGGACATTCAACCCCTCCTGAAAATAACCAACTAACAGGCAAAAAGCAATGAAACCTGCCACTTGATATACTGGTTTCAGAACAGCAAAAACGTCCACCAAAAAGAATTCTGCAAAGCACAAGACTTCCAATTAAAGCGGGAGGACTGGTTTGTTCTAAAAACAGACTGTCCAACCCTATTGAAGAAACAAAAGAAGTTGAAGAAAAGAGTCTACTACCTATTACTTGAAAAATTATTTAATCAGTCCTTAAGGGGAGTAACTCTCCAGGGCAGCTGTTCAGGGTAGATCAGCAGCTTCCTAATGTTGATTTGTGCCAACTGAACTATTTATGGAGCTCATTTGGCTCAGTGACAAAAGAGTGGAAGTTGCCTTTGACAGGAGTGTGAGATCAAAAAGATGCAGATTGATAAGGAACAGAGTCCTTGAGGTTTCTTGGGGTTTATTTCTGGGTTTTTTTGTGGTTCTTTTTGATGGAACATCTCTTCTGCAGGTAGGCTGCATTACTATTGTTCTGTCATAAGAGCTTATAAAAAGTTTTCAACAACAAACACTACTCTAGGATAAAGAGAGTTAAATGATGTTCTCTGCAAGAGCTTCTCAGCCATCTACTCTTTCCATGCACCCTGTCTGGTGGTCCTTGGAATCTCATGGTAAATCCTGCTTTTGTAGCTAGATTACACAGGGGCTGTTGTTTGTGAACGAGGGAAAGCTAAAAAACGGTGCAATTAAAGTTCTGGTTTCAGCGTGGTGAGGTGCTTCTGGCAGGGAAATGAGCCCTGCCACACACGATGAGGTGTCTGCACCAGCTCACCAGGCTCCATGTCCTGGCACCACTTCTGCCAGGGAATTGTACTCTTTCAGGACACATGAAAGAGTTTCTTGGAGCCAAAGGAGAAAAAACATGTCCAGACCTGGGAGACCAAGTCTGAATCAGTAGCAGGGCAGATATCACTCCAGGAGAGAAATGGCCCCCTTCGTAACTGGGATCCAGTAACTCCTTGTCAGGAGAAGATGGTGTTCAGCACAGCTCATGTACATCCCAAAGAACAAGGGAAAGGGGCTTCTCCTCCAAATTCCTATTTTTGTAAGAATGCAGTCAGTAGCAAAAATAAGTCTGGGAAAAACTCTGTTTTCTTCCCAAACCAAATAAATCTTAAAGCTAAGAGCTGTAATTTATCTAGATTTGTGGTTGTAGTTGGGTTTATTTCATTAAGTAAACAGCACCCACCACCTTTCACTATAGTCCTAGCACACCATCCTGCTGGAACACAAAGTCTGACCAAAGCAATCTTTTGTCTGCTTCTTTTATAAACATGATTTCGCATCAAAGTGAAAAGAAAAAAAATGTGCAAGATAAGCTAATGCCAGATTATGCTGCAAGTATTGAGCTTGAGCCATTCCAGATAGCTCAAGTTCACTGGAAATAGCAATATGAAATATTTCCTTTCAAGGCACCAGCTTCAAAATCTCTCCCCTATTATTAGGATCAATATCTTCATCAAGACTTTTCAATAAAATGACTGCTTGGTTGTAAAAATGTCATGTGCCTACTTCTGGATCTGAGAAATTTTGTAACCTGAAGAAGGTATCTTTGGTTTTTCAACTGCTTTGTATAAAAGTCAGTGAAAGGATGATGCTGAGGGGAGATGAGCAGGTGTGAATCACAGATATTAAACACACAATGTTTTTAGCTGTCTACATCTAGCCTCACCATCCTTGATTAAATTTCATTCTTACCTCTGGAGTAATTTCCAGATTTCTCTGTCTGGTCATTGCTTTCCAAATTAATTTCAGTACTGAAGCGTCCCAGGAGTGTGGACAGGCTTTTCATCTCTTGTGATGGAAAACGTGGTGTAATTGCAAGCAATTAAGGAAAGATATTCCCTAAGTGGGGCTGAGGGGCTCGAGTCCTACTTTTAGACATTTATCTCCCAATTTTCACATCTTTTGCGACACCATCACTACAAGGAAGATTGATGCATCACAGGCAGCTTTGCTGGCTGCTTCCTCTGTACTGGCATTTTCCCAAGGAGGAGCAGGTGGCAATATGATGTTACAATAATTCACAGTGGAAAAGAGAAACCTGCAGATGGACCTGCCGAGGCACTACTAAATTGTCTGCTAACAGATTCATGTTCTCCAAGCATCCCCTGGACACATGAGAAAGAGAAATGCAGGACCAGGTTGCAAAGCAGCCTCTTATCAGGTGATATCTCCTGCTGATATCACACAAGACCCCAGCTTATGAGTCTGCAGCAAATTTGTGGGTGGTGTTTGACACCTGATGAAGTTTAAACACTGCATTCCTGGGTGAGCTGTTCCACACACCTGACACAAGCTGGACACACTATGGTGGGAGGAGAGCTGCCCATTGTGCTTGTTCTCCTAATGTGCAGCATGTTAGAGAGCACATACAGGGGCCATAAGACTCATTAATTTCAGAGTTTTCCATTGTACTTTATGGGACAAACCTATTTTATTTCAAACAAAAAAAAATGACCCTGAAGAGGATTTAATCTTCAGATGCTGCTGTGGCAAAGATTAGATGCTGATCTAAGTCTGGGCTCTTCAGAGTAGATTAAAAAGCACTCACACACTGTGAAGCCATGAAGTTCAACCCAGGTCTCAGATCTTTCACTTCCAGACAGGATTTCTACACTGGTGTAATTTCATCTCATTGACCAACTGCAGTTCTATTTTGTGAAATGCAGATTATAAGGCGAACAAGGTTCTGGGACTGAATGTCGTATTTTGGATGGGTCTTCATCTCCAACCTTTTTCTCAGAGCTTTCTTTAAGATCTCTTTGGCTGTTCTGGCATCAGTAGAAAATTTATACGCATATCCCAGGCCAAGGTTTGGTCTTACTGGGATAACAATAGTAGTTTATTTTAAATCCTAGAGCAGACTGAGAAGGAGCAGTCTTATCATGCTGCTTATGATAGATAATCTCCATACACACAAGGCTTAGATGAGGGACCAAAATTCTACTCTGTTTCTCAGACTCTCTAACAAAAATAAAGAGTGGCAGAGAGCCATGCCCAGAGCCTGGCAGCTCTGCAGTACTTTCTGTCATCAGGAGTCTCAAATGGCCCTATCATAACCCTTTAATGCTGTAAAAACCACCATGTAGTGCTCTGGAATGGCTGGTAGAACTAGGAGAAAGGAAAGGCAGTAACAGGAACAAATAATGGTTAATGCTACTATTAATGCAGTCAGGGATGCAAGACAATGGAAGCAGCCAGTTCTCTCTTTCAGGACTTACATCTACTCATAGAAAAGAGAAAGATGTGCTGTGCTCACAAAGTTGATCATATGATGTTTCACAGTCCTCCAATATTTGTGTCATGGGAATGCAGGGAAGACGATTTTAACAATTAAAGGCCCAGAGGTCTCTGGGCTCTGGTAGCTTAATGCTGACCCATGGCCCAGCAGCCCAGAAACATCACCCACCCCTGCTCAATGTGAATGAACCTACTGTGAAGAAATCAGTGACTTTGGCTCCAATGGGCAGTGGGAAATTTCTGTGGAATACAGGTAGGTCCTAACACTGGCAGACAACATCTGCTCAATGCAATCGGCATGAGGTAGCTGTGTCCCATATTCTGTCCAGTACCTGCCCTGGATTCTGTCCCTGGATTCTTCTGGATAGCCCAGGAGGGCACTCTCCCTCCCCTCAAAGCACAGGATGCTCTCACATTCCCTGATTATCATTACCCACATTGCCTCATTTTCTGTGTACACTCTGCTTTCACTGCCACTGCAGCAAACCGAGTTTCTGCAGAGCCCAGGTTCCCACACACATGATGCCAATTTGTCACTGTCACTGGTAGCCCACCACCTACTCCCTTCAGGCTTTCTCCATCTGTCCCTGATGATTTACTGCACCAGAGCATCTCAGGAGGCCCCATGACTCCTTTCCCTGGTATTCTCTTAAGGTCATGAAACCACAACATCCCAAAAAAGAGAGGAGGAGGATTTTCCCTTTGATTGTGAGATGGTTCCAGCATTGACCCAGCTCATTTTTATCTCACAGGCATCAGGTCTGGGACCGTCCAGGACCAGTGATGTGGGGAAAGGTACCAAAGTGACAAAAACCTCTTCCTCATCTGCAGATGAGCCACTTGCAGAGCTTGGCCATTGTAGGGGTTAGGATTGGAACAGTGACCCCATAAATGTGCACCATCCAAGCATAGCACCAGGCTACGAGTTTCTAACTGGTCTCTTCCAAGTGCCCTTGTAACCTTGTTACTGGCCAGGGCCACTGGGGACCCTGCACTCGCAGAACTGAGTGGGGCATTTCCCTGCCTGACAATAAAATCTATTCTAATTATAATTCCCTGCACATACACTCTCTGAAGGACGGGAAAAAACTTCTGCCGCTTGAGGTCAGGACTGAAAAATGAGCTGGTGGGCTCTGGGAACACCTGCTGTGGGAGGTTTTCACAAGAGCAGAGATGGCAGGAAGATTGATGACAGCCTTGCAGCACACACCTAGAGGAGGAACCTCAGGATAGACCCATGGCCTGGGTATGGAGCTTGCAGAACGTGCAGCAAGTTCAGCACCACGTCTCCAACCAGGCTCGGTGGTGTACAAATAGACACCAGTCCCCTGGCTCCATGGGAGAAATCATCCCATCAGGATGGAGCTCCACAGCACTCTGCACAAGCAAAACCACTGCAGGGGCAGCTCCCAACCCCCAGCGCTGGGGCTCCTTCTCCCTCTCACTGCTTCAGGGGGTCCCAAGGGAACAGAACATTTTTCTAGTCTACACATTGAAAAACTTTTAAACTCAGAAATTTTCATTTTCCTTTTAAAATTCTAATGGGAAATCCAAAGATTACATTCATGTTATGTTCTAAAACACTACACCCCCCTGCCCCACATTTTAGGGTTTTTTTAAAAACAATTTTACTTTGACAAATTTCTATTTTGGAATATATATAATGGAGAAAATAGTGGAAATTAAATTAGAGCCCCTCGGTCTTATTTATTCAATTGCAATTAATGTTAAGGAAATGAAAGAAAAGGAAAAAAAATATAATATAAAAATATTTTTCATCTTTTTAAAAAGAGAGATAAAACTGCATCTAGAATGCTGTGGATTTACATCAAAGTCAAGATATTGTCAGCAGATCAGAAAAACTATTTAAGAAATTTTCTCAATGAAAAAAGTCATAAGTTTGCAATTTCTGTTACTACTCAGTTATGTATCTGCTTGGCCATATGAATTATTTTTCAAGCAAGGAAAAGAGGCACACACCATATTATCAGTTCTCACAGCAACACCAGAAGTCATTTTCAGCTGAACAACCCTGCCGCTTCTAAAAACATTTCAAGATATTTTTACAGAAAATATGTCTAAGTATTTATTATCCTAGACCAAGGTAAACAGAAATTCTATATAAATGATCACTACACAGGGAAAAACCCTGAAACATCTATATTTTTTCTCCTTATGCCATGTATCATTCCCGACTGGAAGCCAGTTGTGCAGTGGTTTTCTAGTGGTGAGAGCAGGATATTGGGTTTCAGGACTCTTGGGTTAAATTATTGAATCTGCCATTGATTTGCAGTGTGACCTTGGGCAAGTAATTTAAAGGGAAATATGTAATTATTAGTTTCATTTGGCCAGGGTGACTTACTGTCTATGGCTTTAGAGCAATTGCTACTTTCTATTAGACTGAATGGGAGGGAGGAGGTCTCCTTTTTCCAGATGCTTTTTCCTGTTTCAAGGGGTTTGAAGGTTTTTTATTTCTCTATTTATGTCTGGAATACCCAAACAATCCAACTGAGAACACAAATAATCTGGGTTCTACAAGTGTTTTCTATGGACTGTGAGCTGCATTCTCAATTTGAATAGCATCCCTTTGGTTACTGTAGTACACAATTGTCTGTGTGCATTGCTGGGAGATCAGTGCTCAGAGGAGCAGCAGAGGAGGAGCAAACCACACAAACACATGACAATCTGAGGAACTTTGCCCTGTGCAACAGTTTAAACAGATATAGTACAAAAAAAACCCCTCAGGGATTTGGGGGTGAGAGGAGTTAATTGAGAAAGGATTTGTTTTAACAGTTAACTTTGTCCAAAATGAAGGGATTAAGCAGAAATCATCTTGAGATTTTTTAAAAATATAAACTTTCCAATAGTTCTAAATAAAAGAGTTTTCTGGATTAAAAGATTTGACCATATGTGAGCTCAAGCATTTTGTTATTTTATTTAGCTTGGTAGCAGTGTTTCCAAAAGAAGAAAATTGCCATTTTTTTACACCTTCAAGTGGGTATTTTGAGACCAACATAAGAAGGACTGAGGGGTTTCCCACATATGCTCTTATTCTCTGACTTACCTTTAGACTTTTTCAGAATATTTCAAGAAGGAAATTTTAATTCTGAAAAGTGTTGAGGGGATGACTACTTCATTTTTTAACAACATGGTTAAAAGAAAGTTTAAAGTTAAGGTAGTCCATAAGTTAGGATTTGGTCTATCTTTTCTCTAGCCTAATGGGACCCTGCAAAATACAATATAGAACTTATATGTCCCGCAGGATTATTTATTTTGAAGCTTAGCTTAGTTTATAAAGTGCTCAGAGATCCTCTGATGAAAATGTAATAACTATGTCATCATCATCATCATTGTTATTATTACGAATATCATTATTTTTATTCCCCTGGTGAAATAAGAAATCAGTTTGTAGAAATTACAACAGCTGCAGGGAATGTGCCTCAATAACTTCTCTGTGTTTTGTACCACTGCCAAGAGAGGTTTATAAAATGCTGCAGGAGTAACCGTGTTCCGAGCTAACAGAAAGAATTTGCTCGGACTGTCAAAGGTTTGCTCAGCATGACAAAACTAACGAGTACACCATGCACCATTTTTCTTTCAAGGGATGCATAAAAGTCTTTATGTAAATGCCCTTTTTAACCTCAAACAAGCATTTATACTTTTCAGGGGCATGCAAGGTGCAGTTATTACAGGTAATGTGTGAGCTGTTAAGGGTGAGGCCTGGCAAATGCCATAATTTGGGGTCCCATAATGAGAGCACCAGCTCATGGTTTGTTGCTAACCCTAAACCTGGGCTGGGAGAGTCACTGAAGCCACAGCTACCACAATAAATCTGGCTCGCCAACAACCTGTGGGGGTGTGTTTGTCCTTGACTGTCCTTGGCAGGAGAAGGGGTCTCGAGTACTCTTGTAGGAATGAAGAGAGCCCATAATTTCCCAGGAAATTTTCCCATAAACTCTTCATGGTTTAAATGTCACATCCTGAATTTCTCACTTGCAATGAACTGCTACTTGAGTGGACATTTATCTGACAAGTTAATCCAGTCACTATTTAAGGGAGGGAAAGGCAGCAATGAGTGAGGATATGAAGAAGAAAAGGTAACCAGAAGTGAGGGCAGTACTCTGAATCTCAAAAGCTAACCTCTGCTCTGCCACAGACTCACCATACGACCTTGGGCAAGTTCCTTAATCACTGAATGCACCAGCTGTCCAAGCGCAAATTGGAGTTGAAAGTGCTGCCTGGCTTCCCTTCCAAGTGAGGATCAATGCAAGACATTTTGGGAGGAGTTCAAAGAAACCCTTTTACATGGAGAGAGTTTTGCTCTCCAGGTATCTGAATCAGAGGACAGTCCTGAAAAGAAGCCAGTGGGATTCATTCAGGTGAAGGAATAATCGTTGGCAGATGGAGAATTTGCATTCTCTTTCTAAATTAGATGTCACAAACAACGGGAAAATCAAATCCACTTCCCAGGATGTCCCTGCACAGGAAATTCATTGGAGGGGTGTTTCCCTGATAAGAGCTCTCCCTGGGAAGAAACCGAGTCTGCCTTTTGTAAGTGGCTCTGAAAAATAACTCCCAGAATCCAGATCCTGTCAAAATTATGTGAGAACATGAGACATTTTACTACCAAAATATTTTGGCTTTGGAAACCAGCAAATCTTTCTGCCTCACTATGAGAAGAAGCAGGGAAATGAAGTGGTTTTCCCAGTACCACAGACTCACTGCTGTGGCAGTGAGCAATCACTTCATTTCCCTCTGTCACTGAGACCTCACAAGCTCCTGGCACCTCGCCCTCACTCCCACCACTGCCTCCTGCCTGCTGCTGGAAGGTTCGCTGCTCACTGCCCAGCTCACAGATGATTGTTGGAGCCTTTTATGCCTAAATTTCTCCTGGTAAAATTATGCCCCACAGGCTCTATTAAAAAAAAAAAAATGTTACTGAGGACATGGCTTATACACTTGAATGTCACCTCCTGGGTTCAGTGATAGTGATGGGACCTATGGTGAACCTGTGCTGATGTGCTGGCATCTCACCTAAGCAGGCACACAGGAGTTTATCTGATACTTATTCCTGCAGCTGTTTTCCACCCAGAGATAGCATTAGCTTATACCTGGCTGACCTTACTGAGGCCTGTCCTGCATTGCTTTATAAATAATTTACATGTGTCAGATTTGTTTTGACACATTAATTTGCTGGTTTTAAATGGGAAGTTTCTTAATTTCTTGCTAGCATTTGAAAGTTTTTCTTCATTAACTGAAAGTTCCAGCTATAGTTTCTCCCAAACCCTTCTATTTGAAATAGGATAGCCAGATGTTTTCTTCTGAAGTTTTGTTTCAAGAAGTTCCAGTGGTCTTTCCATGACAAAATCGTTCCCAGCACCTCATAACATGTGAGCTCTGTGGAAGAGGGGAGTACAGCATTGTGTTTCTCCCCTCTGGGAACACCACCCTCATCAGGCCCAGGAAAGTGGCTCAGACATCAGCTCTGCAAGTGCACTGGACACCTCCCTGTGCTGCTGTGGGTGCCAGAGCAGGCACAGGCTTGCTCCAGGGGCTGGAGGGTGGGAGGGGAGTGAGGCAGTGTTTGTGCAGCCCACAAGAGGATGTACTCTAATCCAGGTGGCACCAGGACAGCAGCAAAACCCACAGAGCTAAATCCAGGCTTTTGCAAACCCTTCAAACTTCTGTCCCTAAGACCTTTGAAACCCTCAGCTTCAATTCCCCCAGCTGCTAATACAACTGCTGTTTCCCAGAGTCAGCAGGCAGCTGCAGAGGCTGCAGCCTGTGCATCAGCCCAGGAGGCCCGAGGGATCCCGGTGCCCCCAGGAGCTGGGATGGTGGCCCTGCCCATGCAGCCCCAGCACTGAGACCACCTCTGCCTGCCCAAACATGCTCAGTGCCCTGATTCTTTTGGGGGTGAGCACGTGAGGGTCTCCCACTCAGGTCTGCTTCCAATCACTGAGCTGTGCTGAATGAAAGACCGCTCACATCGGAGCCAGTGCGGGTCAGGGGTGGCCAGGGCAGAGTGCATGAGAACTTCCCTCCATCCGGGAAAACACTTTTAATAGAACAAATCTGTCTCCTCACAGCAAGCAGCCAGCTCAGGGCAGAGGGGAGGGAGGCAAAAGCAGAGGCTTCTCCAGCAGCTGTCAGCCTGCCCCTACAGCAGCAGCTATTCCAGCTGTTTCACAGGAACCACCCTCCCACGCGACACTCTGTGCTCTCCGGCAGGTTGGAGACAAGGAGAGCCAGCCAGGGGCACAGCAGCTCTGCACGCTGGTGTCAATGGGGAAAGAGGTTTGTATCACCAGGGACCTCAGTTTTGCCCTCTGCCAGGCAAGGACAGACCTGGCATCCACTGTGAAGATATGGCAGGGCTAAGAGCCTAGAGAATTTATGGGATGACAGATTCCAGGCTCAGATTTGCTCTGATTGGAGTTAAATCCCCAGCCCTATATTAAAAATCATGTGGTCTGCAGAGCAAATCCTGCCTGGCAGGATGTGAGAGTGCTCCAAGCTCCACTTCCCAGGGTAAATTCCATGAAGCCAACAGCTGCTGTAGCTCTGGGCCCCCTTCTCTGCTGCCAGCCTGTAGCCAGGCAGAGCCAGGGCAGGTGCCAATGGACCAACTCCTGCATAGGGCAGGAGGCTGAATAAAGGCCACAGATTCTCTCTGAGAAGTGGAAACTAGAAGAAAAATTGTGGCCAACTACAGAGGGTGCTGGTACCTAATTTACTGTCTGTGTCACACTTTTTTCCTCACTTTTTGGAAGGTCAACCTTTGTTAGCTCCAGGACTCAGCCCAGAAGTGGATATTTTCTTTGTAATCAACCACTTATTCTTAGGCAATGCTGCTTCTCACACATGAGGAACAAGCTGCCACCTGAAGCTTAGGGGACAGTAGGATTTTTTTGATCCTTCAGAAGGTAGGAAGGTATGATAGCCAAAGGGAGTGGAACAAAACCAGGACATGGATTTTCCACGGCCCAATCAAGTGGTGCAATTACATTTTCAATTTGTTCCTAGATAAATATTTACCTGGGGTCTCTTGAACCTGTAAATTATGGGTGGTGATTTGCTTGGGCCTACCCTGATCAGGTGAGTCACTCCAAGCTACTTTCACCCCACCAGAGTGGAAGTCCAACAGTTGATCCTGGACTGTGAAATCAAAGGTATAAATGCACTCCATGGGACTTTTCATCTCAGCTCCAGTGGCACACTAGACATCTGTAGCATCTGGCTATTGAGGGCACCAAGGTGTCGAGATAAAGCAAAGGACTAACAGTTAGGTGGTGAAATCTGGGTGAGCTCTGTCCATCTCTAAAAGCATTGCTGCTCCTATTTTAAAAGACTTGTTCTCATCAGCTGAAGTAAAATGATGAAAAACACTCCCTCTGAGCCAAATTCTATTGGCCACCCTGTTTTATCTAGGTTTGGGGATTTTTTTCATTTTAGATAAACAAATATTTTGTGGCTTCTTATTCACAGCAGCTGGACTTTATCAGCAGGTCACCACAGTGGGAAGATAAGGTGTCTCCTTCACTTGGCGCCCTAGTAGGAGTCTCACAATCCCAGGTTAGCTTATACGGCCATTAAAAACCCTCCAAAGTGATTTTGATCTCAGGATCTTTCCAAAAGCTCTATAGTTCAGAGAGCTCCTGTGCTAACAGAGGAAATGGGACTTTTGCAGCTCTATCATGGATTAAAGTTCAACCATACAGATACACCCTTAAAACTGCTTTTATTGTCCTTCACATAAATTTACAAGGTGGGACCTCATAAATTTGCTGTCACTTACTCCTGTTCCCACCTTTCTTGCACCACCTTGCAGCATGCAGTCCATCCTCAGCAAAGGACTTCTTGTTCCAGTCAAAATGGAAACTTAGGTCAGAGAAGCATTTCAAAAACACTCTGTGATTTAGGCAAACTGTTTCTGCAAAAAGAAAGAAAATCTAAGTAGAAGGAGAAAGGAAAAATGAGAAGCGGAATAAGGAGAAGGAAAAAAGTAGGAATGGGGAAAATGAAAGATTTCCCTGTCTCCCCTGACTTCAAGACTTGAAATACCTTTGAAACCAAATCGTAAGGAAATTTCATCCTCACTTGAAAACATGGGGGGTTTTAGAACTGTTCTTATGAGAGATAATATTTCAAACTAATATTCTGACTTTTGAAAACACAAACAAGATGTTATATTGCTGGATATTTTTAATGTCGTGCAGTTCGAGGTCCCAAAACACTGCAGAAATGTTTCTGCACAGAATGCTTTTTATCCTAGTGAGCTCTTTGTGTCTGACCAGGGCTGCGAAAAGCCCTGTCTTCTCTCCGTGTGGCCAGGAGGGGCCGTGAGACATGTCCCCCTCCCGTGCTTACCGTGACCAGCTCTGGCACCAGTGGGACCAGTCCCGATGAGCTCGCAGGCAGCCGGAGTGGGGAGCTGCAGCCACAGCCAGGCACTGCTCTGCTCTGCCAGCACAGGGGAAACAGCCCAGGAACAAAATCATGGGCTCATCCCCCCGAAACGAATCTTACAGCTATCACATACCTTTTAGCAGGAGACCTGCATGCAAGGTTTTCTTGTAAGAGAAGATAAGATACAACTGAGCTAAGGTTTCCTGGTAGTTTCTCTCCTTCCTTCGCTTTTTTTCACAGCACACCTTCCAAAAATCAGCACTCTGCTCAGGATACAATTGAGGGTATTAGGAAACGAATTCCTTCTTGCAGAGGAAATACTGATTTTGCACTAAAAATTTCAAATGCAACTCAAGAGCCTCTGGAAGTTACTGAATCCTCCCTACTCTCTCCCACCTCAGGGAAAAGGAAAGGAAAAAAGAAACTCCTGTTGTACTGGAGAAATTTGGGACAGACATTTTGAGGGTTTACATTTTTCTGACCAAAACCAGTACATCTCCTAAGAAAACATGGGCTTTCCTCAAAATATCAGTGCCAGCAAATGGCAAAACTCTGTTGCTTTTCTCATGAAGCAGGCAGTGGGTGAGAACCCAGCATCAGCATGCCAGCAGCAGGCAGGGAACTGGGCAGAGCAGTAGCCCCAGGGGCAGGAGAGCTGCCATCGGGGCCAGCTGCCTGACTGAGAACCTCCAAACAGCCTCTTGCCTTGCTCCTCTCTGCAGCCTTGGGAACGTGGGCGAGCAAGACTTGGCCTGCTGTGGGCCCGCTGGGATCACAAAAGTGTGTGGGACAAAGAAAACTGCAGCCTTATTGATACCACTTTTGCTGGCTAAAATACCATCTGCATTCTCTGTACATATGTGCAGATAGTCCCTCCATGCTTGTGTTCCTCTGTGGAAAACACTGTTCCTAGGAAAATTTCATCTTGACTGTTGTCTGTCAAAATACTTCCTTATTCCATTAATTACAACTACAAGCATGTTTACACAGCAGCTAGCATTTGAAAAATGTTTTACCCATTAATACATGCCCTAATTATTCACAGAAAATTATTTCTTTACCCAAAATTAGCCCTTTTTGTTTCCCTGACCTGCTTCCAATCAGATCATGATTACAGCAAATTTAATGAATGCTCTGCACAGGCACACTCCATCCTGTGGCTGGCTGGTAATTGTGTGATTGCTGTAAGTTTCACAGCTTTCCAAAATCAAAGCACTTTTGGCAGGACAAATAAATCACCGGTATATCTCTGTTACATCATGATTTTTTTAAAAAAAACAGTGGATAATTTAGAATTGAATATTGACTTCCCATAACTACCATGTAATCTTCAGGTGTTATTTATTTCTTGGCCAGCTTTTCTCACTCTAAAACCTTGTTTTTCCCTCAACTGCCCAATGATGTTTCAATCATGTATATACACTCTTTATATATACCTAGAACTGTCACAGGATGAATAAAGCAGCACAAAACTCATTGTGGGGCAAAGACCATACTGGCATCTGTTCACTTGCTAAAGTGAAAGGCAACATCTTTAATACCAAGCAGCCCTGAAAATACTCCAGTAAAAGGGCAAGAGCATTTGGTGAAGTAGAGCACTGCTGACAGCTTAGGTTGAAATTTGCCTCACATCACGAATGCTTCAACAGGAGCAGCAGAGAGATGCATGTGCAGCCGCTCTACACACAAATCCCCACGGCTGCCACAGGAAAGTGGAGCTTTCCACCACAGCAGCTCTCAAAGTCCTTTGTGCACATGAGGATGCTGCTGCCAGAGAAGGGAGAGAGAAGGAGTAAAAGAGCTGTCACCCCTCAAAACCCCGTCATGCAAGGAAAAGGGGCAACAAACGTGTCACAATGCACCTGGAGGGAATCCAACTCTGCCACCTCCTAAATGAAGCTGGAGAGGACCAGGCTTGCTCCACTGAGCGCAGCTCTCAGGGGACAGCAGGCTCAGGACAAAGCACATTGTTTAGCCGTTTGACTGGCCTTGTCCCATGTGTTGTTGTGTCCCGGGCACACAAAGGCAGAGGCTCCCGGTGGAGCACAGCCCCAGCGGGCCTGGCGGGACCCGCTCGCGGCGGCGGGAGCAGGCCCTCGGCACATCTCCAGCCCTGGGCCGTGAGGGGACGGGGCAACGCGGCCTGCGCACGCCCGTGCCCGGCCCTCCGGAAGAGAAGGAAACCAGCAGAGACAGGCAGCTAGGGGACAGGCAGGAGACAGGAACAAGGTCAGCACAAATGCAGGAACCCCGGTCTGAGCTGCAGACAAAGGTAATTCGACAAGCAGCTCTCAACTCCCGAGCGAGCAAGGGTTTTATTGGGAGAGCTCCCAGTGGGAAGTCAGCAGAGGCTCCAGGTCTGGCACCACTCGGGCCATCAAGGCTGGGTGGTGTCCAGACTTCCAGAGGGAGATCCCAAGCTCAGGCTTCGGGTGGCAAGGTGGAGCCAAGCCTTGGGAAAACGGCGACACCGTCATCAGCATGTCTGGGGCGTCCCAAAGTGATTTAGATGCTTGTCAGCAGGAAAAAATAGACTTTCCTTGAACTAGGCAAACACGCCTTTCATCTGGACACTGGCTGCTAAAAACAGGCAGCTTTTAAAAGCAGCAGCAAGGGTTGGATTTACCGTAAAGCTGTCCCCTCCCTGCTCCCCATAAAGGCAAAAACCCACAGCTGTAGGGGACCAGCATATACAGTGCCAGAGCAGCTGTGCAGCCCCCGGGCTGGGCCAGACAGCCCTGGGATTAAAACACTCCTCTCCCACCTAGGATTAAGCCCACCATTTATCAGTGGTTAATTAACAGATTACTGGGAGGCTGAGTGCGTCTTTTTAGATAGATTGCACGCTGTTTGGCCCACAAACATAAAGCCATTGGATTCACTCTGGATCCAGTGCTATTTCGCAGGGCGGTGGGAAGTGCACATAATCACCGAAACTTGACAATTGCACCATTTTTCACAGATTTTCCCACCAGAAAACATTATATGGGCTTTAAAGGTCTCCTCCTTTGAAGGACTTAGAGTAGAACAGACACAGAACTGTTGATACTGAGGTTTTACTGGAAACATGGTTTGCAATTAATTGAAATTTTTCATGAAAGCTGTTTACTTTCTTTGGAAAAGTTTGGCTTTCAGTCAAAAGTGAATGGAAACTTTTCCCTTCTTTCTTTTTTCCCCGCCCAAACAGAAAAGATTATTTGCATGTGTTCTGGTATCCCAGTGCCTCCTGGGAGTTGGAGTTGAACCTCTCTGGTGGAGAGGTGGCTGAGGAACAGCACAGCAGGCACTGTTCTGGTGGGAGGTCACTGAGGAGGTCAAAAGAAAGGCTCCTGAACACCAGCATGACTCTGGGTGACATCAGAAAAAGGAACCAGCTGGGATACAAGATGGTATTTCAAAATTTTCTCTGGAAGGGGGAGGAAAAATGACCAAAGTATCCATGAAAAATAACAGTGAGCCTCACCTTCCCCTAATTTTCTTAATGTGGACCAAAAATTTCTGTCACTGGAAAATAATTGTAGCAAGAGAGTTACCTTCTCCTTCCCCTGCTTCGTCCAGTCTGTCCACCTGAGGAGCTGGAGGGACAGAGCCAAGTAAGCCAACCAGAAAATTGTTGTTCCAACACCTCTATACTTCCAGGCATGCCTAACCAGTTTTCAGTTTACTCCCTAGACTGCACAAAAAAGAGCAAGCCAGCCTGGAAACAGATATGCTTTACAACCACAGGCCAGGACTGGCCAAGGACATCCTGTTGCTACCAAACCACTTGAACTGTGACCTCAGGTAGTCAGCATTTGGAGATTTACCTACACACCAAGGCAACACATTCAGTCATGAGGCAAGGAAGGAGCCAGGGAATGGCAAGAGAGTCACAGGGCTCTTTAGGCTCAGTGCACAGACACAGACAGACACCTCTCCCTGATCCCAGGAGACAGCATCAACATTTTGCAGAGCATGGACAAAGGTTCAGATAAAAAAGGTGGCTTGAAGTGGCTGAGTAAGACTGTCAGTCTGGAAGCATTTCAGGAGCTGGCTGTACTAAAATTTTAGTCATTCCTCATGCAAGGCTGAGGTTGTATGTCGAATTCCATAAAGTAGGTTGAATCCTCTTTCACAGAAAAAAGTAGATTTGGAGTTCACAAACTTCTTTGCAAACTCACATTAATACTGTTGCAAAAGTCATTTAGTGAAGAGTGCTACAAAAGACATAGAGAAAAATAGAAACATTCCAATTAATTCCTTTATATAGAAGCCATTTGGACTTTTGGAGCAAAACGGCTTGATATGTTTAAAATTCTATTTGTAGTTTTACACCACCATATTTTTATAATTTCAAAATTATGAAGTGTTGCACAAAGTCACTGCAGAAATCCTCTATTTCATCCTCCAAAATTCTTACTTCTCTGTTTCATGACTGTAGGAGATTGATCTGCTTTTCTCCAGACACAAATTTCTTGTTTTAATGGATGAAACTCACTGCATCCCTGCTTCTCCTGCACTGGCTTCCCCTCAAATGATGATGTTGATAATGCACACAGAGATTTCCCTGAGAACAAGATCTCCCTGCATTTGACACCATGCTAGCTAAGCTTGAGCAGCATTGGAGTTTGGTGTTAACAGGCAACCCAGCATGAAACAGGACTGCTGATAAAAAAACCCAACAAACTGTTTATTTTATACCGTCAAATTTTGGAAATTCTGTCCTGGTTTCCCCCTGGCTGTTCCTTAAAAAGAACAAGAGGGTGGAGGTAGAGCCAGGGGGAAGAATGTATCAGCTATGGAGTAAACAGTTTGGAAGCCAAACATAATTGGCTGGTGACTGCACATTGTGATTCACAGAGGGAAGGCTTTTTTTAAACTCCAGGAGCCACGGAGCAAGGACAGCCATGCAGTCATCTTCCTGTGCGGAACAAAAGCTGCGGGCCAGCGAGGTGCAGCACAGCGTGCAGGGACAATGGGGACACAGAGCATTACCTCAGGTCTGCAGTGTGCCACACTGTGACTGGCCTGATGTTTCCACAGCCAGGCAACTGCTTTTAATATCAAGGTTTGGTGATTCAAGCCCTGTTCCCTCTCCGGGGCTCTGAGCGCTACAGATCATTCCTATTTGGGAATCATACCTTATCTAAGTCCATTATTGCCTCTGGCTAATATAAACAGTGTCTCACTCCCTATAAGGTCTGTGCATTCAAAGTTTTCTTAAACCAAGGAAACCTGGAATAAATACCTCATTGTCTTGAGGACTTTATCACAGTGGTATGAAAGAAAACCAGTGTGGACTGTTTTCCAGCTCTGGAGTTCTTTTATTCCAGGAAGGATAGTTTTGATTTGTAAATTCATTGCTCTCACAGTCAGGACTTCACATTTGACCAGAGAAGCTGATATACTGTGAAGACTCTGACCTGGCACGCAGTCTGCAAACAGTCTGTCTGACATGAAAGGAAGAGAGAGGGACTTCACCCACATTTTTTACATTTTTAACTTAAAAATATCTAAAAGTTTAAAGATTCGTCTTTTAAAAGAGGGTGGGGGAGAAAGAGAAGAAGACCAAAAAGTTTCATAAACTTGTCTCCAAACTTCAACAGTGCTGCTGTCAGGGGAAATTAATTCTGTTCTTGAAAAAGTCAAACACTAGGTTTTGAATGAGAAATTACTCTTATGAAATGTTCTTTGCTTCTTTCTTTTACAAAAAGTCCCTCGAAATTGACTGAATCTGAATGGAATGCTTGATTTCATTCAAAACTTTCATCTTTCTCATTTTACTTTGTGGCTGGCAATTTTGGAAGTGATGACATTCTCAGAGCTGTAGCACTGGAGAGCTGCAGAATCTCTGGCAGCACACATTATTGTGCTAAATCCCAGCTAAGCCCACTGCCTGCTTCTCTGTGCTGCCAAGGGGCAGGATACCAGGCCAGGTGGGCCTCTGGCTTTTATCTCCCATCCACATCCCTCCCCTTCTGCCTTGCTGACAGCTAAGTCCAGATTTTCATCCCTGCTCATGAATGTGGGCAGGTATGGGTTCACTGTCAGCCGGGAACCCCCGAGCTCCTGCACAATGGAACAAAGTGGGAACATCCAGACCGTGCCAGGCTTCACCTCCTTCCCACACTGACAAATCAGTCTCCTGGCCGAAACTCTGTTCAAGAGAAGAGAGCTGACAAGGGCATTAAGCACCATTAAGCTCTGGCATTACTTAGGAGAGTTTCTGAGCAGCCCTAACCTTGAGTACACAGCAGGGACTGTGCTGATCTGCACCATCTCTTGGGCAACAAACCGAAACCTCTGCTGACTGCTGAGTGGAGCAAATGGCACATTAAGTCTCTAGATGAAAGACTCACAGGCTCTTACCTGAAAACCACTGTATGCCAAAATGCCCAGGCCAGAAGCTCATCCTGGTTCAGAGAACGAGTCATCTGCTGGAGATAGAGACAAAGAGATTCCCAAGCAGCTTGCCCATCAGCCATGCTAGGATGTGTGCCAGGCATAACTAACATTTTGCATACTTCAGATTTTGCCTGACTGACTCCAGCGAGAGCAGTGTCTCCAGCTCCACACCCCTGGGGCAAAGCGCAAATAGCCAAACATCCTAAATTGTGCCTGAGCTGGGAGCAGTGAAATCCCACCCAAGTGGGATCCATCTGTCAGGTTTCCAGCCCAGACAGGAATGGCAGCTGGACAGATTGGGCTTTAGCTGAAAGATGTACCTCAGCAGTGTGGACAAACACGAGCAGTCCCTGGAGCAGGCGGAAGCCGCGGACGGAAAGACTCGAGCGCTGGTCCGGCTGAGGATGGACTTGTGACACGAAACAACAAACAGGGTGTCTGGTGAGCTTGGCATAACAACCCAGGCATATGTGAAGGAAGAATCACTCTAAACACAAGAATAGGACCAGATGAGTTGGTTTCAATGGTTTATTGTAAGAAAGCTCCTTAGATTACGCAGATTAAAATCTTCATGGAAACACTTCTGGAGACTGTGTTGCTCAGCTTCCTGCACAAGGCACAGCTTGGTCATGACTATGTGGAATAGCAAACATAGAACAGGGGGTTTACTAGTTTATTATTATTACGAGAATAAAGAGCTCATGTATCTCTATATTGGCTTCCTTCTACACTGGAGGAAAGTAAATCTCTGCTTCAGAGCAACCCACAAATGAAGGAAAAGACAGAGTAAAGCAAGGAGTAGGCATTGAGTGGAGCTTTTCCCCATAGCCCCTGCAAAACACAGCCTGGGACTATCAGGCTGGAGAAGGGGAACAGCCAGGCTGCAGTTTTTCCTAGCTCTGGGGCTCAACAATAAAACTGAATAATCTGAATTATTCAGCTGTGGGATCAGGGAAGAAGTGTGTCAGCCTGATCCTTAGTGCAATTCCTTCACCCTAGCAGTGCAGAAGCCAGAAGATGAATGGCAGGTGATGAGGTTGCATGTGATGGCAGAAGTTCCCAGTGTGTGCTTGATGCCCCTGAGATCCTTCTAGGGAAGAGGAGCTCTCCTGACTGTAGTCTGCTTGGTGAAAAAGCTTTAATTTTTTTGTGACTACATTGTGCCCAGTGAGTGTAATTATGTTGAATTCCACCACTGCTTTCACCTGGAGCAAGATTGCAGGTTGAGCAATGAACAGGAGAAGTGAAAACCCAGTGCCTCAATATACTCACTGCACCAAGCTTCCCTTCATAGGCCACAGGGACAAAAGGGCATGTCCTCCCACTGCAGCTAGGACAAGGAAGAGGAAACAATTCTCTGGAGAAACTTCTCCCTCCTCAGTGGCTATAGAGGCAGCCAAGAGCAACCAGCTCACACAAGATGTTTAGTTTTCAGAGGGCCAAGGTCAGACATGGAGCATGCTGGGCATGCTGGCTTGTGACCACTGCTCCTCCTGGATGGAGTGTCCACAGCTGAACTGTGCCAAACTGAACTGAGAGGCCATAGAGAGCTGAGTGAGGGGTCAGCTGCTGAGCAACTGGGAAATCATGGGCAGGGAAAAAAGACTGGGGGAGCGGCAGACTTGGACCAAAACAAAAAGCAAAAATGTGATAAATGGAGGGGGGAAATACTTTTTTACTAAATCTTAAATCCAGAGTTTCCTTTTGCTTTTATGTTCTTTAACTCTGCAAATATGGCTTTTTATCATGCCTCTTTCTAAATGAAAAATCTCCTTTCAAAGTGAAAAGCCAAAACCCTTCAGTTTGCAGCTATCCAGGGGAAAAGGTCTGGTGCATTAAAATCCCACTCTGTTGTTTGTCTTCCAAACTGCTTATCAAATTCTGCATGATTCTAGAAATCAGTCCAGCCACTATGAAACTTCCTATTTCATTTATCTTCCCCACCCTACCGTGTTCCCCATTTTTCTCATCCTTCTGTCCTGCTTTTCAGAAATGCAGCTCTATGGGGTTGGCGATTCACACTCCCCAGGTATCCCCCAGCAAGTGGGGCTCAGCATCAACAAAGTCTGTAGGTACTCCCTGGTCCAAATGCTCTCTAATAACACAATTATTTTGCGAAGTGCTGCTGGCAGCAGGAGTTGGCTTCAGTTATATAACTTTTCAAATTAGCAGCCCCACAGCCTTGAACCCATAAATGGTTCCATACTCCTTCATGTCCTCCTGAGGTAGCATTTTTCTACCACTGAATAGGCATGTGAAACTGCTATCTTGGGGTAAAGTGTTCATTTGAGGAAATACAAGGAACATGAATCTAAAGTATCAAAACTGCAAATAAAACACCAAATTCACTGCCTATCAGGCAAAACTCACTTTTCAATGTTTTTACCCCCAGTTCTACCAGGGACAATGGGGATTAAAACTGTCCCTAAAGACATAAGGTCAGAAAATTATGTGTGTCAAAGCTGTCATTTGAGGGTTGGTGTTCAAGTTTTCAAGTTCCTGCATGCAATCAGATGGGACATGAAAGGTTTGGAGGATGTCAATGATAGCTGTGATGGCACCTGACCCCACCACCCAACCCTGCAGGATAGAGGGCTCTGCATGCACCTGGTGGTGGCCAGCCCTGTCACCATCATGCCATGATGGCCATTGGCTCCTTCTTGGCCAATTTGGATACAGGGGTACAGGGACAGCAAGACATTCAGCCAGGTTCTATAGGAATTGCAAGGAGCCCTGCAATGCGAGGGTAATTTTTCTCACAAGAAGCAATTATGTTTTCTTTCAAGCCCCTTCTCCCAGAAGAACAGGAACAACTAAAAGGCTGAAGATTTGAACATGAGCTGATACTGCGAACTTCCAGCTAAAGCCTTTTCATCACAGCAGATATCACTCCGGATGTATCACCTGCCAGAAGACTAAAACACTGGTGAAATACCACATTTAAAAATACTAATAATTATGTTGTATTTTTACCAGAGAGGCAACCACTTTTGAATGGTTTCCAGGAGCTATGTGGCTTATGGCATCATTGGAAACAGACAGAAAACGATAACACAATTATGGCCAGTGATTTAGACTGGGAGGGAGTGAGCAATTAATTTTTATTATGTTTATCAACATCTTTGGTCACAATGTAATTTTGAAAATGTGGGTTTTTGTGAGCCAGGAAATTGAAAAGCCATTTGTGGAAGCATGTATGAGTAACATAAGTAATTATGTATTTATGTAGCTACATTATTATATCCTAGCATGTAACTTATATATTCTTATAATTGTCTTATTAGGCCAGTTTGAGTTTCCAATAGCACCTATGTTGCAGTTTTTAAGATGTTTGCTTTGGAAGGAACTATGAGACACAAAAACATATGGATAACTTTATCATATATAGAAAGCATACAGTAAAAAATTGGCTTTCATTACTTCATTAGCATGGATCTAGATATGCACTCAATGTTGAGACTTGGTCATTCATGTGTTTATGGCATTTGGAACTGCTTTGTGTTAGTGTGGATATACATTCACTCTCCTGGACATACAACTCAACTCTCCACTGAATATTCCTTCTGGCAAATACCGTGAGACCCGGGATAGCTGAAACTAGGGCTTGTTACTGGTGAAATAAATCTGCTTCCAGACAGCTAATTCCACACTATCTCTCTATTTCTCAAGTTTCCTCCATCCCGCAGCTCTGCACTGTGGTAGCGTTTCACTGCTTTGATCAGGTGACTGAGACTTCCCTAACACAGTGAGATAAATCCAGACAGGTAAGGAGAGCAAGGACAGAAAACCTTCTTGGAAGACTACTGTTTTTCACTAATGGAAATGCTCCAGCAGTGTGGGTAGGATTTAGTTAGCGCTAGCAAGTGTCTTCTCACATGAAAAGGACAAGTGACACTGTGGGTGCACAGGAGGAGTAAAAGGAAGCTCTGCATGGGTGGGTGCAGCTGTGGGTGAGGATTGCTTCTTTCATTGCCAGGGCACCTCACTGGAATGGAGAGCTTGTGGAGTCATGCCTGGTACACAAAAGAGATAGTCTGACCGTGAGCAAAATGTATGAACCTTGTCATCATTCCCTCTAGTGGTTAAATTCACATAATGCTGAAAAAGTTTAAGCACTTTCATCTCTCCTCTCAAACAAGGCAGACTCACACTTTCTGCACTGTATGTCGTGGTCCCAATCCCAGTAATAGTTCAAGCAGTGTCATTTACCGGAACACGCTGCCCTACCCTAAGAAATCTCTTCAGAACTTTTAGATTCTTGATAATATTCAGGAATTGAATGCCATATATTGCATTACAACACCCAGCCTTTGTGACAGCCTAGAAAGATTCTTCCTGGGATCCTTCCAGGGTGACACCAGATTCTGCAGAGAAGGCAAAAAGCCCAGAAAGTGAGAGTTTATGTGGTGCTGAACACACCTCCACAGCCAGATGAGAGCATCAGTATTTCTGGACATCAGCAGCTCAAGGAAAAGCTGCTGAGGCTGTGTGGCAAAGCACCATGCTGGTCATCACCCTTTCTGCTGCAAATGCTTTCACCAGCCAAACCCACTGCACCAAAGGCTGTGTTTGAAGGGCTGCAGCTGCCTCGATTTCCCAGCACATTTCCATAACGGTGACAACAGCATATGATCACCTCCACTGAGAGCACCTTGCACTGGTGACTGCTGGCAAGGTGGCACTACCGCTGGTGGCCTCCGTGTAAGAAATGCAGTCAGGATGGAGAGATGCTGAGCTCTGAATTTGTCTCTGAAGGCACAGTGACAACTTCATCCTGAGCTGCTGACATTACCCTTCCCATAGCTCTTTCACCCACAACAAAAAGAAATAGTTGCTGTTGAGTATTATTACAATTGGATGTTTTCAAACACAGCATGTTGACAAGCTTCCATAAATTTGAAATTTTGAGAGCTGGGCACCTTCACATTATTAGCAACACGTAGGAGAAACAAAATTTGTAGTACTACACACTTAATGGAACCACATTTTAATTACTTCCATCTTATAAACTATTCAACAGATTTACTTGCAAATTCTAGGGAAGAACATGCTTTGCCTGTAGAAATAATGCTGAATTTGCAGAGGATGTGCTATATTTCTCTAGAGGGCTCAGATCATAATTTTTAGTACAAAGTAAAACTCTCTCTCCTCGTGGAGCTCCAGCCAAGATCTCCGTGACACTCCTATTACCAATGGTGCATAATGATGGTAAAATGGTTTTAGCCCTACCAACATCATGGGCCACCAGTATTGTCTGTAAATCACAGGTATTTATCTTGTGCCCAACAGAACATATCTAATAAAGCCCCACAGCTATATTTAGAAATCAAATTACCTCTGTATAGACTCCAGTAAAAGAGTGAGGCCAATATCAAGCTGAGTGGGATCCCCATCAACACAAACCACTGGTCCCTGATGGGATTTGTTCTGTTGGTAAGGCCAGGCTTCATTTTCACCCTGTCAGCTGCTGTTTGGCTGATTTGGGGAGAAAGCTTTACTCCTGACAGAGTCTTTCTGGTCACAGCATATCTCCTCAGAGCACTTCAGTGTGCAGCTCCGCTTCCTCCTTTAATCACAATGTAAGTTTCTTTTTGGAGAGCTTCAAAAGCAAGATAAAGTGAGCTTACTGTCAGACCCTTCACAGCCCTGGGGAATTGCGTGGGACCATTTCTCCTGTACAATTTCTAGAAACACCAGAGGTTGTGACCTCAAGAGAATTGTCTTCTTTCCTTACTTTGGTTGCTTTTATTGAAACAAAATTAAAAGCTTTAACCCCCTGAGAATTCAGTGATTTCACACGGTTTGGCCCACTCTGATTTATACCTTTGCTAATGCAATAAATATTTTTCCTGTTGTATGACTCTTTTGGCCTGATTTTCATCTCCCACTTAGCTGTCTCAGAGTAAGCATCAATGAAAAATGCTTTGAAAATTGGCCTCGAATTCCCCTCTGCCTCTTGCCTCAAGGGCAAATTTGTTCTATTTGGTAGAAGGGGAAAGACACAATATACAATTGGACTTGTACCACTTTCTTGTGTAATTTGAACTAATTCTGAGAAGACTTTGCACAAAATCAATAAATAACAGACTTTTAGCTCACTTGTTGTTCTAGTAGATAATTAACTACATTTTTGAACACTTTGTGGATCCACCTGATAAACAATACTTTCATTTAGGTTTTTTATGAGATAAAAATTGAAAATAAAGAAAATATGTTGGAATTGACCCCAAATCAATTTTAATTCTTTGTGGACGTTTTTTAGCATTTATTTTAAAGAAAACTAAATGAAACATTTACATAGAACACTATGGAAAGAACTAAAATATTTTTCTCAGAAAATGCCAAAAGGAGATGTTTTCCATTTTTATGAAGAGACGGACTTGGGCAAAGGAAGTTTGTAAATCAGATACCAATTTATATGTTTCAGTCACTCCAAGCCAGTGAAAAAATTCAACTGTTTGAAAAGTTCACATGGCTCTATTTACACATCCATTCTGGTGACAATTTTACCCCCCATCTTGGGCTTCTGTTATTGAAAAGATCTTAGCCATGACAGAAGAAACAATGACCCTGAAGTTCACCACAAAGACCCATAGTCTTTGCTAGTCTGAAATCTCCCCCCATTCATAATTTATCTTACCCTCAAGTCCACTAATTTGTAAACTGCAAAAACAAAGACGGTGCCCAAGAACTGTGCGAGAGATTCCAGCTCTCCGGCACGCAGGAGTTCACAGAGTCCCCTGAGATAGCCCGTGAACTCAGCAGCGCAAGTTTAATGTTGCCCAATAGCTTTTACTACTTACTTTCATGATCTTTTTTCAATGGCAATATAATAAATAATGTCAGTTTGGGACTTTTTTCCTTTGCTTTTTTTTTTTTTTTTTGTTGCAACAGACATAGAGAAAATCCCTGATAAGCATCTGTTGTGGAGAAAAATTAAGTACACTATATATACACAGAACACATATTAGTTTCCCAAATCGTCTTAATGATGGGCTATAAATATGTTTTTGGCCTGCCTGCAGGCATATTCCTTTTGGCCGTGATTGTGTCGGCTTCCATTAACAGAGCTGGATCCGTATTTTTAATGGACAAGTAACATAAATGCAGCCACAAAACAAGAGCTCTTTTTCCTGTACACTGATCATAAGCTCCACCATATTTCATAAGGGTGGTGTATTACCAAAGAGTCACCTGTTTGACAGGGGTATAAAGCAGATGTCTTAATTGCTCGGAGGATCTTGTGGCATTATCTTGTGAGTGCTGCAGAACAGGATGTTCTACCCTAAGTGTAGCTCAAGATGTTAAATGTCTGTACTCTGCCTCCTTAAAGTCTCTATTATGGCTTGGTTAGATCCATATCCTGTATTTCCAAAGACTGGCTGCCAAATACATTTATCCAGCTGCTATGCTCCTCACCAGAAGTGGCCACACTGCTGCACCAGAGTGAATAACCTCTAACCCATCCCAAAGTGCTGCTATGAAGCTTATGAAGGTAAAACTCTTTAGGGTAATCAGATGAAATTTACAGAGCAGCAATTATCCACAATAGTCAGAATTAATAATGTCATTAAATATTTGACCACAGCTGGATTAAGCAGTTGGACAGACTCTAGATAAAGGGGAACTCCAGAAAAGTTTTGTAAACATTTTGTTCCAACAACAGCATTTCTTCAAATTCCCAGCTCCCAAGCAAGCCTAAGCCAACTACACTTAATAGCCCAAAATGTAGACGCTGCTAATTCTTGAACAAAAGATGAACTACAGGGAGCAGTGCTGGAAGTGCAGAGGATTGTAGGTGGAAGAGGAATGAAATGTGGAGAAGAGGGATAAAGTCCATGCAGCAAGGCAGCACTGCAAATCAATGGATACCCCACAGCAATAACAGCAAGAGCAAATAAAGAAAATGAACCCTTCAAAGGAAACTGATAGAAACAAGAACAAATTAAATATGTCAAATAAGTTATTCACTTGAGAAGACAGGGTTTGCATTTCAGTTTGGCAAAAAAAGTGCCTGAAGTACAGAGCATACACCTTCAAGTCCTACTTACTTCAGCAGGACTATGCTACATTTCAGTGTAGTACCTAATTGTTATTCTGCTGAGACAAAGGCACAATACACAGTCCTTGTCAATGGCAAACGCTTGCTACCTGTCACAAATTTGATCTCAGGCAAACAAGCCCAGTTAAAGCAAAGAGTCAACATTGAACTTTACAGAAAGTTTGGATGATAAGAATCCAGGTTCATAGTTTATTAATAAACTTTGTAAGTTTCAAATGATCTTTACCAAATACTGGTTAATTGAAAGTCCTATGATCACAGTAAAGGTAATTATGTGATGGTTTGGGGCAGGAGAAGAAGAAAGCAAGTTTGGGTTAGCCAATCCCACCTAGTGACCTTAGCTGGAGGCACCTTCCTTGCCTGCAGGGCCTGGATTAAGCTGACTTGAGCAAGGGGCCAAGTTCCCTTTTCCCACACTGAAGGAGAATCTGAAATATGTCAACAATATCCGAGGAAAATAGGGGAAGAGAAATGAGAGGAACTGTCAGTCTGGAAGGGCTGCCTCCAGGGATGGGGCAGAAAGCACCAAGGGTTGCTGATGTGACCAGCCCAGTGCTGAGCCTGGGCTGCTCCATCCCTTCTCAGTCAATTCTCTTTCTCTGAAGGACACCCCAGAATGATTTCCACAGAACCCCTCCGACTTCAGCTCAGTGTCAGTGTGCTGGTATCAACAAGAAAGTACTTGTAAACAGAGCTAAGTTATGAAACAGCATCACAGAAAAAATTGGCTTTGTCCACATATTTACTGGGAGAAAGTGACAACTTTTACTAGGGCAATTATAATTTCAGACAAATTTCTCCTCAGAAGAAGGATGCGGTAGTAACAGGCAAGGGCTGTTTCATATGGGCTCATATGCCATATACAGAGTTTCTTGAAAATGAAGTTCAAAATTGCTGTTGCTGCTGGCAATGTGTGAAGCAGAAAAAGCCCAGCCCCTCTCTGAAATACCAGGCTGAGGTGCCAGGGCTGAGAAGAATTTTATCAAACTTCAGAATCCTGTTGTCCCCTTTGTGGCAGACTCAAATAACAGGCTGTGCCTGTCTTGACTGAGAGTCAGAGGTGGAGGAATGCATTTTCCAGTGCATTATTTATGCCAACATTCAGGTACAAGCCTAGTAATGAGCTTTGAGGGGAATTAAACTGTAAGGAGGGGGAGAAAGGCAGTGTCTGTGGGTGTTTGGATGTAAAGCAGTGCCCTTGGGCAGGGTAAGGAGTCACCCTGTTTTCTTGCAGGAACAGACCATGCCTGCAGTGGCCATGCGGGTGTGCAGACCAAGTGCAGAGGTGTGAATGCTGGAGGCAGCTGAGAGCCAGCCCTGTCCCCAGGGCTTTGACTGGCATGGGGACAAGCACTTAGAAGAAAGCGGCTCCCTCACACCCTCAAAGCTCTGAATGGGTTGAAAGGCAGCAGGAAATCCTGCCCAATTCCTATGCTGGAAGGCTCTCAGGAAGGGAGAGGTGACAGGGGATGCCATGGCCACAACAAAAGCAGAGGAGCGCCATGGGCAGATACCAAGAACCACCCAGGAAAAAGCTGCCCACAATTGGAAACCATGCAGATGCCAGTGATGGACACCCCAGAGGAGTGTGAGATGTGCAGATGTGGTTTTTGAAAGGTGCTATGTTAACAGTATCCCTGTGCTTTGACAACTGGACATGCTGTAAAGGTGCTCTGGGAACTAATGTTGACTGCCAAGGGAATCAGAAACCCAGCAGGGACATCAGGGCCAATATCTTCATCCTGGTGGAAAATACTAAGTGCAGCAAATATTAGGCCCTAGCTGGAATGACCTGAAGTAATTCTGGCTCCAAGACAAACCTGATAAAGCTGACTAATGCTACAGTCAGTGGATCTGAAGTGATTTCCCAGTGAATACTTACCCCTCCACCCCCAAAAACGGGACAGTATCCATACAAGGCTGAGGGGTAGGAGAGGGCTGCCAACCTCCTAGAAGGCCAGAGCTTGCCACGTTAAGATGAACAAACATAGTTTTCATTCTCTTTTCACTTCAGGAATTTCCCCAACCGCAGCAGGTGTGTACATCCATCTATGTCTGGACCCTATTGTAGGGCTAGCCCAGAGGACAAGCTCTGGAGGGGAGCCCAGAGAGGCCCTGGAATCACCATCCCTGGAGTTCTTCAGGACTCACCTGCTTTGGCAGGCGATTGGGCTGGATGATCTCCAGAGGTCTTTTATGACTCTAATAATCACCATTCTGACAAATATTAAATGAACCTCTCCACTTAAGCCAAGCCCAAAGACAACACACAATCTGGAGCACCAAGGTTTCTTCTAAAACCTTGGACACTTGAGTTTAAAAAGCTGCTTGAACTCCTGGAAGGGTGGAGGAGCCCAGCCAGAGGCCATGGCATGCTGCTACTCAGCTTTCCCTCCCTTCCCGAGCAGCTGCTAATGACTCACTCACCTCAGAAATACTGCCAAGAGCCATAGGAGCCATAGGGACTGAGGGAGAATTCCTTTCTATTCTGCATCCAGTAGTATTTATTGAATAACAATGCTACCAGCCCTGAATCGCCAGCAGGCAGGGGATGCACAGATGTGCTCCTCCGCTGCTTCCAAACCCACCTCCTTGGCACAACGCTGGTACTAAAGGGCTTGATGCTTGAAGCCCTTTAGTCAAAAATCCACCCAGAGATAAAATCTAGAGATGAGTGATGGTCTCACTTCAGACACTGAGCACATGAGGAACTTGGCAAGGCTGAGGTTTGAACAGAAGCGAAGCTGTCTGTGAAAAGAGGCCCTTTGTCAGAAGGCATTTTGCTGGGGCTTTGAACAGCAAAATGTTGTACATGTGATGGCTTTTATGATAGATCCACACTACCAGCATAGGAAAACAATCATGTTTTTTTAAACGACTCCAAGATAAATCGCAAGTAGTGAACTATTATTGATTTATTTTTATCTCAATGGAATATATGAGCTATAAATTACGGTTGGATAAACACAAACTGTGCGGAATTTTGCATTGTTTGAACTTGTCAATGGCAGGTCTTTCTCGTGTTTTCATTTTAATGTAAATCAAACTGTGAAATGTATGGATGCAATTTATTTCCAGTTATGTTTATTGGACTTGGGAAAGACTTATTAACCAGGGGCTTTACTGAGATTCTCATTTGATTTCCATGGATTTGGCTGCCCAACATCTGTGGAGTTTTCATGGCTTGAGCACTGCAGACTCTAAATCTGATGTAAGAGACAACAGTGGTTTTCTCACAGTGCCCTTGTGGAGTCCTGAAGTGAGGCTGTAATGGAAAGAATACATCCTGCAGAGCAGAGCACTCAGAAGAAAGGGCTGATGTCTGGGTGAAATCCCTGCTTGGCTGCCAAGTCTCCCCTTCATTACAAGAGGGACAGGAGCTCAGTTTCTATGTGTAATTTAACTCTGTGGGGAGACTCACCCTCTACAGTAATGTAGATCCCTCTGGTGTCAAGGAAAACACTGCAAGGATTCAAGAGAAGATGGTGTTTATGCAATTTTTGAAGTAAGGGAAACAAACCTAATAATGCTAACCAAATCCAGATCAGTGAGGACAAAAAAAGGTCAGTTCCTGACCTGTGAATGCAGTGGAGGTGTTATCAGCCAAGGTAGCCCATGATCTGACACAGATCTCCCCTTAAAGTGGAACAGAGAGAGCAGCAGAGGTGGAAAAGCACAAAGGACCCAAGTTTTTCAGTCCTTGTTGGAATACAACTGAAAAATCCTGACCTGACATCTTGACAGTAGCTGCCCTGATGATTCCTCCCCAACTCAACACTTCCCTGGGACCTGGATGGACCTTTGGGAAATCTTGGCCATGGTGAAGTCAATGAGAGTTTTCGCCTTACCCTACAACAGGCTGCCCTTGGTGACTGAGGAAGTCTCTCATCACCATGTACCTCACTTTCTCCAGAGAATATAATGATTTCCTGTTTGAGTGAGGTGTCATGAGGACAAGCTCCTGCTGCCTGGGGACCACTGGCTGTGATGCTGATAACAGGCACAGGAAAGCCTGAGTGGGTCACTGGACACATTCCATTCTTATGACACATGGATCCAAAAGAGCATTTAAATCAAAACGTCACTGGTTAAACTCAATCCTTAGTGAATGTCAGCCTGTAAATTTCTTAGTCTAAATTATTAAGAGAACATTGCATACTTTATAACTGCACGTTTGAATATACTCATGGGGTCAGGCTCTCCTTTTAGCCCCAGCATCATAAAGTTGGAGTCATTGCCTGACTCCAAGGCAGTCACTCCAGATTTATTTCAGGGTAACTCTGAGCAGGATCATGAGTTTTGTTTATGACTTTTCATTTGTATTTTGTGAAAACTTAATAAAAATCTTTTAAAACTGAAAAACATGGTTCCATAAACCCCACATATGGGATCTTTAAACTTTACCAACTTGTGAACTTAACCCTGACGTGTCTTCATCCTCTTGGCCTTTTCAGCAACTAGCACTCTTTAGCCACATCTGTATTTACAGAGGTCAGAAAACCCTTAGACAGACAACTCTTGCCTTTGCCTTAAACAGTAACAGGAACACATGACAAAACTGAACCACAATGTCCTGAAATGGGAAAAAAACTGAAAATGAGGATAGACAGCTGAGACAATCCAACTTAATGCCTGCAAAGCAGAGCCTACCCAGGCTGGTAGAACACGACTTCAGGTAACACTGGAAGTTATTGAGATGTGCTGGTACAGCTAGCATCTTTTTCTTAGAGATTCTATTAACACAGTGGAAAAATTACACATCCTGTCCTAGAGGTCTTGCATTCAAAATTCTGCTTGTGACTGGCTCTATCCATGCTGCTGACTGTTATCAAAAGATTTTAAGGCATAGGATTTTATAATAGTCTGTTCTCAACTGCTTGAAGCTGGCCATGGGTTTTTCCATGGACATTTCCACATTCAACTCACCTGTGTGTGGCTGATGCAGGGCACATGTAATGAAAGGTACCTGCTTTCAATTCAAACATTTTGAGGGACTGAGAGTTCACAAGTTCCTACATCAACTAGCAAATTGTTCCAATATTTGATGATCTTCCCTTCCAGAAATCATTGTGTTTCTGAAAACCCCAGGTCAATTCCATTGATTTCTGTGAAGTCTCTCCTGGGTAAAAGAATCTTTGAAGAACAGGAGGGGAGAAAGGTTGGTTTAGATTCAGCCCTGGGGTAAGACCCTCTGGTTTAGACTCAATATATGTGTGACACTTCTTATCTCCTGACGATCTGCCTCCTAGCTTTGCTTCTGAGGGAGAAAAAAAAAAAAGTGCTTCAGACTGAAATGTCAAGACTGCCTCAGAAAAATTTAATTAGCTGAGAAATGAGCA
Organism: Brachypodius melanocephalos; assembly: GCA_013398615.1. NCBI lineage: Eukaryota > Metazoa > Chordata > Aves > Passeriformes > Pycnonotidae > Brachypodius > Brachypodius melanocephalos. The sequence continues at coordinate 1,289,131 of VZSR01000257.1, read as the reverse complement.
AATAGATCTCTCCAGGGGCTTTGAAAATCTTCCCTTCGGCTGTAGAAGAGTTAAGAATGAAAGGAGTAATTAAAGGCCTGATCTACATCCCTGGAAGTCCAGTGGAAACACATCCCAAGGAAATCAACATCCGATTTGGAAATGAAGGAGAAAAAATTATATTAAAAAGAGTAGCTAGAGATGCTAGTTAAAGGCAGAGATGGTGTGCACTGAGTTACTCCTCAGTCAGCACCAATGGAAAAGCATTGCTGTAAACCCCAGGGAAAGCACCCACAGCAACACTGTGAGCCAGGGGAGAGCAGCACCCTGCTGACCTCCTGCAGGCTCACCTCAGTGCTCCTGGGCAGGCTCCAGAGCACCACAGCCCCCACCAGGGCTGGCAGCATCTCTGGTGCTGTTTGGGGATGCTCTGCAGTCATGCAGGCTGCCCAGTGTAATTCTTTGACAGCTGCAGCCAAAGGTCAGACAAACAGAAGCAGTCATCTCCTCGGCGTGGCAGATGGTGGTGTCTGCCCAGGAAACCAAGGTCCTGAACCCTCTGGGTAATGTAGGCAAGTGCTTTCCAAACCCTTGTACATCTTATTGCAAGCTCCTGGGGGACCAGCCTTGTTCTTAAAGGAAGGTCTGGCACAATGGGACCCTCATGTACTTTAGAACCACAAAAACACCTTTTAAATGGCTGGAGAAATGGAGAATTGCCTCTTTCAGGATGTTGATAATGTCAGAGAAACATCAGCCTAGGTATGAGAGGGTGCAGGGGGTAGTTGCCCCACTGATATTGGCCTGAATATTACTAAGCACTTTCCTTAATGTAGCACTTTCCTGAAAATCAAGACATGAAAAACTGGATCAATTTTTAAGATGGGACCATTTAAACAAAACAGAAGTTAATAGAGATAACAAAGACACCAAAGGAAAATGTAATTATTTGAGAACTGAGTGACAGGCATTTCCTGAGACCCTGGAGATGTTAGACTTGCTCCACAGATTGGAAGAAGGCAGACAAGCAGAGCAATAAAAAAATGCAAGAGGAAAGCAGGGACTTTACTGAAGAACTCTACAGTCAGAGCAGACAACAGGGGCTAAGTTCCAAGCGTACTCCTCTGGCAAAGCAGAGCAAATATGGCTAAAAATGCAACTGGAGGAGATATGAGAAAGAAGAGAAATTATTTTCCTCATATCTGCAAGAGTTGCATGCTACAAATTTGGGTGCCTTTCAGAAAATATTGATGGATTTAGGAAGGAAACAGAAAGGAAGCACAGAAATGGCTTAAGGGATGAAAAAATCCCCCAGGTCCTGAGAGACATCAAGAGAAGGAGAAGTCCACAGGCTGCAGCCATCACTATGTCATCAGTAAATATTCTCCTGTAGCAAGGCAGGAAAAGAAGTCCACATATTCAGCTTCGCAAAAAGAGCATTTAGTGGGGATTTGTTTTGGTGCCTAAATATCCTCAAATAGAGGATATATTAGGATATATTAGTCACTGACAGGTTCTTTTAATCTAGAAAAGATAACTGTAACACAGACCAATAGCTGACAAACCAAAGACATAAAAATTCCAGTTAGAAATGCAGCCTTTTTTTCTTTTAACACATGTCTGTCCTTAGATGTTGAAGAAAATCACCTACAAAATTGGAGGATATCTCCATGTCTTGGATTACTCAGATCACTGCTGAAGCCCAGCCTGAAGGAGACATCTTTTGCCACCACATCTTACTGAACTCAGGAGTAGCTTTGCAAAATAGAATGGCTTTGATATAAAAATCAAACTCAATGGCTCCCTTGCAAGTTCAGCAGTGCTGCAGTGATACCAGTGAGCTAAAGACAATTGGTTTAGTCTTTGGCAGGCAATATCTGGCAGTCAAGCACTCCCATTGGTGCTTAGTTGGTGGGGTCAAGCTTTCCCCAGAGGATAACCTTCCCAATAACTGCCCCATTGCTACCATAACGCTCCTCCTGGACCTTCTGGAAAGTCGGTTTCAAGCTACAGTAGACTGATTTTGAGACACAAGTAATTGCTTCTCCAGGCTATGGTCGGGCAGTCTGGTTTTCAATCAATCAGTGCAGCACACAGGTGGGGCAGGGACACGTCCTAGCCCACAGCAGGAGGGCTTGGTGAGTGCAGCCAAAACAAGCTTTTATGTCCCAGCTGACATCTGTGGGAATGGGCAGGTCTTTCACTGTGTGGAACATACAAGATTTATACAGAGGGATCCCTAAACACTTCAGTATTCAGTGTTTTCAAGAGGTTGGGTTCTGCAAAGGGGAGGGGATGTGTTTTCATACCTTGAGAATATTACTCCCCTGCATGACACCAATGTTTTAATGACTCATTTATTTTTCTCCTGTCTAGTGGAACAGAAAAAAGGAGAGTGAAGCATTTATTTGCCAGAAAATTCCTACTACTTTTGTACGGAATCAGAGAAGACTAACATTTCTTACTTTTGTTGATTCTGTAAGATGCTCTGTGCATGCTATCTTTTGAGAAAATTCATATAATTTTTTTACCAACAATGGTTCATGGACACCAGATCCTCAGCAGAATCTGTAATGGTCTCATAGAACTGTTGGATGACATGGTCCAGACCTTGAGCACTCAAACCCATTGCTGATTGAATGTCTCTAGCTGCAATTTATTTTGTACATGCAAATTAAGAATAAAAGAAGAACATTTAAAATTATGAGGCTGGAACACCATTTTTACAGATGGCTATTTCTGCCAGCGGGCAATTTGTTCTCCTCACATAAACATTAGGAAAATTTAAGCATCTGCTCCTAATTAGTTCCCTTGCACAAGGTACTGATGAGCATAACTCACACTTCCCCACGCTCATTGCTAAGATCTCAGATGATTAGTTTGTTTGCACACTGCTCCTTGGAATTAGACAAAGATGAAGACCTGGAATCACAGCTGTTCTCTCTGCACCAGAAATCAAACCCAATTTTATTGGAATGATGAAAATTGCCAGGATCAGATGACCCGGGGAAGCAAACACAAGTTAATTGGGCCCCAGTTGACCTAAATGTAACCATGTGAATTTGGGGGGAATCTGGCCAGTATTTGATTAATTTGTTTAAAGAACATGTTAGAATGATTTTCCTGTACTAAAAACTAAATTTTCTTACCCAGAAAATTGCATGTTTCATACTTCAAGCCATTGTAGCCTCCTCACCAGAGCTGGGACAAAGCTCCGGTACATCTTTCAGAGTACATTCAGCCCTAACCTCCCTATGCCATGTAACATCTGAGCTTTAGGTCCAGAGAAAATTAGGTTTGGGTTCTGGCTATGGTATAAAAATCTTCATATTTGACATGGAGAATCAACAGAGCCATCCAGCAACTCTTGCTCTACAGCTGAATAGAGCATTGCATGGTTTAAACCTTTCCAGAAACACTTACTCAAACACAACTTTAATGTTTTAACTCAAACATGAATTTAATGACGTCATCAAAGCTTTATGCGTTCCTTAAAAGCTTCCAGAAATATTAGCTCTGGAAAAAATTTTCCACAAACCTTTTATTCAAACGAAAGAAATTATTAGACTGAATTGGAGAGACATAAAACATAGAGCCTCAAGCCTCCCTATATTTTAATATCTGACAGAAATATCTCATGTGCCTTTTACCAATGTGTATCCAGTTAGCAGAAGTGTAGCAAAGCTCAAAAACCCTCCTGTCTATAAGACCATACAGTCATATTCATCCACTGTACAGGATCATATAGATCATATCCAAACTTCACTCGTTTAACATCTAGACCAAAATGTTTCCTATGCCTCATGTGGCACGCATGGTATCTTTTGAGTTTATAGTTCATAAATTAATACAAAGGGGAGCATTACAAAAAGCTCACTCTTTCTGTGACTGCTCGGGTTTTAGCATCAATTAAAGTGGCCACTCATGCGTATATTAAGAAAATATGTAATTCAAAGTTCTGACAGTCTAATGCCACAGTAGTAAGAAACTAGAGTTTAAAGTACATTTAATTACACTCTCGCTTATTTCAGATCATTTATTTGCAGTGATCAAAACACATTCCAAGGCACTTAAGTGTGATTAACACCATTTGTAAAACAGGTAATGGCCCAAAGAATGGAAGAACAGAAGATACTTATCCCATATCCCCCAACACACTGTTATTGGATCCCAGTTACTCAGAACCTGTTTCAGTTCTCAGTTAACAGAGAGCATTGCTCTTTTTAAAAAGATCCATACTCAGGATGTTTAAATTGTTTAGTTTTATTCCAGAGAAGGATATTTTCTTATTCTTATCCCAAATCTTTAAAGTAAAACTGGGTGTGCTGCAGAAAGAAAAGCACCAGGATCAATGAAATCAATTTCCTTTAGATTTGTGTCTCATTGATGAGTGACTTTGACAGGGTTTTTTGGTTTTGTTTTTTTTTTTTTTTTTGTTGTTGTTGTTGGTTTGTTTTTTTTTTCCAACTGAAACATCTGTAAGGGTTTTGCCCCATATGGATTCTCTCATTTCTAATAAAGTGAACTCTGGTTCTGCTCTTTTCTCTACTGCCAGATCCTCCCAACAAAATTTTCTTTCACCTAGCCATCTGCTTTCAGAGGCTTACTTATCTTAGGCATCTATACTCCTCTGACAAAAAATGGTGGAAGTCAGCCAATGAATTCAAAATATGTCAGGGACCCACAGGGACATACACATGTACAAAAAGTCCTCTTTTCTGCAAGAAATCAGGGCTCATTTCCCTAGACTCAACTGAAAAAACTAAAAAGTTATACACAAATAAACTTGCCTTCTACAATTATATTATTAAACCACTGTAATAATAAGATATTTCAATTTTGAAGATTCCAACATCTTCTAAGTGTTTATAGCATCTAGATGTAAGTCCATTAACACACCAGCTTAATACTGATGTGAATTTCACTGGAATCACAGCAGGCACATATGGTACATGAGCACTAAATCAGCCTGTTTGGTTCAATTAATACAGACAGTAGGACAGTGACTGCAGTGTGTAGAGATCTGCTAAATATTTGGAATAGGAATGAAAATGTACTATTCTTCCTCTTCAGCAGACCAGGGCAAAGACCACCGAGTTTGTTTTTCAAGGATCTAAATAGTCATGTGCTATTTATTTTCTCAGCAATGAGTTTCATCCTTACTGTGTGGTCAAGTCTGCCTGGTTATGAAAAAGAGAACTGGTTCTGGTCATAACCTGGTCCTGTGGCAGCTCCTAAATTGTTCTTTGACTGTGAAATCCAAAGACGACATTGCAAACACCTTTACAAAGGGTCAGAATTTCAAACTTCATATTCAGCTTGGTATTATATGGCAAGTGAAAATGTTGGGATGTGATCTGGACCGTGTCTATTAGAGATTAGTGGATGCTTCTCTTACCAGAGCTTAATTTGAAGACACTAATTAACTGTGCATTAAGACCAATGTATTACATCCTTCCAGCCTAAAGACTTTTACCCAAACATGTATTCTTGATCCATCTGAGGTCAGATTTCCACAACTGCTCAGTGAGATGGATTCGCTTACCAATTCCACAGCTCAATTGTCAGCAAAAATAACAGAAGCTGTCTGTTTTGGTGAGCAGATTCTACAAATTACGGGAAATACCACTGAATTTGGGTTTTAGTTTGGTTTAAACTGAAATCAACTTTTAAAAAAATAAACATGTTGCCAAACTGGAGAACAGTGTTAAGATCTAGTGCCCATGTCTACCATTGTCTGGGCAAGCCTTGTCTTAAACATTATCTCATCAAAGGCAACATCAGTGTACCCATTTACCTATTTCAGAGAAAATAAAGTATTTGCTGCTGCAAGCTCTTATTCTGCAGCCAAGCAATGCCCCCCACCTTCACACTTGGTTTTCACACAGTGCTTACTCAGTCAAAGGTCCCACTGACTTTCGATGGGTGACCGGCACACAAGTAGGAACTTCAAGATTTGGCCGACATATGTTTTGTAAGTGAATGTTGAGGGAAAGGCAATTTGATCCCATTTCAAAGCCTGGCAGAACACAATATAGCATAATCACTAAAAAATCTAAGACAGAATTTCATCGAGCAAAAACAAACACTGTGCAGAAACTCAGCAGGAGACAGCCAGCCCTGAGCCTACAGTAATTGCAACATTGAGAATAGGAGTGAATTCCCTGAAGATGCTCCATACAGTAGCAAACCATCTGTCTAAACACTCGCAGAAAAGGCTCATGTTTGAAAACCCTGGACCTCGCCAAGGTCTTTGCCATTGACTTGGGAAGTGTAATGACATGGAATACTCACAGATGTTCTTTCTGAGTGTCCTCCGCTGCCTGTAAGCAGATGGATCTTGGAGACTGCAAAATGAACTACCAGGAAAGACAACAAAACCTTTTCCCACCTCCTGTTGCCTTTCTCTGCGGCAGGGACTGAGGCTTCAAAAATCAATTAGCATTTTTCTGCTGATGGGCAACAGTAAGAAAAATGCTTCCTTCTAACACTGAACATCACTGAAAATGACCCCCGTGTTGAATTTCATCAAGGTGCCTTTACACATGGCCCTGGACCACCAACCCTTCAGAACAAACATCTGTGATTCACAGCAGCTCCAGAGAACATTTCTCAAGTACCTTGGGAAAAAGATGACAGCTGTTGAGACCTAGAAAACACTTGAGTCCTGGGATTTTGCAGAACAAGTACAGTTTGTCACTAATATATATGAAAAATCCAGTCTGTGGCGGGGTGAATGACATCAGCTTGTAAAGCAGAAAATAATTCATATTGCAGTATAAAAAAGCAATGACATTTGAAGTTAAGGGTAAGCTGCCAATTCTCTTGTGGGGTCTATTTTTCAGGGCTTTAGAACTTGAATAACTACACACAACATCAAGTTGACAGTCTCAATGATTTTTCAAACAATGGATTAACTTTCTTAAACTGATTTCAATACTTACAGTAATGTTTAATTGGAATTTTAAGAGTTGTGAAAAGAAAGCCCACTGAGAGGCATACAAATTGGAATCTGCTTACCCCTACACTCAGGGCAGATTTCAGCACAGGCTGAGGCTTCCTCTGCTGCTGCACCACTGGGCTTCACCCCACCAAAGAAAAAGCTAAGAGCAGTTTCTCCCCTATGGCACTCTGCAAGTGGCTCTAACAAGCAGATAGATGAAGATTGACACTACGGGAATTTCACACTGTGGAAAATCTAAACAGGATAATTCACTTGCATTCAGCTTTCTTCTCAGCTTCTGGCAGTCCTCCTTGTGTTGGGATTTTAAGCCCCACCTGCACTGGCCTTCCTAAGATGCTGCATCATGCTCTATCCTTGTCGTTCAGTTGGTAATTTTCAGGATATTCCATTCCATGTATTGCCCCATCAACAGAACAAAGCTGTTGACAAACACAGAGGCCTTGGCTCAGGAAGAAATTCCAGATGTATTTTTGCACTTAACCACAGGAGTGTGAGGAAAGGAAGTGGGGGCTACCTCCCATTGTCTTCTGGCTCCTGTCTGCCCTGCAAGACACACCTCCACCTCTGCTCGCTGCAGTGCAGTTGTTTGGTTCAGGGTATGTGGCACCTGTGTGTCACTGACTGGGGGAGACAAATGTTCCAAGCATCAGCATCTGTATTTCATAAAGGAACATGAGGATCTGATAAAGCCAACCTGCAGGACCTCCCAGAAACCTGACAAGAACAATCTCAGCTTCCCATGGGCCTCTAGGTAATGGCAGCAAAGCATTCCCCCCACCTTGACAACAGGGAGCTGTCACAGTTGCTTTATGGCCCCTCTCAACAGAGTACCTCACTGCATCCCTGGTTTTACTTACTGTTTCTTCAAAATAGTGCCTTGAGACAAGAGAATCCTATGTCCCTGTTCACACACCAGGACAGGGAGGCACAAGTCTGATGGAGAGAACACGTGAGGAGCCCGAGGGGTTCATCCACTGCTCTGCCAGTCAGCCGCCTGAGCCAGCCCCAGCTGTGACCTGCGGGGAGCACCGGTGCCACCAGTGCCCTGTGCTGGCCACAGGAAGGCTGGAAGGTGTCTGAGAAATACTGGGAACCTTGGCCAAGACACTGGCTCCTCCAAAGGCCGACCTGAGCTTCTTCCCAGGAGCTCTCTTAAACCCATTCCCAGACAATTTGGACACTGGATGAGTCTGGGTTTAAATGCATGCTCAAATTTGTGCTTAAAATCTAAGCCAGAGAATCATTCAAAAATGTTGTCTTGGAAGATTTGTAGCAGAGCAGGGATCTGGACCTGGGCTTCTCTCCTGTGACTGGTCTTTCTCCCTTTATATTTCTTTACTCCTAGCGGTCTTTTCCACCACTACTTGAGATTTTACAGCCATGAGAAAAAAAGGAGGAGCAGAGGAGGATGGAGGAAGAAACCTGGGACAGAAAAGAAGAAAAGAAAATAAAAAAAGATTTCAACCTTTATTGTTTCTAGGTAATATTAACTGAAGAATTATAAAAAATCAAAAACCATAAAAATCTTGAAGAAAATAATACAGTGCCCTAATATTTCATTATAACTTCTGGGTTAAAAAAAAAAAGTGGGAAAGAAAACTGTGACCGGTTCCCACCAAGAACCTTTAAAAACACCTCATGACAAGGATTACACCACATTTATGAGGTGGCCATTCCATGTGCAATCAAGCCAACTGGTTTTTTGTGTTCCCAATAATGAAAAGAGGTGCTGTAACACTAGTGTAATATTACTGATGAGAGTGTTGAGATAAATTTCCTTGCAGTCATGTCCTTCTCAAATAAATTTTATAAGCTATGCTTGCCCCATTTAACCAAAATGGCATGATCTGCTTTGTGTCTGCAATGGAAAACGTGGTTATAAAAAGTCTTCTTTACTCTTGTTTTTATGTAACATAATGTCAGAGTCAGTAGCATGGAAATGAAGGGCCCAGGTTATGTGCCAGGAGTCTTGGAACATAAAACCTTGCTGTGGGCTGATAATATCTCACTGATTCTTACCAGTCTCCAAGACTCTGTCCACGACCCTTCTGCAAAATAAACTTTATGAAATCAAAACTTGCACCCTTCTCAGAAGTCCAGTCCCTTCCTGTGGTGAACACCGCTTTTGTGATAAGAAAAGGAATTTTATATTTAGGGACAGCACTTGTTCTTGACCTTTGGAGGCCTGTTTCCATTGACACATGCTGAAAAGAAAAGGCATAAAAATTCCCTTTGGGATTTCAGTTCAGATACTACAGATCTAATATGAAATTTAAACTGCCCCAAGCTGCTAGTGTTAGAATACCGCCTGCTAAGTATAAAGCAGAAAGGGAAAAGTCCAGAAGACAATACTTCATTACATGGAAATTCTTTGAATCCTAAAGCCATATGGAACATTAAAAGCTTTCCCTAAATCCCTCTCAGAGTAATGGAATTCAATTGTTGTAAAAAACTGATATTTAGAAGAAGAAGAAAACTCTGATTTTCTGCGTCTCTGGGAGCTGGCTGAGACTCATCTGTGACTAGAAAAATACCTTCAGCACAGGTATAGGAGCCAGGATACAAAATCTCTTTAATCAGCAGCTTGCTCAGGGAATTAGGCTGGGTGCCTCCTCCAGTTCAGAGATCAATGCTTGCCAGTCAGGTCTGTTTTGTGAGCACGCCCACAACAGCACATCCCTACAGCAGCCCTTCCTACAGGCTCTTGTGGTTTTTTGCCTTCTGAAGAAGGGTAGCTCTAACAACCCTATCAAAAAAGTCACACAACTCACCAGATGAAAGGTGAAAATTCCTTCGTGAACATGCACAGGAGGTAGTTCATACACAAATGAATTTGCATAAGTTTTTAGTCAACCCCTTATGAGAAACTACCAAATCTACAGAGATAATGGCCTTGATCTTGGAAAAGTCATGGTCAGAAAAAGTGACTGCCTTTGAGAAATACACTATTGTTTTCCTACCACCACCCTGAGTTCAAAAGCCTGTTCTGCTGGGCTGGGAAAAGGATGTGATCCCAAGTTCCCAGATCAGCACCTGTTCCATAGGACACAGCTAAGCTTGAGGGCTCTCTTGAAGAACAAATTAAAAAAAAAAATTATTTTGTCCCACACCATCCTCAGAAGCTGGCAGGTTTTTACATCAGTTTTTCACAGAATACACAGGCTGTTTTCCACCAAGGCAACAGAAGCCAGGATCTGGTAAAATACTATAGCAACATACTAACTTCCCTGGCAATGTGAGTGACTCACTCTTCACCATAAAAGATATTAAAATGGCATGACATTTTAATGAAACTCTCAGAGCACCTCTCAAACAGTTCAGGGGAGAGCATGCTGCAATTTTTGCTTCCACTTAGCTGGAGCAGCTCACTCAGAGGAATAGCACGCTGTGCTCGTTGGCCTCCTTCCACTCTGGGTTATGAATCAGAGCTGTGTTAACGAACCCAGAGAAACCTCCTCCATGCTGAGAGCAGCAGAAGGCCAACCAAGATTTAATTGTCCTTGCTATTGCTCTGCTTTGCTAGGCTCAAGGCTGAGCCTCCAAGCCCCTGGGGTTGGGCTATTCCCAGGGCACATTCCATGAGCCCATGCCCAGCACAAAGGCAGAGTGGAGCATGACCAACGAGTGTGGAGGAAGGGCTTTTGCCATCACCTTGACTTTGCAATGTACCACAGAGAGGTGTTATTCATCCATCCTCTTGCACCCTGTGGGTTTGCATACACCTACTATCACTGTGCCATCTGGTAATGATTTTCTGCAAACAGCAACATCATATATTCTTGCTGGGAGTTTGTATGAACTACATGGTTCTTGCTGCTCCCCACTCAGGAAATACCTTCTCTTTGGTAAGATCAGTGGGCCAAACTTTAATATCAACATTCAGCTCTTTTTTGTTGTCCAGACCTTTGGCTAGCCATGTAAGCATCTGCCTCAGCCAAGATGAAGTAAAATTCAATCACAAGATCCTCTCAAGTTGAACAATAAAGGGCTCCTATTTTATGTCAAACTTCTTTCTATCAGTTTTTCCATAAAAATCAAAGGATGAAATGCAAATAGCTGCATGTATGAAATGTTCCCTGTGCAAGACTGCAAATTTTAGGAGAGGAGGCTGTGTAAGTATGCTGCAGTTTTGTGGTCCTTTCCCAGTGGAGGGCGTCAGGCTCAGTTTCCCATCATCTCTGGCTGGACACTGAGTGAGCAGGAAGCACTGTGACTGTCCAAAGCTTTCATTCTGTTTTGATCACCTCAGAAAAGCACAAAAGCAGCATTCACTCTGCAGCAGCACAGCTGGCAGTACAGCAAGTGAGGCTGAGCAGAGACAGGCACACCAAACCCTCTTCATGCCATGGGGGCAGAGGCCAAGCATGAGGAGCAGTGAGCAGAATGATCTATGTTCAGGCAGATAAAGGTAATTAACCCTTGGCTAGTCCAACCCAAGGACTTGTGTGTCTTCTGTGTCTTGAAAACTTTGAATCAATGTATGATATCTCTCTTGTAAAGAAAATGAACTTTGACTCTGCCACAACTCAGACCTCGTAGATGAATCATAGGTTATGCAAGATGTGTGCTATACAAAGAGTCCATCCAGAAAACCATACAAATCCCTGTGGACTTGAATGCAATGAATCAGGCCTTTTTTAACCCATACCTGTGTTATTTCTGTGGCCAAAGCCAAATCTCTCACACAGCTCCAATGCATTTGAGCAGAGTTGTGCCTGCTTTCATCACAGGCCTGCATCCCATGTCCACATAAATATCTGCTGGGCTTTTAACTTTTTCCAAGCTTCTTAAAAACTTACAGGCACCACAGAGCTTCACTTCTTCCAACTGAATCAGTCACTAATGAATCCTGGCCAGAATCTCTCCATTAAACACCCAGATTTTCTGATTGTGCTGACCTATTTACACCCAAGAGTTTATTTTAACACGGGGCTTTTTCCCTCCTTCTCAAATTTCTTTCTTTAACAGAATTTAAGAAAACGCGAGAAAGTCTTTGCTGATATTTGGTTCCTCACCACATGCTGAGTTGAGTTTCCTGTTTGAAGGAGAGAGAGGCTGGAAGTGTGTGTGTGTGTATGTGTGAGTGTGAGAGAGAGCCAACAGGCTTAGGAGCACCAAGACCCAGCCATGAGATTTTTCTGAGCTGTCTCGACCCAACTAGCACCAAATACAGCTTGTACGCCGCAGGCAGCACTGGGCAGAGGTCCCAACAAATGCAAAACAAGGTTTTTAATTCATCTGGGGGATTTCCTGAAGAAAACCTTGGCATGGAAAGAGCAAATTGCGTTCAGCAAGAGTGGCAGTGTTCTAGAAGGGTTTAGCCAGGGATAGATGCCTTTAGTGGAGTGCAAGTGGCTCTCAAGGTTTGTCCCTGAAGCAGGGGTGTGCGAGGGGCAGTGAGGGAGTTAGAGAGCATGAGACAGAGACACAATTAATAGCAGATGGGGGAATAAAGAACTGCTTTCAACAGGCCTCCAAAACTGTATAGAGAGAGGTGGGAAGGAAGGGCTCCAGAGAAAGCTGCTCTGCTCCTTGTGAGAGCTGCAGAAAGAGAGGCAGGGGAGAGTGGTGTGCCCTGGAAAAGTAGATTTCCCAATATCTACTACATACAATGCATGCATGACCCTGAAAGCGAGGGTCACATGTGGAAGGGAAGAAAAATACCCAAACTAAGAGTCAACAGAGACAATCCTGAAAAAAATCCTTTCCGATTTCCAAAGGGTCACCATCCCTCACATTCTGACCGTGGGTATTGTGAAATCTGGTGATTTTTTAAAAGTCCAGCTTGTGAAATCTCAGGATTTATGTGTGAACCTCATCCAGCAGTCTCTCTCTGCTTCACAGGGACTTGTTACCCCTGTGTATAAAAATGGAACTTGCAGTTTTACCTAAAGGGTCAGAACTTAGCTGGAAGAAACAGAAATGTTTCCACTTGTAAAATTTGTTTTAAGACAAGCTCAATACATTGCAAGGATCATTTTTTTGGTTCATGGAAAATTGGAAGCTGAACTTTGCTCCCTTCTGACAGTCAGGGACTTGCATATCACTTCAGCAAAACAAAACAAGCCTGCAAACAATATGATTAGGTAAAGCCTTTTCTATTAATGTCCTAGCAAGAAATCCTTTACAGCACAAACAATGTACTAATCTCTGATCTGCCTCAAACTCTATAATATCACTCCAGGCACTATATTAAGCCTTATTGTTCCCTTCAGTAAAAGGCAGCTCTGAGGCTGCGTTTCTGGGGACAGCTTCACACGATTGGAGGCTGAGTAGCTGTGAGCATGACCACTACAGCTGAGAGGAATGGGATTTTGATATGGTCCTTCCTAAAAGACAGCAGATATGAGGATAAAGGTCAAGTGCTTTGAACCAAGGGCTGGCAAATAAACCCAGCTTCTTGCTGCTCTAAGCAACAGCACCAAATATCTGTTTAATTGATCTGCTGAGCTCTCTTGTGAGTGAATGCACAGTGCATGGGAGACCTTGCATACATTTGTTCATGAGGTTCCAACTTGCTTTCTCCTGTACCTGAGATTGCAGCTGTAGTCCAGAGAGTTAGAGAGCCACAGACCCTAAGGTGTCCTTCCACATTTTGAAATGTGCATTTCTGGTGACGTGCAGGAGAAAGAACATTGTGAATACAAAACAAGGGGCTAGCACCCCCAGTTCCAGAGCCTTGCTCTGCCCTTCACAGCTGCCTGCAGTGAGGCACATCACTCCCTTGGTACCTTAGTTTCCTCAGGAATAATTGTGCTTCAGTGGTAGGAAGAACATTGAATTTGGCTTTTGCTTGCAACCTTCCAAGTACATGTGAGGCACTTCAGTAAGTGATGTTTATTATTCATTATATTTGAAAATACAAACTAATTTTCAGAAACATACGAGGCTATTGTCATTTTATCCAGAGTCCTCTGTAGTCACCAAAAGTGTCCCATTATGATGTGAGTATCAGCAGGATTTGGTCCAACACCCTTCCCCACGAGACACCAATGCTTTTCTGGTGCTAATTGCCAATCTGGTCTTGATTCAGGGCATGTCTAAGCTGCAGGCTTCTTTAATCACAGCACTACCGGATTTTGCACGTGTATTTTCTAAGGGAAAAAAAAAGTGTCCCCTCCACTCTTTGAAGGTGCACTTGCCTTGGAGGAAGCACTCACAGGAAGAGGCTCACAGGTTTAAGGCTCACCCTTTTCATAGAATCAGGGATGGTTTGGGTGGGGAGAGGCCTTTAAAGCCTGCCCAGTCCACCTGCCCTGCAATGGGCAGGGACATCTTCAGACAGATCAGGTTGCTGAAAGCCCTGTCCAACCTGACTCTGAATGTTTCCAGGGATGGGGCATCACCTGGGCAACCTGTGCCAATGTTTCAGCACCCTCACTGTAAAAAGCTTCTCTCCTATATCCAATCTAAAATTACCCTTTTTTAATTTAAAAGCATTACTCCTTGTCCTATCACAACAGGCTGAAAAATCTGTCCTCATATTTCCAGTAATGAATTCTAGTTTGGATCCCCTCTAGAGGCATTAGACTAGGGATGAGGACTTTTGGTGGGTAACATGAGATTACAGTTATTTCCCTGGCTGGCAAGAGCTAACCCTTTGTTCTATGGGAGTGACCAGAAAGGTGTCAAAGAGCCTCAAAACTTGCTGAAATTAATTAGAATTGGGGACCGTTGCAAAGTTCCTCAGGTTCTTAATTTTCAATGCAAATTGGTCCAGTGTTGCCCCTTCAGCAAAAGGGATTTCCTATTTCTAATGAAATGGAAATATCCTGAACTAAAGCAGAGCAAAAAGCTGCCAATCCACAGCTGCCTTTTTCCTGTAGGTTCATCCAAGTCTCCCATGGAGTAATTGAAATATCACTGTGTAATGAAACTTATAAAACTTTAATATAGGATTTACACTTTTTCATGTCTGTTATTTCCAAAGCTTGCCTCCATACCCTGTCAGTGGGTTTCCTCAAGGGTGTGGGTAAGGATCTGAGCTGCATCTGGTTTGGCTGCATCATAATGAAAATGGTGAGTTGACCAGTATCGGATATATCTGAACATTCTCCCAAAATTACATCTGACATTTACAAGGAAATAAGACTGTAAATTCAGCCTTAGGATCTAGTAGTTGCTTGTAAAGCAAGAATTGGCACTGGCAGGCTCATGTTGATCTAGAAATTTCAGGTAATATAAGAATTCCTTCAGCAGAATAAAACTTGTGCCTGCACTGGCAGTAAATTTTAAGCATCCAGTGTCAATCAGAAATGAAATGCAAGGCAATGCAATATCCCCCCTTGAGATGGGGCCAAAAAGGAAAACTTTCACAAGTGGAAGAGAAGACAGTAAGCCATCCTCCCACATTGCATAATGCAAGCCAGCTCACATATGGTTTTGCTCAGTGTTTATCAGACAACACAAACACTTCCACAAGCGGGAAAGAAAGTCCTGGGGACAGGCTGGGGCAGTAAAAGGGAGATCTGAGACAAGCAACATTGCCTCAAGATGAACCCTTGGAAGGATAGGGCTGAACACCAGCCCTTTCCAGAGACAGCTGTTGGGCAGGGAAGATCAGGGTTTTTGGGGGGTTCCATAATGCAGTGGCATTCCACTGTAACTGTGGATTTTTTTCCCTGGGAAAAAGGGGGGTTTTGTAAAGCTTCCAGTTTGAAGTTTCTTCTTCCTCCAAATTGCTCCAACTTCTACTTTTCAAAGTATCTTTTATTTTCCAAATTTAAGATAATCGTAGTAGCTAGAAACCATTTAGAAACATTCAGAACTAAACCAAAACATTTGAAAATCATCTAAACAAAGTGCTGCACTTGACCCCTAACCTTACTGCTCTTTTCCAGATTTTCAGTTCACCAATATGTTTCAGATTTTGACTTTCCAGCCTCTGTCAGAACAAAAAATGTTTTTCCAGTGCTTTGAAAATCCTCATGAAATAAGAAAATAATTTCCAGCCTAGATCTAGTGTCGGTCCTATGCCCTGCTCCCTATATAATGCTTAGGTTTTTTTCCACTGGCACTGGCGGGATGTTAAAAAAATAAAGAGTTTTGGCATTCAAAAGTGTACAAAGACTATAGCTGCAGTGAAGATAAAGAAGAGAGAAGAAGGGTGATGGTGTCAGAGTGGATCTCCTGTGATCTTCAGTTTTACCCAGTTCAGTTCCCTCTCCACCCTCAGTGAGTTTTTGCTAGAGCCAGTATGAAAAATCTCGGGAGGCACTGTGGCTCCAGCCCACACCAGGTCCTGGCTGGCAATTCCCTGTGTTTGTTGCACTTGCTCCCACGTGTATCAGTCATGAAGTGCACATCTCAGTCAGGGTCAGCCTCACCCACAGGCTCATCACTTGCTCTGGGTCAGATCCAGAAATTTAATGCCAATTCTTACTCAGCCAAAACTCCCAACTGACTCCCAGAAGACTTGACTGCAAAGTGTGTCTCTGCCATCACTCATAACTCTTGCAAAACACCCACGAGCTCAGAAAACATACTGGGTGTCCTTTTGGGTTCAGAGAAATCCCTCTTCAGAAGAGAGTTCTCGTTCACATCACCCTTGCCTCTCCAGCTGCAGCAGAACGCCCCAGCCAGTCCCTCCAGCTGCTGCAGGGCTCAGTGAGAGCAGGAGAGGGTCACACAGCCACAAAAATCTGCAGCACTTCTCAGGCCAGTTGCGTGCTGTTCCTGCTCCCCTCTCACTCTGCTGCCCTGCCCAGAACACAGGATGGAGAGCAATCTTCCAGATAGACACACAAAGCAAGGAAATCGTGCAGGGGCTGCTGCTCACACACACCTCTGCTCAGGGGACTCCTGCCCCTGGCAATTGGTCATGGCCAAAGCTGGCAGAGCAAGGATTCCACTGACCTGGCTACAGACGTTTAGAACAAAGCCAATAATAGGCTGGATTTTCTCTCTCAGCAATCAAAAGGGAGGTAACCTCAGGAGAGCAGAGACTCCATTTCAGAATCACCACCTCCTCGTCCACATCCAGGCATGTCTGGGAGGTGAATGGAGTCAGGGCTCACAGCAACCCCCCGACACCAGAGTCTGGTGGGAACAGAGCAGACTCCAGAGGTGTCCAGGGTGCAGGACTGCTGGGCTCCACTCCTTGCCCCTTGGCATGGCAAGGGACATCAGCCCAGCACAAGAAACAAACCTAACCCCAAATCAAGGGCATGCCTCGGCACAAAAGCAGCCAGACGCAGAGGCTGGGGTGGGCTGTGCTCTGGGAAGGCACACAAAGCACCTGCACGCACACAAAGCACCTGCACACACAAAAAGCAGCACAGCCCAGGGCAGAGCAGGGCCACTGTGGCTTGCACTGCTGCCAGCACATCAGAGCTCAACTCTGAGCACCACTTCTGCTTACAAACTCAGAGCTGAAAGCCTCACATGCAGTGGGACAGGGTGCAGTGCAGCAAGGATGAGCTCTGGACACCATCTGATGTGAGCAGCTGCTCCAAGGCAGGACACACTGTTTTGGCAGCCAGATGCAAGGGGCATCTGCCTGTTTGGCATCTCATGCACTTTGTTAAGCCAAAGAAGAAGCAGACTCTGGAAGTGAGCCCAGCAGCTCCCTAGTGCCTTCACTGCTCATCCTCCTTAGTGCCTCCAGTTCTCACCCTGGTCTCTGCAATGACCAGAGCTGAGTCTTGTTCAGGTTAATCTAAACAGAGTTTCACCCCAGACTACAGCACACCTCAAAGCTCTGAGTGCCTGTGAGTGCTATGAAGCACCTGTGTGAGGTTTAGAAGAAAAGAGCTCTACAAGACTTGAACATGCAGAAGTATGTGTTTCTCACAGGTGTGGCCAACCATGCCCACTCCAAACCATACAAGAGATCCCTGAAGAAGGCAGCTTAAAAATCACTGGATTTGTCAGCATAATAGTAATGTTTCTGAGATTATTTTTATTTGCCTTCTGGTTTGGGGACTTTTTAGATCATATTTATGTGTGGGTTTTTTCTGCAACCATAAAACCTAAAAACTGTGTTGAAATTTTTATTGTTCCCACGAATGCAGAAGCTGGAAGTTCACAGAATGTTCATGGGACTTATAGTAAAACTCATGAGCTAAGAACACATAGATTTGAATGTAAGAGGCTGTTGTGTTGTGCTAAGCATATTTAGTCTGTGTAACAATATGTGAAGGGAATTACATGAGGAGGATGTTGTAAGTTAGCATGACACGTCTGTTGGGGAGATGATGTGCATATAGGGGATTCTTGCACTTTAGGATCATAAGTGCATCTCTGGCAATTGTGTTTTCTGAAATGTGCCTGGTATTTTATTTTTTTTCAGAGTGCACAAGTGCATCAAAAAGGATTGATAGTTACTTGCTGGCTGCTTACAGGAGGTTTTAGAGAACACAGAAAGGTATTTGAGGATTACAGGGTCCAGGCTGTGACCAAGAATACACAGCTGGACTTGGCTTTTGGGTTAATCCACACACAGATTTTACTCCTGTGTGCCCACTGAATCCAAATCACAGAACGAATTAAATCTAGTTGAATCACAAAGTATTGGCTTTGGTAGATCAGTGGTAGATTAACTCCAGAGCTAGAAGGTAAAATACCAGCATCAGCTATTTTTTGCTATTCTTTACCTTTTTAGTCCTCAATTCTGGCAAGCTCATGGTTTCCTCTAGTTGGCCTACCAACCAGTAAGGACCCTGTGATGTAAATTCCAGGCACCTGGAGTCTTACAATGCCTGACCTCCAGAGCTGCCAGTGTACAAATCACCGTGTCCCCAGGGTCCTCCTCATTTCAGGAGCTTGGACGTGCTGTGTCCCCCACAGGCACACCCCTCACTACAGCACAGCATTTATCAGCAGGGGCAAAGCCTGTCCCAGCCCCTCTGAGCTCACAGGGGCCCTGCTGCCAGAGCCAGCATTGTGCTGCCAGAGCCAGCTGAGACCATTGTACCAGGCTGCCCTGTGAGCCCAGAGAGGTGGTGCTGGATCTCTGCACCCCTGCACGGGGTCAGCAGCTCTGCCACAAATGGAAACACTCAGCAATCACAACATCTTGGGATTCTCTGGAGACCACTCCATCTTTCAAGTGAAACTGTCCAAGTGTTCAAGCCCCAGAGTCAGGTATCTGGTTACCCTTATCTCAGGGACATAACTGCCATGATATTAGCAATCATTAAATTGTCCAATCGTTTTTTAATACACCTCCAATACAATTGACCTGGTGACCCATCTGCTGCACCAAATACCTCAGGCAAAAAGCTCCAGGAAACCCTCAAGAAATCCAGCACTCAGCAAACTGCCCCACTCTGGTTTTCTGGGCTGGCTCCACCATTTAAGCCACGCAGCTGTGTCAGGGCTTAGCTCTTTGAAAAACGTGTTCTCAAAAATGCCTGGCTTCTCTTCCTATCAAGATAGAATACTTGGTCATTTATCATTTGTCTTCTCATGGTTTTCTGCCTGAGGCCCAGCAACTCACTGGAAGTTAAGTCCTAATAATTTTCCATCTCAGGTTTCTCAACTAGCTATCTTGGGGATTTTCACAGGAGCGGATAGAAGTGACCACCAGGAACATAAAACACTGCAGCCTTTCCCATTACCCACCCAAGATTTAGTAGTCCTCTAGGCACGTAATAAAAAGGACTCTGTTGCTAATTAATCACCTGATCAAGGCTCTGGCCCTGCAGGTCTCATTTTTTTTCTACTGAGACGTGCTTTCTTTCACTGCCTGTCAACATCGTGGTACTTGAACCCTTGCTTGCATCACCATCTCTTGGTGGGCATTGCTCTAGTGATCATCAGGGAAATGCTGGCTCCAGATCCAGCTGGCCTGGAGGATCACACGGGGGATGCTACCCTCCATGTGGTGAACTGATAGCAAGAACTTGGAAAGGTTGTGGCAGATAGAGAAAGATAAATATTACAAGAAATTCGACTTCTTCATATGCACAACATTCCCAGAAGCTTCGTCAAGAATTTACATGGAGCTTGCAGGGCTGGACAGTACAAGTTTTGTTTTTTTTCTTTAGGCCTAATGTTCACTTCTAACCTTACATCAGGAGCTGAAGCAGGAATGTCAAAAAGAGAATGAAATCTAGCTTCAGAAATGGGCATCTAGGTTATGCAGGGAGAGCTGAAGAACTAGGGCTTTGCAGAGCTGGGGGGACAGTTTTTCTGGTCCACTTCAGCTTATTTTATCGGGTTCAGAGCTCAGTTTACAGGGGTGGCTGTGCCAAAGATGGGCGGAAGAGCTACATGCAGAAACAATTTTCCAGTGAGTTACCGTTTCAGCAATTCAATCAGTTCACTGGCCAGTTTGGAGCGGCTCTCAAATGATCCCCTTAAACTGAGGGGCAGCTGTTTTTCAGCACCAAAAAATTACAATTACAGCAAAATTCCAGGCATGAACCTTTCCACGTGTATTTTAGCTCCTATATAAATCCTTTTGGCAGGATCAGACAGGAGGAAAAGGCTCTTTGGTCAAACAGTTTAAAACTTATTGTTTTTTTAAGTAAATACTTGATAACATCTATTTAACACAAGCTCTCAGTGAATACGTGTATAAGGAAAAAAAAATCTGTGTGTGAGCGATATAAGACCATAACTCAATCTGGTTTGCAAATTTCCGACTAAACAAAGTTCCATCAGTAAACACTGCTTCCTTGAACGTTTCATCTGAAGCATCTCACGTTTGATCGAGTTTCACTGAAGTCGAGACAAAGCTAAGGTTTAGCACATTGACACTGAAATAGTTCTGCATTGCTAACCAGCTCACATGAGTTTCATTTCTCAGACTTGCTTTCAGAATTTCCATTATACAGCTGTAAAGATCAGATTAGAAACTGAAAAAGTGCACTTCAGAAAACTTTCCCAAAAGCCAGAAATGCTGACTTTTGGTCATGCTTACTGATTTTATGTTCAGTTTTGATTCGAGAAGTTCTCTTCCTTGGTCTTGGGCAGATTAGATATTACTGGACAAAGACCAATTACAATATTAAAATAATGGTGAATTATGACAGAAAAAAAAAAAAAGTGGAAGGAAGCAGTGGGGGTGGGGGTGGGGGGGGGGGAGGAGGGAGGGGAAGAGACAAAAAAATTCCACAAGTAGTTTCAATTTTCACCTCTTCAGTATCACTGTGCAGAACCAACACAGGCTCTCATGTATTAAACGGAAATAGCTGCAAGCTCTTTGTTTGTTTGTATTTCTTCTTTTTGACCTCTGACAAAGTGGTCACCGATCCCAAGGACACCAAAGATCCCAAACAAGACACTGTAGCTGCTTCCTTTAATAGTGACTGGGAATTTAGAGGGGCATGGAATTTAAGAGATATCCGAGGTGCCAATTTTCAGAAAGTGCTGAGGAGTGATGCCCTGGAAAACAGCCTCATTGCAGTTTTCCCATTCAGGAACTCAAACACCAAGGCATTCAAAATCATCACCACGTGGATTCTTTGTAGTCCTAAAACCTCAATGCCTAATTAGGCTGATGCATAAAGAAGTGGTCATTTTTTGCTATTTTTAGAAATCATTTTCTAAATACTAGTTCAATTAATCACCTAACCAGGTAGTGAGAAATCAGTTTCCTCTCAGTTAATCATCTAAAACACTGATAAAAAAAAACTCTGCAGGAACTTGCCTCAATCATTCTGGGAACTTTCAATGCTATTTCATGAAAATCAGCCCCAAAGCTGTCATTGTCACCCAGCATCACATATGCAAATGTGTGCATGTATTCATGTACACACATACACACACACATGGTGCTTGAAAGAGCCAAAACACACCAAAAGGCCACCCTGGCATTACAAAAAGTCTTAGAGGTATATGGAATAAAACCAAAAAAGGAGAATTTTCCCTCTCAACGCATCTCAGTACCTATATCTGCACTTAAAGACTGTTTCAAGCACTGACGATGCCTGTTTGTTATGTGCATATATTGTGCTTTGTTTTCTTTTCTATCTGGATCATTAGCTGAAAAAAGTCAGCTCATGTGCAAAACATCTGTTTTTCGGTAAAGTCCTGCTTTTCCTCAGCTTAACAGCTGCATTGATTGAGGCATAAAGCTGTTGC
The DNA here is from genome assembly GCA_013398615.1 of Brachypodius melanocephalos. Classification (NCBI taxonomy): domain Eukaryota; kingdom Metazoa; phylum Chordata; class Aves; order Passeriformes; family Pycnonotidae; genus Brachypodius; species Brachypodius melanocephalos. The sequence continues at coordinate 1,267,158 of VZSR01000257.1, read as the reverse complement.
TGAATTGTTCACAAGAAGTGTGACACGGGCAGAACAGCAACCAAGGCTCCTTCCCAACCTTAGTTGCTTTTTTCCTGATGCCAACTGAGAAAAATTAGCATTATGAATGATTGATAGCATGCAATCAACTGCTTCCAGAACTATTGCCATCTCTAATTCAGTGAGGGAGGAGGTGACTCAGTCTTGTTTATACTGTTGAGATCTGGCTGGAGGGCTTTGGCTACGCTGCGAAGGCTCAGCTCAGTTCATCTGGGGATTTATGTCAGCATTTCACACATTCTGGGAAACTTCACTCACCCTGCAGACAGTGCCTCTAGCTCCAGAAGGTGACCTGGGCCACAGAGGATCTATGACAACCATACCATTATCCAAGGTGGTTTCCATCTCCACTCTGGTTTATGGCTAGTGATTATCATTCCTAGGGCACCACAGGTGCCCAGCATGGTTTATGCCCAACATGGAATCTAGGGCCCCACTCCTGCACTCAGGTGCCCTGCTAGGAGCTCCAGTGACCATGCTTTGGCTGGAAGGGCTCTGCTGGAGCATCAGCATGTGAGCCTGCACATCCAGAGGCAGGATCAGGGAGACCACTGATGGTGATACACAGAGAAGCGTGGCTCATGGTACAGGGAGGCTGAGATGTCAAATCCTGGAGTGCAAAACACTTTGGTTACAGATAGTGTCAGTTATTATTCCTCACTTTATTAGGTTTTAGTTGCACTAGTGCCCTTTGGGCCAATGTATGGACTCACTGTGTTTATATCTGTCTCCCGTCATGAACGAAAAAAGAGACAGAGGCAACAGAGATTCTAATTTCAGTGTCTCAGTAAAGTGTCTTTATTTGGGCTGGATGGATGTGGGATGTAGTATTGAGGAGCCTGGAGAAAGACTGGTTTCCTTTGAGAAAAATCAGTATAACTACAAATGATCCCAGTGTAAATAGAAAGATGGGGTCTGGCACAGACAGGGAACTCCCAGGACATGTATCATACAGAGATGTCATCACTTCAGCATTTATTCTTGACATCCAGTTGACTCACATCAATCAAACCTGGCCACTGCAATCCAGGGCTTCTTGATGCAATGACATTACTGTAGAGGGTTTTTTCTCAGATGAACCAGACTAACCAGCAGCTCTGCTTAGGCTGAATTTAAACCACACTGTCCCCCTCAATGCAAATATGAGCTAGCTTTCCCCTCACAGCAGAGCCTTTAACCTTTCAGGAAGCATGAGGAAGCTGTCATCTGGCTGGCCATCTGTCTTTCAAAAGGCGAGGAAGCAGGAAGGCAACGCTGAATTCCCAAAGAATTGGTGACCTCAGTGCTGTACAGTCTGGTTTTGCCTCTCATGCATTCTGTCACTCTCCCTTGCTCACGGGCTTAGCAGCCACAAACACAATTCCTGCTGGGCTGGGGGTCCTCCCCCTCATCATTCTCATCATTTGACATTAATGAAATTGCAAGCAGATATGACTGTAGTTGCTGCCCTGCTTTGGCAATGTTTACAAAGCTGTTACCTTGCTGGGCTCCCTGTTCAGTGCCAAGTGGAAGAAAAGCCTTTGAGGATGCATTTACTATTTTACCTCCTTGGATGTTGTTATGTCTTCTGGCTGGGAGCTGGATACCAGAGCAGACAGAACCAATTATCCAAGCCCCTCCACATCTGGCACACAAGTATCTGCATGCTGCCATAGCTAAATGGCATTTGACCTGGGAGCCTGATCTTCCACAGACAGCAACTTTATTAACAACAGCTCAAGGAAATCCCCCATCCCCTCCACCCTAATCTGTGCTGTGCTAAGTTGCCCTCTGCTCAGTCACTCCTGGAAAACACTGGATTGCTTATGAGGCCTTGGGGCACGCACACAAAGCCACTACAATGGATTTTACTGGCACACCCAGCCTTCTCTGCTGTTGCCTATTGCCATGTTTCATTGCAATGTCATGGAATGTTTGTGTAGAGGGCTTAAATATTCATTTCTCTGGAGGTTCCTTTGCACTGTAACGTCTCAGACTTGGAATCTACCTTTTTTAATAGGTTCTGTGGGATTTGTAGTGTATAAACCGACACAGAATGGTTTATGAGAACTTTCCTCCAGCAGCATGTACAGCCAAAGTTTCTTGGACCATGGCACTGTGTGGAGATGGTGTGAGTTTTGCTTCTTGAAGAGTTTTTTATTCTTCATAGCCCAGATGTACATGGCATTTTACATCTGAGTGAAATGAAATGTCCAAGATGAAACAAGACAGTTTTATGGGAGGAGGAAAAAGCTGACTCTGTAGTTTTGATGCGATTGCCAAGTGTGACATTAGCAGAAGTCTCAGGAACTACACATCCAAGTCCTGTTTTAAAAACCCTAAATACACAATTGTGCTCTAAGGACTAACTACTGTCATCCTCTCAGCTGAGACACCTTTCCAAATTACCCAGCCAGAAATTGCACACCAAAAAAATGATCTATTAAGAGATGGCCCATTCTAATCACCCATAAAACTCTACTGTAGCACAGGGAAGTCCATCATGTCCCAGCCTGTTCTGCTCAGATGACAAGGGCAAACTGGGACATACGGAAAGAAAAATGATGCAGCCAAAGCCTCACAAATTTTTTAGGACAGAAAATTGAACTTGGAAGCTTAAAGCACTCTTCTAGTCTCCTTTGCACTGGACTGGATGTTGTTCTCAAGAAGCTTCACCTGCAGATAAGGACATGCATTCTCTCTATGTACAACAGATGATAAGTTTGCTATACCACAATAAAGAACAAGAGAGACACTGTTAAAAGTCACTTGAGGCTGGATGCTAAAGGATTCAAAATCTGGTCCTAAATCTCAACCACAAGGCCCGAAGTGAAACACCACCTGTCTTTTAGATGTTGCTTGTTCTACGAGGCTGCTTCAATCCAATCAGTCACACTTTCCCAAGGACATCTTTGTCTGTTCATGTCATTCTCCTTACAAAAAGTGAATTCACTTTCTAAGAAGAGAGGAGAAGGTGTAACATCCTCCAAACAATCCTGTTTCAGTTTTTTTCCTGCTGTGAGTAGACTAACCTAGAAAACCAGCAGTAAGAACTATTCATCATGAACAGTCATTGCAGCTGAACTACAGATTCATGATTTATATCAAGTCCCTCAATGTTTGTGGACATTTTCAAGAGACACCCCCTTCCCCCAAACCAGAGCTGAGTAAAACTGGATCAATTTATAGCTCCAGGTCAGAACCAGGAGAAATTCTCTCTTTTGACCTCGGAGCAGTTGATTTTGTGTGCACTTAACCCTCAGACCATGGATATGCAGATCAAAACCAACGAAAGCCCTTACAACAGAAACCCTTTCACCATGACTCTGCACAGCTTTCCCTGGGAACCAAAGGAAAAAAAGCTGCTGTTCTTTCAGCTTTGAAATAAGAGCACAAATTGGTTGGGATCAACAGTGCTAGAGGAGCGGGGTGATGCAGTGGTTTATTAATCACCCTGAGATCCCAGACATGTGCCTTCACTTCCCACTTGTAGAACTACATAATGGGATTTTCAAATAGTTCTTTAGATAGGAAAGAGATTATAAGTGTGGTGCACTCAGGATACAAAATTTGCCACTGGCGAAGGAACATTTTAACATTGCTTAAAATCTGTAAGTGCTACAAGAGCAGAAATGGAAACAAGCAAAAAGGGACAAGAATACTACATGAAAGTCTCATAACCTGTGTCTTCAATCATTCAAACTTTTCAATATAGAATAGTAAGTCTGTGAAAAAAAGAAGGTGCAGAGGCTAATAAAAAGACTAAGTACATATATCTGGTGTTCAGAAGAAAGAAAATCGCAACAGACAGGTTTTTTTTCCACGCATTTAAATTACTTTGATTGTGCTTTGTACTCTGCTGTCCATCAATTACAATATTTACATCAGTTAGAAATTCAAAATGCAGGTACATTTACTGAGATCACCTTTCAGCCAGATATAAAAATGACAAAATTAAACTGGCAGAGAAGCAGCAGCATCCAGAGACATCCAGACATCCACCCTGGGGTTACTCTAATCTCACCTGGCATTGTCTACTCTGGTTCAGGGCAGAGCCAGAGGACGGAGAGAGGGGCTCAAGCATCATTTTGACAGTTGCCTTTGGAATTCAAGTCTCACACACGTCCCAGTTTTAATTTCCCAGAAGGACTTTAAAGTTCTTAGGACATTTAGGATCTAATATTGAGGAGAAGGTGAGCCTAAGCCACAACAGGAAAACAGGAGGGCTTTTCTGCCTTCAGACCTAAGAATCGTAAGTCCTGGGAATCTTTGTCCCACCAGGTTTTCAGCAGCTCTCAGAAGCCTGGGAACAGATCCCTCTAGCCACCACCTCAGACAGAAAGATCTTCTCCTTTCAAGACTACAGCTTCCATGTGAGAGAAATAGTTTGAAGTGGGACCCACAGCTTGGAGAAACCTCAACCTTCCAACAGCCCTCTTAGGTCAATAGAAACATGGATGCAAGTAGAGGGAACCTGACCCTGTGTCATGGGAAATCAGGCTGCCCTGGGTATCTGAGAGCCCACAGAGGGAGCCCACTTACTTTGTGGGCTGCCTAACATCCTCTGAAAACCCAGTACCTGTGGTCCTAAGAGCCAGCCTTCCATCCAGCCTCTGCTGTGTCAGAGAGAGGTCACCTCCACATCTCATACCTCTGACACACTACACAAAGGGAGATGGAAGTCTGAATAAGTTTGAATATATTTATAATAATTTTTTTAAAATACAAACACCAAAAAAAAAAAAAACCAAAAAACAACCAAGCTACAAAATTCAAATGTTGGATTTGAAAAGTAGGTAAATTCTATTTTACCCAATGCAGAACTGTATGAAACCTTTGGCAGCTTCTTTCAAGGGAGAGAGGCTATTCACTGGCATTTCCTGTATTTTTGAAAGAATCATTGAGCTTTTCCAGCTATCCAGCTCCCTTCAAGCTCTAAGAGAACTATACTCTAAGAAATAAGCTCTTTCTCTTCCTGAAAACCATATATTTATCTGTGCTTTATAACTGAATAAATAATTGGGAGTGATGAAATCATTGAGTGGGTTAAATCTGTTTCCCTGGCTTGATGGAAAGGGCATTATTTTAAATGTTAATGGCTGCAGGAAAACAAGCTGGCTTGGTTAGCTATGACTGGGCAGAGAGGTCACCTGGGTCTTCTTACTGGTGGATACAAATTCTGCATATGCTGATTGTTCATGGAGAGCCATATATTAATTTGCAGGTGGTTTGCACAAGCTGATGCCAGTGAAAATTGTCAGATTAAAGGCTCCTTGAAAGCTGAAAGCACCCAGCTGCTATCAGATGTCAAACAGTATTTAGCAAAAGCCTGTAAAATGACTGGTACAATCAACATCCCCATCATCACAATTGCCTAGCAGCATCCAGTTTGGAGAAGAACCACTCATGCCAAGCATGCTCAATGCAGTACAAAAAGAAACAGTTCCTGACTCAGAAATATTATCTCCACTTGTGCTTCCACTTGTCCTCTTGCTCTGCTGTGGCTCTTAAATCTCCTTGATTGAAAGAGCTGATTGAATTCTGCATCTCAATGAAAATAGCTAGTCTTAGATGGAAATTTAATAGACATTGCTTTTCTTTTTTTTTTTTTTTTTTTTTAAATAATAGGACACCATTCAGAATCACAGTGTTAATATCTAAAGACGTAAACATTCAAACCCAGTGTGGTTTGTGTAGGAACACCATAACATTTGCGTGGTATTTCCCATAAAAGGTTGCTTTAAAGTGTGAGGTCAAAAAGCTGAGTTAAAAATCAGGCAAGTTGTCTGAGAATTATGGCAAAAAAAATTCTCCTCCATGCCACTCTTTTTGGCCACAGAAGCCCAGTTGTGACTGAAGTCAGCAGGGTCTTCTGCAGCCCCTCACAGCCAGGATGTGCCCATCCCTCCCTGCCCTCCACCATGCAGAGCACCCCTCGAAGGGAACAGGAGTTTTGCCAAATTAAGATCTGCAGGTTCAAGCCCTGCATGCTGTAAATAATTAGCCTTAAAAACATCCCCACAAAAAAAAAAAAAAAAAAAAAATTCCCTGCCTGAGGACTTGTAAATGCACACAGTAAAAATAATTCTCTCGCTGTCTGTAAAATGTGTTCCTTATTAGAGAACTCTCCTGACCCCAAGAGTGGCCACACTGTATTTCTCCCTCTGCCTCTCACTCTCACACGCATGCGCACGTGTCCGTGTACTCTGTTCTTCTCTAAAGCTGGCAGCTGTAGCACTAACAGCAGTTGTGGACATTTTGAGTATTTATTCATCCCCCATATGCTGGGGAAGCCTTTGGGGATTCAAAATAAGATCCTTTGCCCTCGTAGAAAGAAGAATAAATATATTTAAAAGAATGTTACAAATTTGGCAAACATCACATCACGACATCAATCCAGACCCTCATCAGAGTGAAGCAAATAACAATTTGCAGATTTTATTGAAAGTACAGGAATGAAAAAAAACTGTTTCCCACAACTGGGGAACTTAAAGTAAAAAATAAGCAAGCCTGAACTCTAGCTTTGCCCACAGTAATGAGCTGCTTCTCCCCCAGAGGAGTGCAGATGAGTGTTTGCATCACCCTGCCCTGCGCTCCTTTCTCTGAGCGTCGTCAGTTAAAAAATAGATTGTGATGAACAAAAAAGAAAACATTTCCTTCAGTAGCCAAGAATCCTGATCCACCTTCTGCCCTGGCTGTACATGTTCTCTAAAGCAAACCTAACGCTTTTCTGGATGAATGCCCTTCCATGCAAGCTGCCTTCTGTTCAGTTTCCCACCACACAAAGGCTGCTCAGTCTCCACAAAGATGCAGCATCCCTTGATTGTAATGACTGCTGATCAGAACCAAAGGCAATTTATCAGCACAATTGGACACATGGCAAACACGTGTAAGTGACCGTGTTCTGGGTGCAGTGAGAACCACTGCCATCAGCACCACAGCTCAGAGCAGTTTTTGAGGGGAAAGCAAATTGTTTTTGGTGTCATTGGGATTGTAATCACTGAGATCAGGCATAAGAGGGAGACGTGGTCACGTAACAGAGCAATTCAGAGTTTAGTTCCATTCCTTTTGCTCTTAAATTTCTCCAAATGAAAATATGGAGTAACTACTGGTTCCACGGAGGCATCTCTGTTTTATGCTGAAGGAAACAAAACACTGTCTGGCCTTAGGGGCTTTAACTTTTAAAAGGGGCTTATTAGAATTCAGCCACAAGGGATTAAAAAAAATAGAGACAAATTCCCTGCTCTTCCAAAAACAAGTTCTTCAATTGGTATGGAATGCACAGCATGAACTTTAAGACTGAAAGAGTCAGATGAGGTGATAATAGTGATTCCTTCTGGTCTTAAAACAGCTAACATATATGACAAAAGTAGAGAAACCAAGGGAAACATTGTATGAATGATCCTTTGCTTAGTTCCTCTGTATTCCTTTCTATTTTCCATTTATTCACTTCATCACTGCTATACTTTGAATGAAATTAAATGTTCTGTAGCTCATGAAAGAAATAGCACTAAAGCATGGCTCTTGCTAATAACTACCAGCAGAAGCCCTAGGCGGATAATGCTTATTTATCGAATTTGACATTGATTTGCATTTTCAACACTTGCAGTAATCTGATCTATGCAGAAACTGGCACCTCTACATTGTCTTTGGAGCTGGAGAGTGATTAGAATCATTCTTCAGACCCTATAAACCAAGATCCTTATCCCACAAGAGAATTTCACACAGTACTTCGACTGCACGTTTGAATCAGTTATATTAAATCTGAACACTTTTCAAGCAGTCAGACAAGTTTAAATTCCAGTGGAGCCAAAACATTTTCAGCCATATAACAACCAGGTTTTAGTGCTAATAAATGTCCTTTCCTCCTGTCTACGGGATGTCACAATGAAATGAAACTGCTCCTAAGGAATGTTAACAGAGACACACAATACATTTTACCTCCTTGGACTCCTACAGCTGTGCAGCAAGGGTAATTCAGGTCTAAGGGCTACATTCCAATCCCTGGTGCTTATAAAGTGATATTCCTTTGTCCTGAAGACCACACTTGTCTCTAATGAGGTCAAAGACATGACTGGGGTGGAACTAGTCATAGCCCATCATAGATGGAACTGGTAATTCTAGGCAGGTTTTGTCTCCCTGGGGCCAAAATCAAAGTGAGAGTCTATGACATTGTATCATCTGTATTCCTTAGCTTCTTTCAGCCACTTCTGTCATTCCAAGCACAGTTCCTCCAACTGTGTTTAAACTTGGGCACACTTCCTGCCATGGGAACACCATTCACCTTTACAGAAGGTTGTTTGCTTGCATCCTTTCCCCCACATCTGTGTATGGGCTCCCACAAGCCAGCAGCTCACACAACGCCCAGGGAGAAAACCAAGATGATGTAGAAAGTTGAAAATTAGGAGGCCTGTTTGGATTAATTTGCACCAAAGTAGATTTTCAACTGTATTTGCTGGGGATAAACAGATGTACAAGCAACAAACTAAACCAGAACGTGTCGCTATTCTACCGAATGCAGCCAAAATTTATTTCCCAGTTTGCTGCCTGCAGCCTGATGTAGTAATAGAATATTACCTCAGAGTGAATTAATTAGTTTGGCTGAGCTTGGTGAGATGTCAAGAGTGTTGCCCCAGACATATTACCCTTTGTAACCCTACATATGGAGAGTAAAGAGAGAGTGACTGTAGTGTCTCATAACAAGGCTCTAAATGCAAATGAAAAGTCTCCTTGCATCCACCAAAAGCAAGCAAATTCTAAAATAAGACTATAGAAGCTTCCAGGTGTAAATTCCTAGTAAAATACACCACAGGTTCTGAGACATTAATTTTAATGACTGAAACCTTTCAGGCTCAGTTATTTTCCCCAAATAATTTGAAGGTTTGACCAAAATGGCCAAGCAGCTTCTAGAGCACAAGGATAATGAAAACTTTATACAAAGGTATTTACATTAGTGAAATAGGGGAGGAAGAGATTTTTTTAAAATTAAATCCAAACACAGTAAAATTTTACACAAAAATAACAAATGGAAATAATTAAAACTCCTCATTGGACATGTGTGTTACAGATCCTCCATTTGTTGTACTCTCTTTCAGTCAGAGACATGTGGGAAAAGCAAAGTGAAACCAGTCCTAATAATAAAGCAATTTAGCATAATTGTTTATAGGCATGGAGCCAATATCCATCTGCCATAACCTGGAACTGCACTATGCTCCCAGATAAGAATGTGAACCTTGGTCAAGTACAGTGAAGGTCACAGACAGCTTTGGGAGGGGGGAAGGAAATCCAGCATTTTTTCCTGCTGTTTGAATCTTCGAATTAAATAAAACTGTTCTAAACTGGGAAGGTGGCTTTTTTTTCTGGCAGTGAGAGGGATGGCTGAGGTCACTATGGAATTCATGACCATGTGAGGGCAATGGATAGCATGAACAGTCCTGGGACTCTGGCTGGATGCAGATCCCTCAGCAATGATTGTCCACAGAGCCTACAAGCAGCATGGAAGCAGAGGAAGCAATACAAATAGAATTACAAACCACTCAAACATTCTACATATTTAGCTGGAGGATGGGAGTTATATTGATCTCGATGTCACAAAGTTCCAGTCAGCCATTTCACATGTCACAGTGAGAGCTGCAGATTCAGGCAGACACGTTCTCAGCAATATGTTACTACTCATCTTGTGATTTTGCCCTCAGGGGGAAAAGAACTTGACTTTGGCTCTGAATTTACAGTGTATGCATACACAACAGGAAGCTGTCTTTGTGCCATCCCCTGATCCTGTTGTATCACCTGCTGCTGATGGAGGAAGATCCTTTTGAGGAACCACAACAGCCACACTGAGACACAGGCAAGAGTTAAGATGAACATGTGCTGGGGGCAATTAGACAGTGCAGTCAAAAGTGGTTCTTAAAGGTGATCCATGGATGATTTTAGCCCTTGACCAAAAACTTCTAAGCAAGGAGAAATCTCAGACCATTTCCTACTGAATTTATATATCAGATTTCTCCAAGTGCTTTAATGGTCTCCTTGCTGTTGAGACTGGAGTACGCAGAGGCTAAAATTCCAGTCCAGATTTATAACATGAAAGTTTTATAAATGTGAGTTTTGCAACTCTGAAACACAGACAGATCTTCAATTCAAGAGTTCTGCATCCTAGTCCTCTAAACTTGTCTCATTTTCTTTCTGACATTCCCTTAAGGAAGAGAGCTACAAACAAGTATAGCATGACAGCTGTTACTGTGGGTTATTTACATCAAAACTTTTTCTTGGGAAATTAAACAATATTTTTAGAAAATCTATTTTTTTTCTTCAAAACTTTGTAATTTAAAAAATCTAAAGTATTTGCCAAAATGTGTTGTTTGAAGAAGTTGGTAGAAAGTGGCACATATGAGGGAGGCACATAGTAATTTGTGGGGGGGGGGAAGGGAGCTATTTTCCTGCTAAAAACTGTTCAACTTTCAGAAACAAAGGCATTCTGAGTTTTCAGCGTTTGAGACAGATTTCTGAAAGCAAAAGTTTCCATGTTGGGAAAGAGACATACTTTTCTTTTTCTTTTTTTTTTTACTAGATGTACATGATTCATCAGTTCAGGATTCATCAGTCCAGGATTCATCAGTACAGGATTCATCAGTTCAGCTGTGTGTCACATGAAGTTCACTGTGCTATTAATTAGGCAGAGTAAGGGGGGAAGGCTGACCTAAACAAAACACCAGCTCATGTACAATGTATTTGTGAAGGCCAGAACACACCTGAACCCTGTGGGCAGGGTGTAACAGCAAAAGGAAAGGTCATGGAGATGTGATCTTCCACTTGGCAGAATAACAAGGTATTATCAGACAAGTCTCATGGCAGTGGATGGGGTAGACAGGTACCTCACATGCTCATGCAGCATCCTCACAAGCCAGTAAATCCTGCCCACAGTTTGTACAGCCATCAGCTCAGGGGCAGCCCCTAAAGGCACCTTGCCTGCTTACAGTGCAGAGCTGGACACACCTCGTGAGAGATGGTGTCTCTGAGCCTGCTGAAATCAACCCAGTGTTATCCAAAGTACCTTCCCATTCTTTGGAAGCACCTAACTTCTCCTCTCTTCCCTTTTTGTCAAGGTGAAAAAGCTTTCTTAACACGTTCTGATCCCTTGAATAAACAAGCAGGTAACACAAGTGTGTTTGACTGCAATTCTTGCTGCTCACTTTAGAGTCAATCAAATGAAAGAATTTCAGTGGGAAAAGGTACCTCAGTCAGGTCTGGAGTTACACACATCCTAAGAGGAGATGGGGCTCAGAATCTCAATCTAAATCTCTGAAATCCTACAAACAAAGTTCTATTCTCTAGGAAAAAGATAATTTCCAAGAAGACTTCATTCCAGATTTCTCCATCAAGAAATAATGGCTTCCCTGTAGGAAAATTAGAAAAAAAAAATGGGCACAGGCAGGGGGAAGGGTGATAAAACAAAGACTCCCTTTGTTCCCCATCCTCTAACTGTCCTTAAACTCTAGTCAATTGGAAACCAGATAATTTTTTTATTCTAACTTTGCCAGTTGGAACAAAAGAGTGGAACTATGTGCAAGCATTACTTTCTGAGCAGAGGTAACACTTCCACATGGAAATGAAATTATTTTTTAAAAAGCTGTTTGAGGGAAACAAAACCTGCAATTACACCCTATTTCATTCTAGCTGAAAAAACTTCATTTTTGACAGAAAGCTTTTACTTTCATTTAAAAGGTTTACTAACCCCGCTCTGCCTACAGAAGATAATTTAAAGATCTGTTTCACAAATCAGCGTGAGCCTTTCTAGGGCTCATCAGTGAGGCACACATTATTGTGTCCAAAGCTATTACCCTTGTCCAAAGCGATTACCCTTATCCAGAGCTTTCTGCCTCAGCTCTCAAGCTGATCAGCTTGCAACTGCCTCATTTTATACTTGAATGCCTCATTTGCACCAATGAAAACATGTGAGAGCCATTTGTGTTGGCTCACATCATATTCTGCTCAGCACAAAAGAACCGAGGGCAATTTCACCAGAGGCACAACAATGGCCCCAGTGCCTGTGAGCCCCAGCCTGCCTTATTTCCAGCCCCACACACACTGCCCCAGCAGGGAAAACCAGCCCTCCCAGCAGGCTGCTTTGGCTCTCCAGAGGGACATCACCAACAAATCAAACACACAGGATCCTCCTGCTAGAGAGAGAAAGGGTGGGAATCACCACAGAGTCACCCTTCTGCTATGGCCGGGATGGGAAATGGCCTCTGGGTGTTTTCTCTGCTGTTATAAAAAGTCGTAAGCACAAAATGTAAGTACAGAAATGGAGCAGTTCATGTGACCACAGACAGAGCCTAAGTGACAAATTCCCAGGGCAGCAAAAATATCAGTTTTTTACTTCCCTAGCCCAAGAGCAGATGCCACCCAAAGGAAGTCATGGCAGCCCTCTAGCAGGGCAAAGCTGGTCCCGAAATGTTAAATGTGTTAACTCTTTGGGAGTCAACAGCAGGGCTGGGAGGTCCTGCCTTCCATCCCTGAATTAATCCACCTACACCCACAGGCTAAGCAAAAAGCTGAGCCTTAGAGATCTCAGTTTCAAGCCATGTTGGAGAAGGGCCATGGGCTGGAAGCAGGGGATAGGAAGAATGTGAAAGCAGATGGAGTTCTCCTAAGAATAGCTGCTCTCCATATCTCTGGTTAAATGAATGGATCAATATCTTTTGGTTTTTTCCTACTGAAAAAAAAACATTCCTCAGCCAAGACCAGGATTGTAAACTTTGCTTAATTTGGCTCCTGCACAAGGTCATGAGATGATTCACTACTTTCCTACTCTCCCTGCTCTGATATTTGCAAGCCCTCAAGCTTTCCTCTGTGGCAGGGCTGGAAGGGAAGACACTACACTGCAGCCTGAAACAGCTCCACAAACCAGCCTTTGTCCTTATTGGTTTGCCCTTTGGCACAAGAAGTCACGTTACAAAGGTCTTCTGGTTGTGAGAAATATGCAGGAAACACCTAGGGAAAATATCTCATTCCTTTCTTTTCTTTTCTTCTCTGAGGAGTGCAAGGAGGAGGAGGATTATGAAATTGCCCATTTGCAGTGAATATTTTCTGAAGTGTCTTATTTATCATTTACCTATTTTCATAGCTGATCTGCCAGGAACCTCTCTCAGGAATGCACATTCCTGAACCCAAGAATCTGCAGTTGATACCTGTGTTGAGACTTATTTTTGGAGGAAACTAAATGGCAGGAACATCCTGAATGGATGCACCAGTGACCTGATTCCATTTCTTCCCTGTGGTGTAAGTCTCATTACTAAACACATCATTACCCTCTGGAACTAATTTCCACAGGAGTGAAAGTCAGGAGCTAACTACACACACATCCAAATGATGGGAACCACCACAGTCAGACTAGTTGGAAATCACTTCAAAATACAGAAAATATATCACAGACACTACTTTGGGGAATTAGTCAAGCATCATGTAATATAAATTAGGATAATGATGTATCCTCTGGCAAAAAAAAGATGATTTTTAAGACAGGGATCCATATGCACAGAGCAATGCCATGAACAGCATATCAGCTGATTCCAGATGTCATCTTTTGGGGGGCTGCTGAGGATGAGCTAGGGAGGCAAAGACAAGCAAGATCTCTCTCTGGTGTTTGAAAGGAGTCAGGAAAAGTTAGAAGAGCAAAGGATGTCTCCACAGAGGGGAGACAGTGCTGACACCCAGTTGAGCTGAGCATTCACACTCATGCCTGAGTCAAAGCTCCAGATCTAAATATTGCCAAGTTTTGAAGGGTAGCTCCCAAAATCTGTGCTTCACAAGCACTCATTCCAAAGATGGTGAACCAAAACTCACATCTGACTTTCCCATGCTATGGGGTGGCCATACAGAAATGCCAGACTCAAATTCTAAGCTTGATCCTTTTCACAGATTAGATCCCTTAGGGAAAACCAAAGTTTCAGCTTTGTTGCTTATCCCAGCATCTGTACTTTGCACACAGGCCTAGGAATAACAGCAAGCTTGGCTCCCCCTTGGCACTGCAAGGTTTCTGCTAGAGCTAACACTGGAAAGCACCCAGAAATGGCCACAAACCAAAAACCACAAAAGGGCTGCTGTAAGGCTCACAGACCTTCGGGTTTGCACAGAGCTAATAGCATCAACATCACTAAAGTTATGCATGATTTGTAGTCTGTAAGTGAGAACAGAAGCTGGCTGCCTGTGCAGAGAAGCTAAATCCCTTTAATTATTAAAACATATCCTTCTGCTGTTGAAAATCCCATTGCCATTGGAAAACATACACTAGTAATAAATGTATGCTATGCATCAAAGGCCTCTTTTGCAAAAAATACAGCATTCAATTTTTTTCTTTTCTCTAAAAAAAAAAAAGCCTAAGAAGTAAATTAATGTTTGATATGTTATCTTAGAAACATTTTGGAGCGGCAGATTTATCTGCTGTTTACATTTTTCCTCCTAATACAGCAATGAATAATTCCTGTTGATAATGGGAAATGATTTAATATAAATGGTTGAAGAGTCCTCTTCTGAAACCAGTGGGAAATTTGGCTGAGCAGGAAAGGCATCATTGGAGAGGAGAGCAGAAAAACTCAGAGAGTCATTGCTGCAGTCCCAAATGCATTTGAGAGTGTGCCCATGCAAGTTGCCCCATCCTGGCGCTCAGAATGAATAAAGCTGCAGCCCCATTTCCAACATGTACAGTCTTTTGGTTGTGAAACAGCAAATGTGCAGTTAACTCTTACACATGTTAGGAATTCATGGCTTATTTCCAAAGGAGCCAATGTCCCATACCAGTATAAACACCAGAGCTAAGAATTTGCTCTGGCTCTGGTGCAAACGTGCCTTGGCTTAGATCTGCACACAGGACGGGGCACAGGCAGCTGGGGCTCCCAGCTCCCTCCCAGCCAGGCATGTAGGCAGCATTTCTGGCACACAGATCACAGCCAGCTCTCCTGGCCCCAGAGTCAAGCTTGGCCTCCTGGATGGATGCAATTTGGCTGCAGAGACTGAAGAGCTGGTGAGTGCCTAGTCTGCAGCAGTAGGGCCATCGCCTTCCAAACTGCACAAATAATCTGGACTCTGAAGGGGAAACAATAAGAAAGGTGCCACTTTCATGAGCTGTGTCTGTCTTAGCATGCCCTCGAATCCTCTACAGGCAGCAGGCAGGCAGATTTTTGTCCCCATGTTCCACCATGGGTTGGCACAGTTCATGCCATCACTTCCACCACTTCCTCTGCTGAAAGCAGGGTCCATTCCTGCACTGCCCATTCTCCCTGGCACAGCAGGATGGAGTCACTGGCGTGGCCCCTGATGTGCTGCACCTCCCCAGCCCATCCCAGGCACAGAGCCAGGGTCCCAGTTTCCCATCTGCAGCACACCACGGAGCCCTGGCTAGTGCTGCATTCCTGCAATGCTCCATAGGAAAGGCTGTCTAAACAAGCACTGTGAGCACAACATCTGCTACCCAGCCCTACCCATTGTTTGTGTGGAGGGCTTTAATCAGCAGTTCCCTCCACCCAAATTCAAATTAATGCAAGGATATTGAGTGCACGTTTCTGCTTGGACTATGCTCTGAGTTTTAGTCACGTGTACTCTGCTCCCTCTACACATGCAGGACATGTCTGTGATGCGTTTTTTCAGTCAGGTTTGCAAGGAAAATCTCCAGCCAACATAAAATGCTTGCCTCTGTCCTTGTCTGCTCCATCCCTTTGCCATGTTGGACTGGCACAAAGGGTCACAGAACTCACCCTCTGTTTGAGTACTGCCTGACCCTCACCCCACCTGAGATGGATGAACTTAAAAAACTACAAACTGTGTGTGACTACATAGGCTATAAAAAAGGATGGGAAAGGATCAATTAATTCTCCAAATGGTAAATCTTCCATCTAGCTCTATCAGGCAGTGAGGGAGCTTTAAGGTAGGGCAGGAATTCTCCTTAATTAAGTCATTCAAAACCAAAATGTCATATCTGAAACATGTACCAAGGGTCTCAGAGTCAGAGGAGGGCACAAGTCCTTCCTCTGCAGTCTATTCAGATAATTGATAGCTGGGCACATCTGACAGGATCTTTCAGGAGATGCTGATCTTTTTTCTTGTCTCACAGACTCAGTGACTTTAGATTGGATGCCAGGGCTGAAGTTGGAAAAAAAAAAAAAAGTAAAAGAAACACACATTGCAGTGTGAGTCTTGCTAAGCAAAGCTACCAGCTGCAGACAGGAGAAGCCTGGAAAGAAAACCTGTACCAGATTTCAGGCATCATGAGTGTATGCCCTCAAACCAAGCCCAGCTATAAATGTTCCTCACTCAGGCTTTTGCACTTCACACTACAGTTGTTGCTCAGTAAAATCTGCTACTGCCTGCCTGATCAGATCTGCAGATGAGGAAACCCTCCTATGTGTCTTTGCCAAGAGTTTGTACAGTTCCTCTCCCTGAATTTCCAAGTCATTCAGGCAACTCTTAAATCAATCTATAATAAATCCAGTTTTGGTTGGCAGAGCTTTGCAAGTACTCCGTGAGCTTTCCTGATACCCATGGGGCTGAACTGAAAGAAAACCCACAATCTGAGGAGAAGAAACAAACTCAGAGATTGCTTTTGGGTAGCTGAGAGAGCAGGGTCTATTTTGGGAGCGATTCAATGAGAAATTTGTTTATGAGGCTCTGGGGAGGAATAGAAGTTATGTGTTATAAACCAAAATAGGTCCCTTACCCACTTCCTAAATACAGAGCACTTGAAGACTGCTTTAGGGTGGAAACACATGCAATCTTTGGAGACAAACCACAGGAACAAGAGCAAAAAGAAAAACAGAGCTCTGCCCACCCACCCACGGCTGTAGCAATATCCCTCTGGGGATACCTGGTGCTGCAGGGCAATGGTCAGAAGAGAGCCCAAAGAGACTCTGAGTGGGGAAAGGACCTTGGCAGTGCAGATACTGCTGTGGGGTGAACAAAGACCTACAGGGCAGAGTCTCAAGCAGAGGCAGTTGATGCTCGCAGGTTCTGTGACTCCAGGGGTGGCTGGGGCCAGCTGCCTTCAGTCCCCCAGAGATGCCAGCAGGGACAGCTGCATGGCTCTGCCTCTGGATGGTCAGGCCATGAGCAATTTTGGCAGGCAGACTGTGACAGGATTTATCACGCCAAATACTCACCACAGAGAATGCAGTGAGGTCTTCGTGAGAGAACCAGTGGCTGAAAGTTTCACTGAGGTTTCCACAATGCCTGGGTCTTTGGCTTCATTACTGCATTTGTATCTTCCTGAAGCCTTACGAAGCAACAAACTGGGAATCCAAAGTATTCTCCCACATGGGGTCTATACACATTTACATATTCTGCTTCATACTCTCTTATTCTAGACCAGGCCATATCTTTAAAGGAGCTTCACAGATACTGGAAAAATTAGGTTAAATAGGTTGGACCCAGAAAAAGATAACATTTTCTTTAAATATTCTAATGACGATGTTTAAAATTAAATATCTCATTTTGAAAATGCTTGAAATATTTCATGTTGGCTGTTTTGATCATATTTAGGTCAGAGCTTGTTTTCAAAATGGAAATTTTTATTTAAAAGAACTTACACTTGCAATTAAAGAGGTGAAATTTTTTTTATATGGGCAAATTAAGTCAAGAGCAATGTTGCAGATGGATCTGAATTTTGATGTAATTAAAATATATCCTTTTTCTTTTTTTTCCCAGTGTCTGTTTACTATACTCAACAACTGCTTAGCTAAGTAATGGCATGAAAAAACACTTGCTGCTCCAGCCCTGGGGGATATTCATGCTCCAGCTATCAGTGAGATTGATCCTCTAAAGAAGTCACAGATGCTTCACAGAGTGAGGTCGCAGCAGGTCCTTGTGAAAACCTGAGGATGTCCCAGCTCCATGCTCTCATAAAATACTGAACAGTCTTCTGTCTTTTCCACCTCTGCTTGCCCCAAGAGGGAATTTCCCAGCTATGGAAGGGAAATTCTCCAGATAGCAGAATACTGTGAAAGCTCTGATGGAATACTGGAATGGCCCCCAGCTGTAACAAGGTTTCCTTTCCATTGCACTACTTGTATCAATGACTACAGCTCGGGAAGAGCAGGGGCTGGACACCCTCCAAGTCTGCTGAACAGAGCACCAAGATGCTGATTACAATGGAAAGGGCTCCTCATGGCCTCTGCCTCAGCAGGACAGAGGCATCTGTGTGAAGGATCACACAGAAGGGTCTTACAGTCCCAGAACTGGGAGAGTTTGCACTCTGAGGTTCCTCTTCAGCCTCATCAATTACCCTTCATTAAAGGGGTGGTGATTCTCCACAAAATCTGATCTCCCTCTCAGGAAAAGCAGAGCTGCAGCAGTTCTCTCCAGAATACATTTCCACTCTGCTGTTTCATTTACAACCAAACATGTAAAATTGTGCTAAGGAGTTAGCTAGCCCAGGAGCAGGCAACCTGCAGACTGTTCCTGCCTAGGCACTGCCATGGCATCTCTCTGTTAAGATGAAGGCACTGTTTGTGTGCAAGTTGCCAGTGAGCTTGATCCTCAGATTCCAGCTGGATTCATAGGGCAGGTGGGCATCTTCCCAGTGAGAGGGATGCATGTGAATTTGGCTTTCTGTGCAGTGGTAACCAAGGCACTGTTTTGCTGTCTCACTTTTCAGAGAAGAACCACACTTAACCAGCAGATATTTGTTTGGAATCAGGAAACTAACTGAAAGCGGCCCTGATATCCTGATTATGAGCTGCTGGAATAGCCACATAAGACCCTGCAGGAAGACCAGCCACTCCACACACAGGGAGCTTGTCAGTAAGGGCCAGCTGGTCCTGGGGCTGCCAATCCTGCTGTCATTCCTGGGCTGCAGTACAGAAGGCAGTCTCTGTCTGCTCCTCTGCGCTGGCCTTCTGGCACGTTACCAGTTGAAGTCATGGTGGGAAAGCCTGAAATTCTTCCTTTCCATCTACATTTCCTTTTCAGTTTCTCATGCTCTGCAGACAGTCACTCCTACAGCTTTCCCTCCCTCTCGCCCCGACCTGCTCAGCACCCCGGAGAGGTGGTGACGGCGCTCTGCCAGACGTGCTGAACCTGAGAGCGTCCCCGTCCTGCCCAGCGCTCACCCGGGGAGGGAGCAGCATTTATCACCACTCCACAGCTGCTGCCAGACACTCCTGCCATTAAGATGTCAAAACAGGTTTCTCTCTGGAAATGCAGCAGCCCTGCAGACTTACCCTTGCCAGCAGCAGCCCCGGTTGGACATCTGTTCCCTTTCAACCTCACACGTGCACTTAAAATGCCGGTACTGTCCACTTCTTTGGGGGATTAGGCTCCTATTAAAGCTGCCTTCCACATGATTCATTGTTATCTTCTGGTGTTGATCTGATTTATGGATTGGCCTGTGTTAATTAAGGTCATAAAATTGGGAGTGGGAAAAGGCTTCCAGCACTGTGATGCTGTTTAATGTTGGGTCATTTTCCAGAGCCTGTGTTATTTTTCAGGAGATGGGAGCGAGCACATCTGATGTCCCATGGTCAGAAATGAGATTTTACTGGGATGAGCCCTTGCTGTCCTCTCAGTCTTGGGAGAGGAGACAAGTCAATGGAAAGGTGAAAGCATCTCTGCCCAGCCCTGATTCACGGACTCCAATGAACTCATAGTCCAAGCTCTAATTACCCACATTAGGCTTGTGTCTACAGCCCCATCTGGGACAGGAGCTCCATTCTGCTTGGCACCACACAGCATTTTGTAAAGATGATCCCTGCCCCACGAAATCTTGCTGAGAACTCTGCCATGGGCACGGTGCACTCTGCTCTGAGACTTCAGCAAAACAAAGACAGACCTGAGCCCACCTCGTTCAGCTCAGGGATCACCAGCAACACAACTGGCCAAACACTGCTCTCTGCAGGTTGTTGCTGTCTCCCAGGTCACACAGAGCTCCAAGCCACTGGGGCAGGTCTGTGGCTCCTTCCTGAGCCACACTGGTTCAAGCTGGCTCAAGCACCTATGTCATGGTGTGGTTATGTATATCAGAAGG
This sequence comes from Brachypodius melanocephalos, assembly GCA_013398615.1. Classification (NCBI taxonomy): domain Eukaryota; kingdom Metazoa; phylum Chordata; class Aves; order Passeriformes; family Pycnonotidae; genus Brachypodius; species Brachypodius melanocephalos. The sequence continues at coordinate 1,247,132 of VZSR01000257.1, read as the reverse complement.
TTCTGTGCCACCAAAGCAGCACCCTGCCATGCAGGAACTGGCCCTCCTGCCCAAGGTCACACCATGAGTTCACAGAAAAGCCAGAACCCAGCTGGGTGCAGCCACCATGGTCCTCCAGGCTTTGGCCACCTCCCTCAGGTCCAGGTGTTGGTCCAGCTGCAGGGATGCTGTCCTGGCATTTCAACATCTTTGCACATGTAGCTCTGGGGTTTTCGTTTGGGATTAGATTTTTGGGGTTGTGGAGTTTTGGTGACAAAATCTTCAAAGTACGGAGACTGTTGTCAATATAAAAATTACTGATGAGATTCACTCTGATACAGTAGTACAGACCTGGTGGATGCACATTTGCCCTCATGTGCTATAAACAGGTAGGTAAACAAACACAAACCACAAAATTTATCTTTGCAAGTTGCTACACTTTTTTCCAGGAATTTGTTACAACTTCTGACTTCTTAGTTTCACAACCTTCACTTATTTGACAACACCCTTGCACCCATTGGTAGTGGCAAGTTTGCCTTTGCATGTGAACCTGACTTGTCCAGAAAAGGTAATTTCTTTCTCTGCTTCACTTTCCTCTTCCAGCCACTTTCATTACAAGATTCCCATGAACTGGCTCACTAATTCACCTCTTGTAGCCATTTTAGCAACCAGGGACTTTATAAGTATATGCTTATTACTCATTTATTTTAACATCGGTGTTGGTCACTGTAAATTTGCCAGGGCTCCACCACCAACCACAGCAAAACAGTTTGCTTGATACAAACATAATGAAATAACAGTTTACTTGATACAAACATAATGAAATATATATATTTTCAGTGTTAGTCAAAAATATGTTATGTACTATAAATAAAAATTAGAGACAGGGCTAAATACTTCTATCTGAAAGTTTAATTTAAATTTAAAAATCAAAAGCAGCATAAAAATAAACTTAATTCCTCTGTTAAGAATTTGCAGACTTTACTATTATCTAAGTAGGAAAAAATTGAACATTGTAAATTCTTCATCACATAAAGTCTTTGCTAAAGACTGCATATCTTTAATGTCTTTTAAAAAAGGAAAAAAGGTACAATTTATAGCCTGGTTAAAGGAATTTCTGGGGAAGATTCTGTGACGTTTGTTATGTATGAAGTCAGATCGATTATCATAATGGTCCCTTCTGGCCATGAGCTATGAATCTGTTAATTTTAGCTCAATATCCTCTTTCTCTAGGGGAGTAAGCTAACTGAAATTATATCACATTTTCCACTTAGGACTAAAGACACACACGCAGTCCCTGCAGCTGAGCTGGCACATGCTGCTGTACATCACACACTAACTCTGGTGTGTATCTGAACTTTCACTCAGACAGTCGATAAGTCACATTGTTCTCCTCGGATCACACATCATTACTGATATCCCCTATGATCAAAATCAGACTGAGATAACCTTTCTGCTCCACCCTCCAAAAACTGGGATATTTTAAAACAATTCAAATATTCATCTTCCTTCTGACACAAATGTTTAAGTTCCTGTTTTGGATTTCCCCTTGTGTTCTATTCTATTTTTATGTGTTATCATGGCTTATTTATGTATTTTAGGAGGACCTGAAGTTCTCTCAGTCGCCCCATTCCCATAGGTGGGGCTTCACACCAGAGTAAACAGATGCTGTGATATTCCACCGTGATGCAAAGAGCTCTGCAGTGCTGGGTGATCAGAAGACAGGCTGAACAATTCCACAGCTCAGCAAGCCAGAGTGTTTTACAGCACCAAGGCCTCTTGGTGGCCAAGGAAAAGCCACAAACTTCGTTTCCAGATCCAGTCGTTCACATGATACAACGTTTAAAAAAGGTTCTTTTCCAACACAGATAATCCACCCGCAGTGAACTGAGAGCTGACTATTCCACTTTGGGCTTCTTAAATTGAAATGAAAACATTTTGTCCTGGCCAGCTGAGCAGCAGCATCCTGCTCCAGGTCAGTCCAGTGCTCCTTTGCCTGTGGCCCTGGTGCCTCCCAGCCACTGCAGAAAGGGGGTGCAGCACACCTAAATGCTTTGCAGACTGCACCCCTCATCTGCTTGGAGATTTTTCATCCCTTATTTCCCCTAACATTCTACGGGAAACAAGTGAGTTTTCTGGTCTCTTTCCCCCAGCTTGGAACAAAAAGTAATAGTGATATATCCAGATTTCCCTTGAGAAAAAAACATCCAATTTTTACACATTGTCTATCCAAGATGTTGAACTTGTAGAGAGGACAGTTTTGGTGAAAGCAGAGAGGAGGTTTTTAGCTGGAGAAAAATTATATAATATTTAATCCTGATCAGTTCCCCAGTCCACTCCTCCATGGGGACATCTGAAGGGCTGTGTTGGTACAAAGGGAGAAGGAAGAAATGTTTGGGACAGAAAGCAGTGGCATGCAGCCAGGGCAACTTAATCCAACTCTCAAGAAACTACAGCCTCAGAAAGGAAAGGTCAAAATGGGGTTTACAGCAGAAATGCAGACACAATATGATGATAGGGAGACAATCTGCTCTCTGTAATATTCCTGTTATCCTAAGCAAACAGTAGAGGAGAATGAAAAGTACCAGGGGGCTGTTCTGTTGTGTTTGTGTAAGAATGCCATTTTAATTCATTTTCAGCAGTGCCTCTAAGTCAATTCTTCTTTAGAGCTACATTCTCATGTGAAATCTATAGCCCAGCAATTGGAATCAAGGCTGCCCCAGGTCAGACACCTGTAAAGCTGAACTGCAACAAGAAAAAATGGCACTTTATATTAACAGGCAAGAGACAATTCAGAGTCATAGTTTTCCTGTTGGACCTTCAGAAGGCAGAAAGACTCATCATGTAATTACAAATGCCCTCATTATTACACAGTTTCTCCTGAACCTTCCCCCTCCACTTACCTTCATACCCTTCATACTTGTAGAGAGGCAACTAAAGGAGACAGATTCCAAGGAAAATGGGTATCCAAGAGATCCATACCAAATCTATCTGCACACAAACACTTTTCTAGATTTAGTTTTTAAAGACATAGACCCCAGATTCTTTGCCTCTCTCAGACTTTGGCCTCCCCGATTTGTCTAGTGAGATTCCTGTGAGTTAGTCACTGAACTCTACACTCACCCAGGGGATTGGGGGAAAGAGAAAGCCTGGTCATTGTAGTTTATGCTAATATAGAACCTGTAGATGTCCTCGACTACAAGTAAAAACTTTCTTTTTTCTCCAAAAAAACCCACATTTTGGTGTTTTTTGAAATGCAAATTGCGCTGGGAGTAGCTAACCCCCTCCATCCCAGCCCAGCAACAAACCCTTAGAGGATGCTTTTCTTCTATGTACCCACGAGCCCTAGATGCTTCATCAGCTGAAGTTAAAAAAATGCAGATAATAACCTTAGTGGGGAATCTGTATACCCTCCACCACCCTGATGCCTGTGGTGAGAGCTGCAAGACTCAGAAGCAGCCACTCACGGGTTGGGGTGGCTGATTTTGTCCTCACCTCTCCTTTTACTGTTCTCTCAGAGCTTACTCCCACTGCAGCCTGGGTGGCTTCACCACTTGTGGAACCGTGCCTGCCTGGTGTCTTAAAGGCTTCACCAGATGTGCTGGGAACAGCCTCCAAGAGAGGGATGACACAAGTGGACAGGAATGTCCATTCCAGCTGCATCCAGGGGTGCCTGTGACTCAACACCCTCAAGCTCTTCAGCTTTGCTCAGAGGCCACGGTCCCCCAGCAGACGCCCCACCAGTCTGTGACTTGGAGGAAAATCATCAAGCACCAGCAGACCAGGCCTTGAGAATGCCTCCAGGAGGGGCAGCCAAGGGAAGTGCCAGGGTCACCCTCCTTGTCCTGTAGGTTCCAGCAAGCAGCTCATTCAGTGCAGGAGGCAGCTGCAGGGGAGGGAGGTGTTGATGCTCTGTGTGTCTCTGCTGCTGCTGTTGCAGCCTTGAGGGTGTCTTCTCCTGCAGCCAGCTGCTAGGAATTTTCAAGCAATTCTATTATGATTTACAAGAGACCTACTAATTGCCTAGAAATGCTAAAGAATTATAGATCCTGAGGCACGAAATATCTATCAACTTTAACTCAAGAAAAATTCCTGTATATTACATAAACTGAAGACCTATTTTTTCCCCATGCTAAGTGCCTCTTAATTGAAATCCCTGATTGTTTTTTCCAGGCCCCTCTCCAGCCCACCACCCAAGGATTAGTGATGCACATAGCAAAGTGTTGTTAACATGCAATGATGTGTGGTAGGGAATGCCCATGATTATTTCACCAATTGCCTCTGTGGTCTGGTCTTTTTATTGAAGCAAAAAGGTCTTGCCAGACTTAATTGAAGTTAAATAAGATGAAATTTTTCCAGGGGCCTCTCTCCACAAATTACAAATCATATGTATGACACTCAATTTTGCAGCCCATAATCACATTAGCAATGCCACTGCAGTGAACAGAGCTCCTTGGGTGAGTAAGAGTTACTTGGACAAAAACTTATTTCAGATTTGGTTACAGCCTAAGCTGGATTCACTCCAAACTGGAAGTTTCATATGCCCCTGTCTTATTCATGATTTTGGGGCAAAGTTCATCCTTTTAAGAAATGATGCCAACTGCAAATCAGATGAGTGTGGGGTTTTCTATTTAAAGAGTGGAGTGTTTCTAACAATTTAATTCCACTGATGCTTTATGACTATAATCCCAGATACTGTTTTTGCAGCTGGCTGCTTAAAAGTGGAACAAACCCAAAGCACCTCTGTGAGAGTGAGCCTTTTAAGCTGCACTGGATGGCAGGAGGGCACACCACTGTGAGACACTCTAGGAGACATATATGAACAGGACAGGCCAGAGCCAGTCTGACATCAAACGCTATTCAATGTATTCCAAATCCATAGAAATGACTGTAATGGGATGTCCAAGCTGAGCAGACAGCCGAGTACTTTGTTTCCAAAATACCTTTTGGACATCAGTGTGTCTTAGGGCTGCAGGTGAAAAGCTTCAAGCCAAAGCTGTACCTTCTGTAGCAGGCTTTGGGCTGACCCAGAGAGGCCATTCACCCCCCAGAGACACGGCACAGCATCTCAGTTGGGTCTGTGATCACTGAGCTCTGGCAGGCTGCCCACAGAGCCCTCCCAGCCACAGCACTGCACAGTCACACAAGCAGGGGCTCCACTGGGAGCCATCATCTGCTTTCCTGGGGGTCCTTTTGTTCCCAGACAATGCTGAAATCCCTGCAGCCATCGTGGCCAATATCAGTGACTGTACAGCTCTCCAGAAACAAACCCACAGGGCTCGAGACTGACGTGAGCCACAGCGATGGTCTGCACAGTGGATGTCTGCACCACACACATCCACAGCAGGGCAGGACTAAAGGGCTCCTGGAGGCACACAAAACTGTCCCCTTCTCACACAGACATCTGACTTGTGATTTGAATTCACATTCTCCTGGGACACATCTGATTGCTCTCTGAGGGAGAATCCCAGCAGCAGCTGACTCTGAACCAGCTCCCCACAGCATGCTCTCTCTTTCAGCATGAATTACACATTATGCTACAATTTTGACATGCCCTGCCGATTTGCCATGACATTTCATCTGAGGTGCCCTGGCCTTCAAGAGGAAAGAACCTTCTCCACTACAGAGGTGTCCACAGTGGCTAGGTGGAGCTTCCAGAAAATGTACTACCAGCAGTGTCCTTCCCACACCCCAAATACCCTCCTTAATACTGCAGGCAATAAGTAAAAGTTTGCTTCCTATGAAAGATCTTTGAGAGTCCTCTGGGATTACTGTACAGATCAGGACAATATAAGTCTTTGGGATCACAAGGGCAGGAAACAATGAAACAATGTTACATTTTTTATTATTTTTAATAAAATGTATTCCATATTGTATTTCAATACTTCTATGAGACTGCTCTTCAGTCACTCACGGCCCTTAGAACACCCTCTTCACCTTCCCTGGGGGCACCTGACATTTTTAACATCAGCAGATTTGAATGAGATTTATACAGTTTCTTAAATATAGCCCTTACCTAGTTATAAAATAGTGCCCCAATTCTTTTATATACAATAACCATTGTGCTTATGATGACTTAAGCCATGTGTATTATTTTTTAAAAGAATTATATTTACATGGAATGTTTAAGAAAAGAATTTTCCAGATTCCGGAAGTAGAACCTCCTTCAGAACAGGAAGGAAATAATTAATTTTTACCTTTAAACCCAACCAGTGTAATGGTTTGTTACCCAGAGGGAAAAGTGTGAGAGAGTTTCTTTTCAGCTTAATGAGGTGGATGTTTATATTAAGAGATTGTTCTGAAACTCTGGTGCCACCAGCAAGTGAATAACAATACTCGGATCATAGTTCAATCTCAAAACATTTTAGAGATGAAGTCATTAACATTTGGGGATGGGGGGACACATGAGGCACAATGAAAGACAGGTGACTTGCTCAAAGCCACCCCAGAGGTCAGAAGCAAAGCTGGCATCTTTGAGCACTGGACACCAGTCCCTCTCTTCTGCTGCTCTGACCATGACTCCTTCCTTACTCCTGAAGCCTCAGCCACAAAGCCTTTTTCTGTAGTGCTTCGTTCCTCCTCAGCAGACAGAACCTTAGACAGGCACTCTGTCATACTGCCAAGCTCTAGAATGCCCTGTCTTTGATTTTGAGCTCAATACAAGGAGATTTGAGTATTGACTGTAACCCAGAACTTTACATTATTTGGAAAGTCCTATTTTGAAATAAAGAGAAGACAATTTTTTAAAAAAGTCTGCAGCCTTGCTAGACCAGGACAGTGCCTATTCACATCTATTCATGTCTTCCACATGACCCCATTTCTGGAAATGTCCAACATGGATGTGCAGGGAGTTGAGGAGACCTGAGCAGCAAGTTTGTTTTCCGAAATAATTTCTGAACTCTTCTTCCAAAGCTGAAGTGCCCCAACTTTATGACAAAACAAGAGCAAAACCCCACTCCTCTTCAAACCTACAGGATCCTGCTCAACATCTGGGTATTTGTACCACCTCAAGCATCTTCTTTTGGACAATAAACTCTTAAGCACTTATTTTGACACGTGTGAGTAGCATGACACCAAACTGATATCCTGGCCATGTAATGATTAGGGAAGTGCTGTCTAGTCCATTCCACATTCCTGCTGGTGATTCAGTTCCCTTTGTACCCTGCTTTGCTGCACAACCTTGACAATAAATAGGCTGCCCTGCTGTGTCCCAGTGGTGGGGCTGCCTTTCAACAGTAAAAGTAATGTGTAAGTAATTTTTGACCATAATAGCTTTTCTGTTATTTTCAGGCTTCAAAGCACTTTGAGATCCCTCAGAAGCTGGGGAGATATTACTACTCCTATACAATATTACTCCTCCTACAGACATGCATGTACCCCTAGGACCCAAAGGCAAACACGGGGGAACTTCAGTCCTGGAGCTGAACTCCAGCTGCATTCATCACCTCATCTGTTATTTGATGGACTTTTGCCAGTGGGCATTGTCAACAGGAAAAAAAACACATAGAGGGGAAAAAAACCCAAACAACTTTCCAGCTAGTATTTTAAGGCTGTGAGGAACACGCCATTTCCAAGAAAGGAGAAGTATAAATATTTTGAACATGTGTTCTGTCTTTAGTTGGCTATAGGGAAAGTATGCTACTGTGTGACTGGTCTTCCAGGATGAGCATTGCATTTATAGGTCAGGAGAGCAGGGAAAGGGGACAGCTTCAACCCCCTGAGCCACCTCTTCTCCTTTGACAAACCCACCCTTCATGAGAATACAGCAAAAAGATAACAAGTAGGAGAGAAGATTTGGTGTTGAAGTCTCCATCACATCCGCCTGTCAGTGACTTCAAAGGATCTCCAGGTAACATGTCAAGTGAAGGGAAGTTCCCTGCTGGCAGTGACCCAACCCTGTGGGACATTGTGTGCCTCCACTAACACCCATTTACCTTGCAGAGATGGTCTGCACAGCCCTGAGCCCTAATTTCAACTCTCAGACATCACTTTTAGAGAAGTCTCTCCTTGTCTCATGAGCAAAATTAACTCTAAAACCCAAACACATTCCTGAATGCTTGTGTTCCCTAAAACAGCACCTTCCCAACCTTTTCTATCCCTCACTTTCTTTATTTACTTACACTTTGTCCCTTCGTGACAGGGAACAGGCTGTGTTGAATCTGGTGGTTGGCAATGTGTTTATGCAGTGAGGCACAATCAGGCACCTGTACCCTGATCTGGATCAGATAGGACACCAAAACTGTGTGTCCTGGACCTTCTGTACTTCAAAGGATGTATAAGGCCTTGGGATTTGTACTTCTGGGGCAAATATATTTATTTTTCTGGTTTCTGTAAAATAGGATGTTGGTACTGGGTGTGTAGCCAAATGAGGTACTGGAAGCTCATACCCCTGTTACAATTCCTCTGTGGGATAACAGCACTCAGAACTGGATCCCAGCATGCCACAAGCCAGCAGCTGTGGAGCTTAGCTAAGCTGCATCCTGCATACTCCTAACATCTGTCATCCAGTGCCCAAAAGATTCACCTTCCATAGGAACAGACAGAATTTGCACATTTACCAGTGCTTACTGTTGGGCTTCAAGAGGCAAAGCACTTCCAGCATTTGCTCCTTAAAGGATCAGAGCTGCAGATCCTCTCGCAGTGATTCAGAACAACTTCCACCATCTCAGCTTGAAGCTCTGCAAACTATTAGCACAAGACATACCAGGGTATGACTGGACACTGATTCAGAGTTTTTGTCTGATCTCACTGTCAGCTCTTAGGAGAAAGGAGGGAAAGGGGGAAGGGAGAATTGGACTGAAGTCAAAGTCATGAATATCCTTCTACTTGAAGAGTGAGCCCAGGGAGAAGAAGCAAGGCCAAATGTACATTGAAGTAGTGAGATGCAATAGCCACCAGGCACAGCTGAAGTCACAAAGCAATACTTTTGCCTTCTTTCTCCCCACTCTGAACTCAAAATTTCTTGCCTAAGCAAAATTAAGTATGGGGGCAGAGACAAATCTGTATTTATGACCCTTGATTCTGAGGCAGAGTGAAGCAAACTGCAGGGTGGAGTTGGCTGGAAATGAGCTGTTCTGAGCCTTAGAGATGTCATCAGTCCTGTGCCACAGAGTGTGTGCCCTCTGTTAGAGCTCCATGAGTGCTGTTGCAAGTGTGGTTACCTCTCAGCAACTTGTGAGTTGCAGAGCATCCTTAAGCAGTAGGAAGTGAGACGTTCAGGATCTCTGAACCAGCTACTGTACCTGTCCTATATTTGGGAGAGAGGATGCTTGGTAAATGGAGACAGTTCAAAATGAGGAATTCTCCTAAAAGCTGCTCCTTCTAACCCTTTTACTAAACCAAGAACCCCCTTCCCATACCGCTGTCTACATCTGACTTGTGAAACCGCTGGGAAGAATGCGCTTTCACTGGCAGGTCCTTGAGGAACCAGTGTGAAATGTATTTTCATGTATACCTGCATTTTTCACAGCTCTGGGAGGGACATCTCCATCTGGTGGCCAGGCCAGGGAGGAGAGGCTTACAGACCGTGCTCCAGCTGGTCCAGTTCTGCTCTGCTCCAGGGGCTTTGGCTTCTCCAGCTGCACGTTGATGCTGCAACATTTCCCAGACTTCCAGGGGGTCCTGTTATGTCAGAGAAAGGCCTGGAGATGCTTGGCTGGACACTCCGCTGTGAGCTACAGCCCAGATTCCACCCACTCAGCTCAGCCAGAGCAGGAGGGGATCAAATTGTCATCTCAACATCTGCTTTGAATCCAGTAAGAGAGATGCTGTGGTGTCACACACACACGCACACACACATACACACACACTCAAGGGCTTACAAGTATCAGGTTGTGGTGACATCCCAGTGGTTTCAGAAGGTGGAGGTGTTAGTGAAGGGAAAATCTGGCTGTCCATCAGCTCCCAACTACTATTTACTTGGCTTTCCTTAATAGTAAGTACAGAAAGCAATAGCAAGCAGTGCCAGCACTAATCCCTTTATCTCCTCAGCAGCCCTAAGAGGCAGGGTGGTGTTGTCAGTCTCACTCTACAGCTGGAGAACCAAAGGCCAGGGGTAGCCAAAGTGAGTCAACCCAAACCCTGGGCAGGCCAGAGGCAGAGTCAGGGGGCAAACTCAGGTCCTCCACCGTTCAGCACAGCCCACTTGCTGACTCCACACTTACTGACTCTGGAGGCCTGGCAGCGCTCAGAGCAAAGCTACAGCCCAGTATAAATACTGTAACACAGCTTAATTCCCCAAGCTTTGCGTAAAGAGGTATCTCAGCCAGGGGACACACTCAGATACCTCAACAGCAGAGCTTTGTGTTGTCACCAAGTACAGTGATGAATTACCTGCTAGAAGGCAGATTTCATCCTGTGCAGCAGATGGGGAACAAGCCATAAAGATAGCTCACAAGAGTATGGAGGGGAGCAGGGCTGGGTCCTCCTCCTGAGCAGGCACATTGCATCACCTGCCACAAGGTCCTGGCCCCAAACTGAGCATTTTGAGGGGCAGCCAAAAGAGGAGAGTGGAAATGGATGGGGAGGTACAGAAAATGGCAGGACTTCATGCAATATAAGCAAACACATTTGGAATGGAAAAAGCAGGTCTAATCAAATGGAACTCTGAATTTCCCTCTAGACACGGGGTATGACAAATAATCCCAGCTGAATTTTAGCCATCTCTCTCACAGCATCTCCCAGCTGCTTCAAAAATAAACAGCTCTGTCTGGGTGGAACTGCAGCCACACATGATTTCGGGCTCCTAACCTGAGCGCAGGAATGGTGAATAGAGTCTCTCTGCTCCATCTGTCCCAGAGGGTCTGCCACATACAGTTTGTGACTGCAATGTCAACTTCCAAGTTGACAGATAAGACACAGAGAAATTAAACACAAGAAGAAGGGCTCTGACCACATTTTAAGAAGATTTAGCATAAGTTATGGGCATTCCAGTGCCTATGGGACTCATTTTACCATCAGGCTCTCCAAACCTGGGAGAAAAGTTTAACAGAAGGGCATGGATTTCTCATGGAGCCAGAGACAGCACAGGCTGCAGGCTCACTGGAAGACCCAGGACATCTCAATGACCATGTTTAACCACAAAGACTTGTCACAGAATTTGCACCTCTGCTCTGGTAGAAGAGAGCTGCAAATCTGGCAGCATGGGAGTTGGGGAACACAAAGCTGAGGCTTTATGGCTGCCGGGGAACAGGACAGAGTTTTGGGTGCAAAACTGTTCCTGACTAGCTCTTGGGTTTTAAGTGATTTATGCTGCAACTTCTACATTTTTAAGTTATCTGAAGTAGGTCAGGCAAAATCTCCTGCACCAGGCTCCACTGATCTTCAGATACCAGAAAGCTTTTCATTTTTTAACAAATTTTCTCCCAGGGACTGCAAGATCTAATAGGCACCTGGCAGATGACAAATGAGCCCATCCCTGGCTGGAATGCTGCTCTTTGTCAGTTGTCTTTGTCCCCCTCTCAGTCTAAAGACCAGGATCCCTTCCAACTTTGAACCCTGCCAACTCCTAACACTGTGCAGAAATCCCCAGGGGAGGCGGAAACCACTCTCTCCAGCAGACTCCAAGTCTCTGGCAAGTTCCGAATTTTTGAAGGTGTTAACCTTATTTGAAAGGGGAAGCAAGTAACAGGGCTAGTCCATGGCAAAAATAATCAGGCTGGGTGGGAATTACAGCTCCTTTTGACGGGGCCACACAATCCTCTCAGCAACAAACCCATTGTTAATCTCCCACCTATTTCCTGCTGCAGAATTAATTGTCGGGCGCTACTTGAGGGAGGCAGCAGTCAGAGGCAGGCTTTCCCTTCCAGCCCAGCAAGGGCCATGCACATCACACCACCCTGGAAAGCTCCTTTCTGAGGGACTTGGCCAAAGGACAGTTTCCAATTCTGGTAGCTCTATTTCAGGCACAGCACGTACACCCACCCTGGGCTCACTGCCTCGCTGGAGGCTTGCCTTTTTACCTTCCTCAGATTCTGTTGAGGCAAATTCTCATTGACCTCCATCTTCTGGTACGTCATCCTCGAAGAGCAACTGCTGTGCCGTGATGACACAGTGCAGCCTGTGCCCTGCTCAGACCCTGAGAGTGTCCCAGCAGCCTCTGCAGGGACACAGCCACCAAGCCCACCTGCCACGGGCTCAGGGGAGGCTCTCAGCAGGGGAACCCCCCAGAAGAAGCTGCAGGTGCTGTCCTTCACAAGCTGCCCATGTGCTGGGGGAGAGATGAGCATGGCTGAGCACCTTCCTGCTCCTGGGAGAGGCTTCCCAGCATGGACATGGTGAGAACTCATCTGGGTAGCAAAACTCACCCAGCAAGGCTCACCCAGCAAGGGTCACTCA
>VZSR01000257.1:1158039-1234717 GCA_013398615.1 Brachypodius melanocephalos | reverse complement strand
CTCACCCAGCAAGGCTCACAGGCGTGTGCAGAAGAACCCGCCTGGCACAGTTCCTCCCTGGTAATTTTAGAAATGTCTTTCTGGCACGAGTGAGAAGCTTTTCATAGAGGACACACAGGGCATGGGAACAAAGAAGGCATGCACAAGAGAGAGCCTCGGGCAGCGCTAGACAAGGGGTTCAGAGAATGTGACAGAAATTCCAAATCTCATGCTGGAGATTTCACAAAGCAGCAGCAAACCACCACTAACAATCAGCTCCTTCCAGTCCAAGGCCTCACATGTGCTCCCGAGCCTGTCACTCCTGCCAGCTGTATTCTGGTGTGACAAATCCAAATTTTTAACATACCAGCGTGCTTTCCCCACCTTTCCTATGCAGATTGCTCATTGTTCTCTCACTCCTCACGGCTGGCAATTGCTCCTTGCAATGGAGATGTTAGAGAGTCACAGGTTTCCTGAAAACTGTAGCACGGGCTGTGAAACTAAACAACACGTGCTGTACAATAAGTCATAAAGCATGTGTGAAAAATAGTTGACACAGAAGTTGTCAGGGAAACCAGTGCTACCAGAGCACACACAGCCACAGAGCTCCCATTAAAGGCTGCAAAGTTGAACACAAATGCTAATCACTAAGGCAGAATATATTAAATTTACCATCATGCTCCATTCAATCTTTACAGCAAGTCAGCTGAAAACTACAACCATTTCCACTGGCAGTGCTGGATGGTAGTTAGTAATAATTAAATTACCAGAAATCTTCTCACAGAGAAATTCTTTTCATCTTGTGTACCCTAGAAACTGTTTTAATGACTAGGGACAGATTTTCTCCTGGGGACTAAATCTATTTAAAATAGATGATACACATTTCTCCAGCTTGGGTTTAATTCTCTTACCAGCCCCCCCTAAGCAACAATACCCTGCAAGCAAGAAAAAGCCCAGGCTGGAAAAAGAAAGGTGGTGAAACCAGATTAAGCTGTTCAAGCAAGATAAAGAGAGACAGACTGAAAACTACACAATACCCTGCAAGTACTACAGGCATATCCCACACAGTGGTCAAACCTGTGGTTCTTAGATACCAGCTAGAAGGAAGCTACTGACCTAAAAATATTCAGATATATAGGTACCCTTTGACTGCTTGCAGGTAGAGAAGCAGTGGAGGAACCTTGCCCTCTGTTGTGGAGAAAGAGTTGGGCAGCCTTTCCTCATTTTCCCAGCTTGACACACTTCTCAGGTGGCCTTGCTGGCTGGGCTTCAGACATGGGTGCTGCATGTTCTGCTGGGATGGGGACACACCACAACTCATCCCTGGCAGCAGCATTTACAGCCTCGGGCAGTGCTGAGCTGTCTGGTGTGGTCCGCATGGAGGTGCATGATCCTATTTTTTCCCTCTTTAACCACTTTGTAAAAAATATTTTGATGTATCCAAGGGCCAGAGCTGTGCATATAAGTGTATTTTTCGTGCTGTCTCTCAGGGCCTGGTCTTTATCTCAGCGACTTCAGAAAGCTTCACGATTGCACTGGTTCAGGCTCTGAGGAAAGCCAGCATTTTCTGCTGACTCCACAAACACATAACAAGGCTTTTACTGACCTATAAAGGAAGCGTCTAGGCCAGAGTTGTCAAAAATAGGGCACCAGCAAACTTATTTCACCTTGTTTTTAATCCACTCAAATACCATAGGTTGGAAAGTTCATCTAGTGCTCAAATGTTAATAGGGATCTTATTTTGCTCAAGAGGCTGTAGAAAGAGAAATGGTCAAGGAGAAAATAAAATCCTTATGGACTGGTTGAAAATTCCTGATGAAGAAAAATTAGGGCTGGTTGAAAAAATTTGTCAGAATTCTTTTTCTGGACAGAAGTCAGATCCTTGAGTATGTGAAAGTTTTAGAGCATATAAAAAATATAGTGTAGTTTCTGTAGAAAACAGAGAGTTTATCATAACCTTTTGACTGAAAAGTATGTGATTCTGCCAGATGCTCCTGGTTAACTCTTCTTGGTTTATAGGTGAAAAGTTGCCTTGTTTCACAGGGAGATGCAAGAGGAAGAGGAAGGGTCAGGTAGGAAGTGTCTAGTTACAGTTCTACAAAAAGAGATTTTAAAATTAACTAGAGAATGACTAGTAAATGAGAAATAAAGAATCTTGAAAAAAAGATGAGCCAAGAAAGGGTAAAATGAAAGCCTAGGTTCAGTTTTAATGATGTACATAAGAAGGACAAAGTCAGTGCTTTTCTAATGTAGGAATCAGAACGAGGTCTTTGGCCAAGACTAGGGCTTTTCCACTGCCTTCTTTAATGACAAGATCACAAACCACTTTTCCTACAGTTCTGTTCACTGCACATACCTTTTTATTATGCTCCAGCATATCAAACTACAATATGCACATTTTTTATGACACATAAAAGGTGCAAGCCTAACTTACACAGATGGCTACATGACAGTCATGATGGGAAAAGGACAATATTTGCCATTAAACAAAGAGTCTTCAGTACATAAATGTTGAAGTGTCACACAAGATCAAGCTGCAGCTCATCAGATTGGGTGTAGCTTTCCCTCAGACTCACTGAAATCCAAAGTTCTGCTGCTGACTCCATGTCAACCTAGGTTTGTTTCTTCAAATGAAGGATGTCAATGCCTTGGCTCCAAAGAAGGCATTATCTCTTCACTTGCTCCTTCCTCACATAGCAAAATGGGGAGGGGACTGCATTTCTGACATTTCCCATTTAAAGTTAAAATTCTTCTACTGATGCTGCAAGGAGTACACTGAGGAAAATTAATTAGCTCTACTGTGTCAATACAATGGGACAAATTTACACCAGTGGAACTTGTGACCCAAACTGACACACACCTTAGCATTTTTTCCTACGAGATAGACCCCAGAAATGCCAGTTTTATCTCCCAAGCTTGACAAAAGCAGCTTAAAGGCTTTCCCATCACACTCAAAGTGAGAGCTGATAAGGCTGAAAATCCAGAAATTGCTTACTTTACAACTCTGAGTCCCTTTCAAGCTGACCTTCTGCCCTGAAAGCCTAAAACTCCTCACAAACAGCTATATTTAGGCAACCAAAGGGCTGGAACATCTGGGAATAATAACAGCAGTCACACTTGGAAATGGCATTTATATACCACTGCCTAGAAAATATCACTGTGCTGCAAAAGCTTTCCAAAGTCCACTTGGTAGAGTTCAGACTGGAAAATTACCTGCTAGACAATCTGTGCATCAGCAGAGGTGATGAGTGATAATCACATGTAGGAATAGTGCAGTTATTTAAAAAAAACAACAACAAAACAAAACAAAACAAAAAAAACAAAGAAACAAACAAAAAAAAAACCCCACACCTTAAAACAAAGCTCAGCAGTGTGACCTGACAAAAAAACCCCCAAAAACCCCAAAAAACCCAAAACCCCCCCAAAAAAAAACCAACAAAAAAAGCCCAAAAATAAAACTTTTAAAAGTGTCCCAAATTTTCTTCAACCAGAACAGTTTTCATGACCTCCTAGAGGTGTGTTTCAACACTGCCCTTCCAGCACTGAAAATGCAAAGCCATCAAGAACTGACCAACGTCTGAGAAAGAGGAAATCAAACTGATGGGTATTTTCACCTCCCAAGCTGAGCAGCATGTGAAAAAACAAACAAGCAGCCTTCAGGATCTCACAGTGATTTCTTTTGATTGCTTCCTTTTAAAGGGGGTTGCACAGCTAAATGGAGCTGTGGGTCAATATTTAGCAGCATTAGTTGTTTGTCCAGCCTGCTCTTCATCACAGCTTGCCTAGGGCTGTTCATGTTCAGCACATAAGTAAGCAAAATAACTAACCTCAGGGAAAAGTTCTTTGCAGATATTCAGAATTCTGTTGGTTAACACTCTGAGTCTTTGAGAATCCCTAAATGCTTTGGTAGTGTAGAAAAATAACAAGCCTACCTCATACAGCCACTAGAGAAGGAGTAAATGTGGGATCTTGCTTGTGCTGACACAGGACTGTAAGCTGGAGGCAGACATCAGCTGTTGTAAAGTCCTCTTTGCTAAACTGTCCTGCACCAGGAATGGGTGATATTTTGTGGCTAAGCTTGCAGTGAAGTGCAAAAATGGCAGGCTGCAGTTACTCACATGGAGGTGAATAGCTGTACCTGGACACACAGACAGGACAACCCAGGTAATTTTAGTATGATGGACTGAGCCTAGCAAATACCCTCATGCTGTGGCCAAGAGGTGAAGTGCAGACAGGCAAGAATTAATTTGCATCCAGACATATCAGTACATCAAGTATTTAAAAGCATTTGATGTGTCACACTGATACACGAGGCAAATAACTGTGGATGAGATACTCATTGAGATTTACATCTCTGGCTCTGCCTGCTTACAGTCACAGCAGCTCCATGTGATAATTAAATGCCTGTCACACTAGTACTAATTTCTGGGCCAGTAGGAGCATCCCAAATTTGCACAGCATCAACACAGGCAGCAGACTGTAAGACTACAGGACATGTTAGCAATTGCAAAAGTCAACATGCAGGCATGTACTAACTCCTACCAGAGCTGAAAGCAAAGGCTGGGCTCCTGAGTCAACAGCATGTCCACACTGAGTGCTGGGATCAATGTCAAGGTCACTGTGAAGCTGTGACTCAGTGATGCTCTGAGTTGCAAACCCCCTTATCCTTTGTCACCATCATCCAATGCAGTTTTGCTGAACCCCCACATGTGAAGTCAACACCATCCTGTGTTCATCCTTTCTGCTGGGTATTTGGTCAGCAGTAAAGGATGTCATCCCAAGAAGATGCCACGTAAGTCCCACTCCCCTCGCACCACACTTAGTCTTCAACCTCCCCTTGCAAGTCTGCAAGGAAATGTAAAAGACTGTTTCAGATTAGATTGTTTCCTTGAAGGGAACTCTGAAGGGAATCTGAAATATTTTCAATTGCATGGAGCTTAAAAACAACCAGAAAAGCAGCACCCTCTGGACAGGGCTGGTGTGCACTGCAAGGGGCACAGCCTGCAGAGGAAGGGCAGATCACAAATTACTGAGCTGGTGGATCCAGGTCCACCCAGCACCCTTTGTCTCTCTGAGATGTCACACTCCCTCTTCAGCTCACCAGGGTGACTGTACAGTGTCCAGGGCTTGCTCCATGCCTTGCAAGTGCTGAGGTCAAACTGAATTCCCACTGCCTCTCTGATTTCGGCTCTAGGCTCACTTAAAAACCCAAACTGTATCATGTAGCATGCATTCTTTAATTTTAAAATTAACTTCTGAGGGGACAAAAGGTGAAATAAAGGGAAGTAGTACAGGGAAAGGCAAAGGAAATTGCTTTACTGAAACACATTTTATTAATTTTGGTACTGTCTCCTTTTCAGCTGGCCAAATGATTGTTAAGGCTGTTTCAAGTCCTACAGAGGAGTTTGTGGAGACTGGAGTGATATGCACTTGTCACGACTCAGTCAGTCAATTTAAGGTTCCCATGCATCAGCCTCTGAGCCAGCAGGGCACTTCATGACTCCACTAACAAAACCAATAATTAGAATTACAGAGAGTGACAGCTATGAAAAATAAACAGCAACAAAGATTAAAGACTCCAAAGCTGCCCAACCAATGGGAGCTAAAGTTTATGTACTCAGTTTAAGAAAGACCTTGTAGAGCTCCCCTGTGGTCTTTTGGCAATTTGATTTAATTTAGTCTGTTCCTCCAACAAATAATTTTTAAATTAAAAGAGAGGGAGAAAAAAGAAACCAACCCAAACACTGCAGTGTATTTGTCCAGTGCTCAGACTTGCTTGATTACAGCTCTCTAGCTTCCAGGAAATCTTGGAAAGCTTTAAAGGCTGCATGACTGTTACTGGATCCACAAAAATCTTTTTTGCTATGTTTCTCCCTTTATTTGACCCCAGCAGGGCTCAGCACATCAGACAGGGAGGCAGGGGTTCCCTGTCTCTGTAGAAAGTGACCATAACCACACACACAGCCAAGGTGTGGTACACAGGGCTCCATACAGCCAGGGCAGGAGGAGCTCTATTCCTGGGAGAGCCCAGCACCATGAAAGAAGAGAAGGATTTAAACACACACTTTCAACCCAAACAGCAGAGCTATTTCTACTTTTAGCATCTGTTACACACAGGTCAACTAACAACTCTGTTTTCTTCTGGACCTCTCCTTTGGGCACTTGGCCCTGCCTTCCTCTGGTCTACACAGCCTCTGATCAGGCAAGCCATCAGACACTTCCAAGGATATACCTCTTTCTTTTCTTGCCCGACTTTCATAGCCTGAAACCTTCACCTCCTCCTCTGCAGAGGGGTGTGTGTGTCATTTTCCCACCCCCTGACATCTCTCTCCAGTTCTGGTCATGCTAAGGACAATCTGCAAAGCCAGCCATCAGCTTTCCTCTGCTGCCCCTGAGGGTACAGCTCCTACTCACCTTTTTCAAGCCCAGGACTGCAGCAATTTTAGCACAGAGATATGAACTGCTATGTGCCAAAAGGGAATGAAAGTCAAAAAGGTAGAACAAGCTGGAAAAGCAGGTCCTATTCTGACACACATACAAATCTCTGCAGCTAAACATCACACATGTTTAAGAAATGCAGTAAGAAATGACATGTCTCCAGACACCTTCTCAGCCTGGAGGGTTACACTGCCAGAGTGTGTTTCTCTTCTGAATCACAGAACATTGTCATAGCCACAGAGTGCCAAAATCAAGAAGAAAATACAGGAGAAAAGTTATCAAAGCTTATTTGGCAAGGATGTACACACAAACAATGCTATTCTTTTAAAAAATTGTTTCCTTTTACCAGAAAAACAAGACTTTGGTATTCAAACCACCACCAAGCAACCTCAGTAGCACAGTGACTGCAGAACCCTGCTGGGACGTTGATTTAATGAATAAACCAACACCATTTCATGCAACACCTGTTCTTGTCTGCTTCCTATACAAGTTTTGGCATGACTGACTCTTGCTTAGCATTGAAATCAGATGAAATCATAGCCCAAAGCATTACATTGAGAATTAAAGGGATGAGTTAACCCACACCATCAGAAGCCCTAAATTCTCATTCAAGTCAACTCTGGTGGGGTACATGCCCTTTGGAAGAAATTACTGTATATTTGTTGCAAAGCACTTAAGAAATCACTTTTTGTCCTTCAATTCATTTTTATCAGGAAAATAACCAGACTTCAGGTTTCAGTTGTTCCAAGTCACTTATCTTTTTCTATATAAAAGTGGAATAGAAAAAAGAAGCAGTCCTTTTTGCAGTATTTCGAAGGCTGCCTCATGCAGAAAAACCAGTGCCAGAAAAACCAATGCAGAAAAACATTTTGAGTCAATATTACAACAGTCAAGTCCCTCACTATACTAATGATCTGCAAGCAAGTATCACTTTACATCCTCCTTCATATATTATCTCCCTTACACCTAATCAATCCCGTTGTGATCTCGGTGTGATTTGTAGAATCCCTTATTATTTGTCGGTGGGAGGGAAGGGCCAGAGTCTTTGGGGACTCCTGCATAAGCCAAAAGAATACACATCAATTGGTAACATTTCGAGCCTCTTGCAGTCATTCTCTACAAATTCCACTCTAATTGCCAGGCTGCCATGGGCCACGCTGCGTGCCAGCAGTTCCCGTAATAGGCTTCTTCACATGAGGAGTGAAAGAAATCTGGCAGTAAGTGGTAGGTAGTGTCAGTGGCTTTCCTGAGTAATTTCCTGAGTTCCTACAGAAAATGAACCTGTAAGACAGCTGCCTTAGAGTTCAAGAGGCATAATCAGACACAGATGTGAAACAAGGGCAGCTCTTTGAGCTCAGTGAGAGGAATACATAATTTTGAACACACTGCCGCATTGGTGGCTAATTAGTTCCAATAAAATTGGGTGTGTGCTGTTTGTCAGGGCCCTGAAGTCATTAACTCCCAGAACACAGATAACAAAACACTCTGCCTGACCCACCTGTGCTGTCATTAAGACAAAACTGCTCATGTTGAGATTATTTTTTAAAGGTGTCTTATCAAAACAGCTGTTTTATATACTCACTAGAAGTACTTCCACCACCCTTCCTAATTACAAGTCCCTCTTTGACCACTAAGTACAGCCCTGTCCTGCTCCTGAGATCTGTCTGGAGGTGCAAAGGCCAGTCAAAGTTGAAATATGCAAGCCTAAGTCCAGGTTTTCTGAAAAGTCACCTCCCACCTCTTCCAGTGATGGAGCACTGGAGAGTCAACTCTAAAAGCCTTGGAAGACAGAGCACCCACTACTGGGCACAATTGAAGGCCAAGGAGTATTAACTTTTGTGGAAGCTGGATGTTCTCCAGTGAAAGTCACCCTTCAGAAGAGCAGTAGAGGAGTGGCTCAGACAGACAGAACATGCACTATCATATCTGGAATACTGCTGCTTCAGAAAAAACACTGAGATGGAGTCTCCTCAAGCAATTCAAGGGACTGAGATGTGTTACTACAATGTTACAGTTTTCCACCAAGTTGATTGTTTCCAATGAGGTGTTCCTTATCTTGCCTTTTTTTCCCCCTCCACTCTTAATTAAAAGAGCTAAGCCTTGTTCAATCAAGAGGGAGAATCCCCTTGACCACAAAGAATGGTGCATCAGTCTGTTTACAAGAATACATCATTGCTTTGACTCCAGCAGCATGAGCAGATTGAAGTTGCTTACATAATATTTACAGACTGATTTACTCCTAGGAAAAAATCCTGAATGAATCCTGTAACACTTCCCCTTTTCTGTGAATCTTAAAGATAACTTCTTTGACATAATTTAATAAAAATGGCTCCTTCTTACTAAAATACCCCTATCTTTGAATGAGTACAGTGAATTTGCATTTGGAGAAGTGGCAGACCTTACATGTTTTGTTCTTGTTCAGTGATTTTTCTACAGCATTCCTCCTCCCTCCCTACAAGAGGAAGCTTGTAAGTGCAGGGTGGGATTTTTTTGCCAGGCTTTTTATTCACCAAGCCAAGACACTGCTTAGTCCCAGTATCCTGATCACACTATAGAGATAAATAAGAAGAGAACCTGCTCTTTAATCAGTGCTGCACGCCCTGAGAAGGCCAGAAGGCAGGCAGGATCAGAAGAGAGGAGCTGTGGTCACTGCAGGTCATGGCTGTATTTGCTTTCTGGCTTCCTACCAAAGCAATACCTTCTCTTGGATCAGAGTTTATTTTGCATTCTGAAAATATTCTCAACAACACCGTTTCCTTCTCAAGTTATATTTTGCGCAGCCCTTTGGGAACCTGTGTCTCACGCTGGCCAGCTTGTGTGCATGAGCACGTGCATGCCTGGCTCCCACACCACCACCTAGGGCAGCTCAGAGCCTTCCCAACACCTTCGAACCTCTGCAACCTCAAGTAAGTCTTGAGTGGTTACTCTATGCCAGGCAGCTGCAAACACGAGGCAATAAAACAACTGCTGATCTCATAAACGTAGGTCTAAAGTGTGTCTTGCTCTCTCACTCACAACTGTTTCTTTTTTCTGAACATCACAGCTCAGCCATGGCCACATCACCTTGAGAAGTTAAATCACCCAGGACACCTTTCCAAGTGACTGAAACAGAAGCCACCCTTCTACCAGCACTGGCAACATTTCAGCCAGGCCTGCCTGGCCCTTCTGCCACTGTTTTGAATCACAGACACCTCGTAGATATTAGCCAAGGTCCTCTCCCAGAGGTCAGACTGTAGACATCATGAAGGCAGTTGCAGAGAGGAGCTACATTCCCAACTGGCATCCTCTGGTCCAGGATCTCCAGTTCAGCTGCCCTAATTCTGCTCTTGCTAAAGCCAAGGAAGATCCAGCTTACAGAATATCCCTTTCACTTCCAGTTCAGACACCAGACTTAGCAAACAGTCTCAAATCTTCCAGATGACAGTAACACTGGGTCACAGCTGACCACTTCTCCATGTAGGAAATGGAAGATTAAACAGCTCTCTGGTTCCCCCAGCAACAAAAACACGGGGCATTTCCTTCAGCCCCATGCTTTAGTTTCTCAGAGGATGTTTACCCACACGCTGCCAGAGCTAATGATGTAGTGCAGGTTTGGAGACTTGTCATGAACCAGCCATAGGATGAATTGAGGAGCAGATTGCAACCGCATGGTGTTTCTGAAAATGAGGAATGGTTCAGTGAGTAGGAGCAAAGGACATTGATTAATCTTACTTGAAAATTACACAGCTTACTTGTCCCCACAGAGTATTTCTGTTGTACCAGAAAAATTGCAGCTTGAAACATATGAGACATCACATTCTGTATTTTAGAAAGTCTCTGTATTTTTTCAGCCACCATGGAGCTAGGTCAGGCAATGCTTTCCAAGGATGCTGGACTGAATGTAAAAATACAAGGTTGGTGACTCAGTCGCTGCCTCCTGAACAACGACCTGTTCCCCTTTTAGAAAAGAATGAGAAAACTTGAGCTTGAGCCAAAAAAATTTACAGTGATACAGTAAACTCTGACTCTGGTTTTTGGGTCAAGTTGCAAAGGCAGTTGGGCCACTGTGGTACCTATTCAGTATCCTACTGTTGGAAAATATAGTTTTCTTGAACTTTAGATTTTCTGTTAGAAAGCAATGCCAGTAGAATTGACCCTGCAGAAGAGGAGGGAATCAAGAAGCATTACACTTTGAAATATTCCCTGCATCTACTCAGTTCCTCACATTCCCCTTTTCTCCAACAGACAACACTAACCTCCCAGCTGCCTCTTAATTGCCTTCAAATAAAGGCACTCCGAGCTGCACCTTCCCTCATCCTTCCCTATCTAAATGCCCTCTCCAAAGCATAACTAGGATATATTATTGACTATTTCTTTCTACTTCCTTGGTGGTTTCTGTGTCTAGCACGAATCTGAGTCACTTCGCTGAAGGAGAGCACAGACTCCCTCAACAGCTCAGGACACTTGATAGTCTCTGCTTGTGTCACAGATGTATCAGAGACCTTTCCCTGGACACAGCTCTCATCCCAGTCTGCTCTCAGCTGCAGGTCACTCGTGTTTTATTTCTGCTCTCAACTCTACCTTCAATACAAATTCTCATACAAAATGACTTCCAAACAACTTTGATGTACAACTGCAGCAAAGGCTACCAAGTGAATGTGCTCAGTTGTTTAGATGCTGAGTGCCCCAGCTGAGGCAGAACAAAGGAAAAGAAAATAACAATTTCATCAAATGAGCCACACAGAATTACCACCTCTTCGAATAAAGCCATTCTTATCACAACAGGCAAATCCCACTAACAATTTTAATTTCCTATGTGCATGGGCAGCTTCTTAGCAGTACTAGAAACCATTTGGTTTCCTTCCAAAACAGTGGATGGACAAAGTGGGGAAAATGTAATTTCAGGAAACAAATCTTCAGGACCGCTGCAGAATCTGTAATCCATGAAGGTTTCTGAAAACCACTTTCATAGCATTCATTATTCAATAACCATTACAGAAACAGAAAACCTCTCCCCCACCATGCAGAATGCCACAGATAAATGCCATATCTCTTTCATTTCCCACCCTCCTTGTCTTTGCCTCCACACCATGCTGCACAGGGAGCAGCAGAAACAGCCACTACATCAATGAAAGGATCACGGTTCTACTCATGGCCTGGCCTGGAGCAGCTGGAACTTTCAGGATCTGAGGGACAGTGAATTCCTTTTGTTTGATACCTACTTCTTGAGCTACCACTTCAAATGTATAGTAGAAGGTGGGCTTACTGTAAAAGCTCTTTTCCCACAGCACTCCTAAAGCTCTTCTGCCTAGATTTATGTTCCTCTTGTTAAACAAAGGCAATAACCTGTACTACTGATGGTGAATAAGCCATGGTTGGTTTGTGTTTCAGTAAAAGTTTAGTTCTTGACAAATAGAGATGGTCGAATTATTATATATGATGTGAACTGGAGAGTAATGCAATGCTAAATGGTTTAATGAGCTGGAATAAAAAAAGCTCAGCTTAACTATTGTTTTTGCAGGCCTACTAATATCTATAATTCATCCAAATAATTGGCAAATGGAAGATCATAGCAGCCAAGTAATCCTGGCCATTCCCACCTGTCTAGCAAAACAAATTTGACAATTAAACAAAATGTCTGAATCTGTTGATAGCAATAAAACCTTGTGAGTTGAGACAGGATCTGAGCTAGCAGAGTCCATGGAGACCAGGAATGCTCTATGCTGGCTGGATCCCACCAGGACAAATTGTGGTTGGGCTGGTAAGACAAGTAGCTACATTACCCTTGATGGAGATGCAGTGGCAGAAAATAAAATTGCTGGTTTAAAATTATCTGCTGCTATTGCTTATACACAGCTTTCTGGAAGGCAGAATTCTGTAGCCTTCTTGGCCAGTCTGTGTGAGCATCACGTGAATTTCTGTCACGACCGAGGTTCATTAGAAGATGGATGTGCACCCATGCCTCTCAAACCATATTCCAGTCAGAGGGGCTTTTAGACTGCTGAATTAGACATGAGAAAGAAGAATGCCAGAAAAACTAAAACCACCCTGATTTTAACGAAGCCTCTTTCTTATGGCTACCACCCACTCAGCTTCACAGAAATAAACATTGCAAAGTGGACACACGGCCTCCAGTACCCAGACACTGATGGGGTGCTCTGGGATGTATTAAACTTTCTGACACAGAACAGCTCACCAGTGAACTTGTGAGGTAACAGCAAATATACACAGAGCTAAGCACTGGTCTCATGTGCTGCTGAGACAACCAGAGCTGGGGTTCCCTTTCTGGCATCAATCCAATACTTTAGAAAAATTCTGCTGTTAGATGCAACCCCAAGCCAGCTGTCAACACCCTCTGGCTTCTGGTCCTACACACTGCTGTTTACATCTGCCTCTGAACCGATGATCTGAGGCTCCCCAGGTTCTCCTGAGTCTAGGTGGTGACCGGCCTCGTGACTCAGACCAACGCACAGCTGCAGTTAATGGAAACTCCAACGTGCAACTGCGCCAAGAGCAGGCTTTGCCATGAGCAAGGATCTGTGCTTTAGATTCTTCCAGGGTATGGTACTGATGCTCCCTAACATGGAAACCATAACACAAGCAACAGTTGACAGTGTAGAAAATTTCCCCCCTCCACCTCAATAAACTCATATTCTTGGTCCTTGAATCATTCAAATTACTTTTAGGACATCACCAAGTAATCAGGTGGATGCAAACATTCTGGCCATGAAAAGAAGTAGACCATATCCTGGAGAAAAAAAAAGTCAACAATAACAATAGGAATTCCTTGCAATCTATTACTTTTGCAAGCATGTGGAAACTAAGGTATAAATCTATGTGCTTCAACTGAGTTCATAATTTAACACAGCCTACAAGAACTAGAAACAGTTTCTCAAAACCCAAGATTGACTATTCCTTATTGACTATTTCCTTCTCGACTCTTGAGTTAAGAGGAGAGGAAAGCAGCAGTGCGTGTTTATCTGGCTTATAACAGTCCCTGAAAAGCCCATTCCAGAAATATAATGGTGCGATCCAACCATCTCCATGCACTCCCACACATGCTGTTCAAAGCTTGTCCCTGTTCTCAGCAGTGCAAAACTGTGCTTTCACAGTGGAAGAAGAAAGCACCATGGATTTGAAGAGCACTCTCAACATACATTAGTTTTTTTAAAAAATCAGCACAAGAAACCTCAAGCACTTCTGCAATAATTTGCAACTCTGTTCTCTCTGCATCTGGTTTAATCTTGCTTTCATTCCAACTTACTTCAAGTTAAGCCTTCTGGTTATTAACTGGAACAAATTGCTGTCATGTTCCCTTCAGTTCAGTAATCAGGAGAAGATTTTATATCCATAAAAATGCATTAGATGGTTGTGAGAACACTTTTGGGGGAAGGGGAGTTAATACAAAACTCCTGCCAGATTGAACACATTGGATACTTTCTCTTGAGCTCACACAGGAGGATATGCTCCACACCTCCAACAGAGTGACTCAAGTGAGTGCCGTCCATGTAAACCACCAGTAATGCATAAAGAAATGTCCTGTCATACTTCCTAGGTTTGCATTCAACAGATCCTTCTAACAAGGAAGAGCAAAGGAAGGAAGCTGCAGCTCACATGCCTTTGATTATAAGTAAATCAAGAGACGGCTGGGAAGTTAATCTCAGTTGTAACATTTGCAGAGCATGGTCTTTGAAGCAATGCATCTCTCCCTTGTGATGTACTGCCCTCCCATAAGCAGCTGAGAGTTCTTTAAACTATTCCTTTCCTAAGGGTGACATACACAGACAACATTTAGCTGTTTGAAGCACATATTGGTATGCTTAACACCAAGAAGGCAAAAAACCTGCACCTGGGCTGTGTCACACCACCACGTGCAAAACTGGAATCCAGGAACTGCTCCTACGGCATCCATGTCAGATGGAATTCTGCTGTCAACCTCAGTGTGAACATCATTCCTGAAGGTTCTGACAGCAGTTCTCTCAACAAACTAAACTGATTCCTGGGCTCGTTGTTGCTGAAAGAGTGAAAGAGTCCTGCTGATACTCTCTATGGGTAATTTTCACCAACATTAGTGAACTGAATCAAGTCACAGATGGACCCAACAAACAGTAGAGTTGGCAGAAGTAACAAGATGGGATGACACAACCAGGATCAAGAGCAAGAGAAGCACAGTTCTCAATAAAAGAGAATGTTAGTGTTAAACAAAATACTGTCAAAGAAAACAAAATAAGGTAAAATTGGGAAGCAGTTGCACAACAACTGCAAACATCCACTCAGCAGCAGAGGGTTGCACAACAGCACGCTGTTCACCCACAGCACAGCTGCCAGGTAGTTTAAATCAGCTGGGAAACTGTCTCCAACACAAGGGTCCTGAGTGCCAGGAAGGAGCTATCCTGCTCTGACCTACCCACCACCTGGCTGTATGAGTTTGTCACAATGCGATTATTCAAGGCTTCAGGGAGTTTTAAAGTTTAAAAGTTTAAATGCTGTGTTCCTAGTTGATAGCATGTTTATGAACATGCTCTGTTTCTATCTGGCTCTGGGTCCTCACTGTATAATTTAGGAGTCATAAGCTGTCAGGCTGCCAGCAGCACACTGTACATGCAGCACGATGTGTTTTGTTGTTTCACCATTGTTTAAGTTTATATAAAGTCTTAATTGCAAATGGAAAAAAATCTGCCTAGTCAATCAGGCCCGTTCTGAAGAGTTTCCAAAAGCCTGCTCTGAGTTTCATAATTGGGAAGTTCAACCCAGTCCAGAAAAGATTTACCGGAGTTAAAATAAGAAAGGACTTGCTTGAAAGTGTTGCCAAACTCCAACTCAAGAAAGAAAATCAGCTGGAGAGCACCATCTATTGGCCTGAAGAATGGCTGGACTGCCAACTTTTCGCTGTTTAGCCTCAAACCGAAGGCAGCTCCCGGCTCTGCAGTGCAGGATGTGCCCAGCACACACAGCCCTGTAGGGACAGGGACACTCCAACCAGTGCATACACAGACACCCGTCCAGGGACAGCTCTTTCACCTGTCCCACAGAAATTTTGGCTTGAACTAATGTGACCCAAGTGCCAGCTGCTGAGGGGAGGACAGTACAACAGTCTCAGTTCTTTATTTCAATGCCATTTTCCTCCCCACCAGTGACCTTTTGGTCTGGTGATTTCATGGCACAACCAAGCTACCAGTGTTTTCTGATTCTGGCTTTAGACAATCCCTGACCCCCCACCCAAAGGTTCGTCCCACAAAGGAGCAGCCTCCCACATTGGTGTAACAAGTGCTAAGGTGGCACCTGGTGGTTGTCTGTGCACGGCAAAGAGTAAATTCATCAGCCCTTCAGCCTCTTTCCCTCCATGCACACAACAGCACTGTCCTGGGTGTCTGTGCAGAAGGGACAGGAGAGGGTTAGCTTACATGTGTGCCTTATTTCTGTGACACTCTGTCAGCAGCCCCAGAGATGACTGCTTTATCCAGACAGTATTTTTGACTGCAGAATTATGTTTCTACTACTCCAAGTGTGTCTTACCTTCAGGCTATCTCTATTTAGATGCCCAAGTTTAGATTTCAAGGACTGGCCTATGAATCCTACTTTTAACTGCAAAACACATCTCCCTGGGGAACACTTTCATTAGAGCTGGCTAACACTTTTGGCCACAGAAACAGGAAAGAAATCTTAAGTACCTTTTCACTACATTTTGCCTAATTGCCAGTTGTGTTTATTAGAAACACCACGAATGCACAAAAGTTAAATTAATGCTGTCCTTTTGCCCAGGGAGGCTGACCCAGGTCACCACCATACTCTGTGGCACTGGTGCTCTCCTGGAAAAGCTCATTAGAAGTCAAATAGGTTGAAAGGTCTCGCCCAGTGTCCACCTCCAGCAAAGCCAGAGGGATCTGGCTGTGGTACAAACATGAGAGAGGCACACAGCCCCACAGCACAGACACTGCTGCAGGTAACCAAGAGCAGTTTCCCAGAGCAAAGCCAGTGATTCAGGTCCTGACTGGTCATGAGAAAGGCTCTGAGCTGCCTGAGCAGTTCCTCCTGTGAGTCACAGGAGGACCACTTCTATCACATGTGGTCTCTGGAGCATTTCCAGCTCCAGTAGTTTTCCAAAGGCTTTTTGCAGAAGCTGTACAAAGTTGGAAAAATAAAACTTATCAGCCATAACTGTTACTTAACTATCTGTGATATCAAGGAATTAAATAACCAGTACAGACTGTGTTTTGGTTTGAGCTAAAATGGAAGTTTCCGAAAAAAGAGAAAAGCTGGTCTGGTCAATCATAAATATTTAGCACATATTTTTTCTAGAAAGAAATCTGTTAATAGTTGTGTTTGGACTTTTTAATTTTTTTTTGTCAGTAGGAGAGCTAATTTTGGAGTGGGTACAAATGTAAAACTTCAGAGCAACCAAAACCCAAATTCCAATCAGAACATCTCAGCTCAAATCAAACACTGGATGTCCATCTGACAGTGGTAATAACTGCAGCCCCAAAAGCCTGCCCATCTTAGCAAATTTTCTGATTTAAAAGCACAGGAAACACTACAAAACTAACTGGATTTCATAGGAGAGAGAGGGGTCCTCTTTCATCAGAGCTCTTCACCACAATATCCATTCAAACTGGCACAGAACACAGTAGGGGATGTGGCAGTGCAGGAAAGGAAAAGCAACCCATGGTAAATTGCAACAAGTGTTAAAATAAATCAGCACAAATAAGGTAAACTCTATGGGGTAGAGAGGAGACAAGTCAGAAGCAAAAGTTATGGCTGCAAATAACCTGATACAATTAGGAGAAAGATAAATCAGCCTGTAAGTTACTTCAAAAGAGGCAGGCAAGGGAATGTCCAGCAAAAAGCACCCTATCTGAGCTGCTGAAGTGGAATTCCACTGGGAGAAGGCCAGCAGGTCCGAGGTCTCAGAGCTCAGAGCACAAATTGGAAAATAATGAAGCTGGTCCGCTGTGATTGCTGTAGAGGTGACAGCACTGCAAAACAAAGGGATTCTGGAGCCTGAGCTGGGGCAGAGGGAGAGATCAGCTTGCACACACGGCAAGGGCTTGGGTTACACGTAATTGCTCCTGTAAAGAGTGGGTGTTTTGCAAGTGTTATGACAGCTGCAGAGCAAAGGATGTCTCTGATATAAGACAACACAAAGCTAGACCAGAAAACAGGGAGGCAAAAGTCACCGAACTTTCTAACCCGGGGCAAGTACTCAGTCCCAAGGCACTTGCACCGTGCAGGGACTCCAGGAGCCTGAAGGTTTATCAGCACTCACACTCAGCCATTTCTTCCCTCCAAGGAGCACTGAGTGGCTCTACAAAGACTAAGAAGTAAACTTCAGGGTCTATCTAACAGGTCCCCTCACTGCACAAATCCATGTGTTAACCATATGAGTGGGACTTGGCAGGGCAGGGCTGGGCCATGGTGATTTTTCGATGCAGACCTACCATAATTCTCATGTTTTCATCCTCATTACTAGAAGACAAAAAAGCTTTAACTGCATGTTCTTAACATGACAGCTTGTCTTGCCAATATAATGTGTATACAGAAGTTCCTGGAACTGCATAGCCAATTACAGCATGATTTTAACCTTCAAATGACTGATACAGAGTCTCACTTTTAACTCCATCTTTACATCTTTTATCTAGCAATGCATTTGGCAGCCAGTCCCTCTTGTCTGCATTTTCTATTTAAAATACTTAATATGAATGAGTGAGCAGCAAACAGCCAGCACATTCCTACACCAACAGCTCCCACACACACAAGAGCTTGCCTTAAGGCTTTGTTGCATTTATAGAGCTCTCGATCTGCATGCCAGTGTGGGTGCAGTGCTCACAAAGCATCCTCTTATATCCCAATAAACTGGGCTCTGGTGCCTTGTAAATGCACATGCAGGGAGCAAGCCTGGCACTCTGTCACAGCCAAAACACGAGCAGGCCCCCAGGCTCAGGCTGGCCAGCTGGCTGGGGCTGCTCAGCCTGCTGGCACTGCCACTGGCTCATCTGCCAGCCCTGCTGCTCCTTCCAGCTCTTCCCCATCTTGTAGGACCATGTGGGTGATGGTTTCTTCCTCACTGGCATCAGTATCTGAAAGCCTTTTGAAATGCTTTACACAACAAGGTTGTGGTGCAAGCAGGGTATGCTTTGCCCTTCTGATTTTATTCCACTGAGTCCTGTTTTGCCTGTGCAGTCATTGATCTCTAAACTGCATTAGGGTACGACTTTGTTTTCCTATTCTGGAGAAGCTGGCAAGTGAAAAATGTATTTGAACAAAAAGGGAAAATGTCCTGAAGTGTTAGACTTCCCTTTGCCAGAGAGGAGCAGATCAGCACTATAATCACAGAGAGCAAGACAAAACTCCATCTTGACAGCTTGTTTTTGATACTGCAGCAACAAATGTTTTTCCACAGTGCTTTACATATCATAAAAATGAAATGGTGACCCCTATCCACCCACCCTCCTGCCCTGGTGCCCAGCATTCTCAACACTTCACACCTGTGTGAGCACTTCAACTGCTTGGCCAGCCTTTGTTCATCCACGTCCTGAACCCTGTGGTCATTTCCCCAAGGATGTAAACCATTACAAACCTTAATTGCAGAGCCCACTTTAGCTCAATCTGGACAGACCCAAGCGTTTTCAGCACAGGAGGTCTCTCATTTCAATCCTGGGGGAATCTGCCTAGACAACTGCTGCCACAAAACTAATAGAGCCAGATTGTGCCTTGAAGGCTTGGGCCCATGTGGGAGCACCACTGAGCTGCATGATCCAGGCAGAAGCTTGAAATGTGATTCTCCAGGAGGAAGCGCAGTCCTTCCATCGACTGACAGTCATCTCTTCTATGCTGAAAGCATTGCCCCCTTTCTTATTACCAGTGAGGGTGGCTTCTGCCTGACAATTTCCCTAAGCTCTGAAAGTAAGAGCCAGTAAACTGAGGGGGAAGGGACCAGTGAGGAGAAAAAAGCAGTAAACAGATAAAGACCTTTAAAAGCAGTAAACAGATAAAGATCTGTCCCATTCAACAAAATCTTTGAAAAAAGCAAGACTAGGCATCTCTCTCTCATGTGTTGAAAGAATGCCTTTTGGTTCTGCTGATGTGCTTTCTTCTGGACCTGGTTGAGAGTTGTCCTTGATGCAGAGCAAAAACATGTCTAGTCCCTCACAAAGTCAGACTGTGCCAAGAAATCTAGGAGTGAAACAGAGAACAATCTTTCAGAACCCCCTTTCTGTCCTTCACACCTCCCTGTCCTTGCAGAAAGGGCAGAGAGCTAGCAGAGTGGTTTGCCGCAAGGGGAGGCAAAGCAGCCATCGCTGCTCAGTGCACACAAAAGAGGCATCAGGTCACTTCTGCACATCCTACAGGAGGGGAGGTGAGCTGGGAACCTGCAGCCTGGGGGCCACAACTGCACACTCAGGCACACTCTGCTTCTTGCTCCCCAGCCTCTCATTATTCAGTCACACAATAGTGGCTCACAAAAACCTATCTGACTTTCACTGAGGAAAAGTTCTCTTGCCTCTGATTTAATATTAGCATTTTCTGCAGAAGAAGGCTCTTTGGCCTGTTGTCATTCTCTCTTAGTTTCCTGAGAGTTTACCTAAGAAAAGGGTGAGAAATTCTGCCCTTCCACTGTAACCCAGTATGTACAAACCATGTGAAGGACCTGACCCTGCTAAAAGCCACAGCAGCACTGTCAGTGTCTTTACTTGGCCATGATTTCACACTTAGCTTTCTATTGAAAGAGGAAAGAAGAGCCCCACTCCTTCCCCCACCCCCATTCTCTCTAGTGCTTGCCAGTTACCCAAATCTACAGCACAAATTGCACAAGAGATTCTTTGTTATTTTCCTTTCCTCTAGTAGCACAAATTTAACGTGCAACAACCTTGGCCTTTTTGATGTCAGATATGACTCATGAGATAGATGCTGGCTTTACTGATTAATCTTACTTATGCACATGTCTTATTTCTCCCCTATGACTTGCCAAGAGCATTTATTTCTGCTACACTAGGAACAAAATCTCAGCTATGTCTCTGGAGCATTACATATTGCAGACTCTGTCTCTTTGGCCCCCTGCATTAATTTTCTTCAAATGACACCAAGGGGCCAATATGTTAAGTTTGCACTATTGGTCTGACAAAATTTTGGCTTCTATTTATAATCATTTGTATAAAAAGCATCAGTTTGGGTTAGCTTAGGCCTGTTGTGGAGGGAATCACGCTAGCACAGATCATTCCAAAACTGCTTTCACTTTCTGTGCTTGCTGAGGTTTGTGTTTTTGAGGCAGTGTAAATTGTATCAGGGA
The DNA here is from genome assembly GCA_013398615.1 of Brachypodius melanocephalos. Classification (NCBI taxonomy): domain Eukaryota; kingdom Metazoa; phylum Chordata; class Aves; order Passeriformes; family Pycnonotidae; genus Brachypodius; species Brachypodius melanocephalos. The sequence goes on along the minus strand of VZSR01000257.1, from coordinate 1,214,037 downwards.
TACTGACAACTCTCTGATGTGCAATTGGAGGTGTACACTGGAAGACTCTATTAATTCCAACTTTGGTCTCCTGCCCTTTTTAAGAGGATTTTTTTATAGAATTAGGTATTGATCCTACTCTAGCTATTGGAGTTGATTCACAGCTGCATGACTCCATGGCCTGCTGGCATAAATAGACTAAAATCAGATTAATACTATGAGCAGCAATACACACAGTGCAACAAGAGCAATTCCAATTACATACTAAGGATGGAGATACCTGAACTCCTCTGGACCTCTGCCCCAGTGTTTTACTTTCCTTATCGTTTATCTTTCAGATAGATACAAGAATCTGAGATTATTTCTCACATGTTATTCTCTCAGGTTTGGGTATATCATGGTTGTATGTAACCCATGCTACAGGCCTTCTGATGTTTCTTTAGGCTGGCTTAACAGTAATAAATTTAGCTGTCATTAAGTACTTTGATATTTAGTCTAAATTTTGGGTTTGACATTGTCATAATACTTTCAGTTATAAATAAATGTTGTCCCCAGCAACTTTACAGAGAGAAGGACTGTAAAAGAGCACATCTTCATCCGAAACATTCAGGGAATGCAAAGGCTTCCCTAACAGTGGTAAGTGGATCCCACTCAATCAAAGGAATTCTCTCCTATTCATTCCATGGTTGTAAGACAGACATTTCCAGGACTATCACACATCTTACCCAACCATGAGGGAAAAGATGCACCATGCCAACATTCCAATATATGGAAAGGATGCAAAGCTTCCACTAGAAAAATCTTGGACTCTGTGAACCAATTCTTGATCTACTTTGTCTTATTCTTGCAGCAAGGTATAGGAATGGGGAAGAAGTGTGCCAACATCCTGAATAGATTGAGCAAGGACATACATTTTAATACAGGACTTACTGGCTCACAGTTCTTACTGTGTCCTGAAGGAAAGCATAGCAATATCTTTTGTAGATACCCAAACAAAGGTATTGCTGCCCAACCAGGTGGCAAAATACAAGCCAGAGCTGCTACATTCTAAAAGTATACAATGTACACCCTACACTGTAGCAAGCATTAAATCCAACAAACTGAAGTTAAAAACATAGTACTATTCATTGGGGAATCTTGATCTGAAGTTCCATCTCTTGAGCACTTGAAAACTAACTAGGAAAATATACTAATAAAGTAACTGATTGATTCATATTTGGGGGAAAAATTGTTTGATATATACAGCTAGAGAACATAGCTAATTAGAACTATCTCTAGCAAAAAACAGACCAGCAAGGACATGGTCTCAAACACCTCGTGTCTGCCTGTTTCTAGCTACATTCTGATCATATCTGTCAGCCTCTGGAACTTAGGAAATACAAGCTTTTACATGTGTTCTTATGAAAAGCCCAACAAACTTTTGCAGCCTGAACTTCATAATTGTCATAATGAAAAGCATCTCAGCAGAGGCTCTATAGAGCCTGAATCTGCTCTAGTGTAGCCTAGGGAAGGTTGCTTATGGATTTCAACCTTTTAGGCTCAAATCTAAAAAAATTCATTCACACAAAACAGCTCAGTGAAGTCAAATAACAAGGCTTAGCCTAGGCTGCCCTGAGATATTTTATTACAGATGAAACCAATTCCCTTTGAAGATAAGGGAATGCTTTAGTTGATGGACTCTATTTTGCTTTTGGCAAGATCTATGTAAATCTGGAGTAATGCCATTAACTTCATAAAAACCTCACCCCAGATTTAAAGTGATGTCACCAGGAGCAGGATCCAAGTGCTGGTTTATTGAAAAAGAGTACCAAACACTTTAATTGAAACTGAACCTTTAAGTAACCAGTGGGAAGATATTTTCTCAATTGCACTTGTGATTATTGTTAATTTGTAAGTTATTAATGTAACCATTAAAGTTGAAGAATTCACATGAATCAGTATAATTTATGAGAGGAATTGAGTGTACGTAATTAACTCAAATTGTTGGTTATTAATTTTTTTTTTTTAAACTAAGTAACCAAGGCTCTTAATGTTATAGTCTGAGCCATAAAAAAAATCTAGTCTATTTTGACAATGTACAGATATTTGGGATTTAGAGCATAACTGAAAGGCCCACATTTTCTTTAGTATAATTTCCTCAACTCAGGCACATTCAAAGTGATATGCAGAGAGAATTAAGTTCTTTCTTATTTAGTCTCTCAATGTTCTGCTTCCAAAATAACTGAATTTTGGACCAAAACAGACCAAAAACATACATGGGAAAAGCAAACTTTAAGTAAAAAAAATTCTTCAAGATCTTTTCTTCTGATTTTTGAGCCTCCTTTTTCCATATGACTCTTAATGGCAAAGCACTAAGCCAATGGTGAACAGGTTAGAGTCATGCCATACTTTTAAACAATATTTCATATAACATTAGGAAATCATTTGAGTTCCTGGCAAAGTCTACTTCTTCCTTTATAAATGTTTAAGGCTCAGGGAGACCATTGTCATAACCTGGTCTGATCTTCTGCTAAATAGGCAGCCAAGCACTGAGAGGGAATATATTGTGTATATTGTTAGTCCTGAGGCTTTGTATGTCCAGTCTGGACATGGAAGACTCCATAGTGCCACTTGGAAGCTTGCACTGTTCTCATCATCTTGACCTACCAGGATTAATTGATGGAAATTCTCTATATTTATTCAGCCATCATAAGAAACTTCATGATACAGAGCTAGGATTATACAACAGCATAGATGATTTTCATCCTTTCACCCCAGTCTAACTTGCATCCAGTACTGCCTACCATTAGACCATAGCCTCTAGAGGTATTTGATGGAAGTATGGTAGCTTTTAAACCTTGCAACACCCACAGTTAAACTCCTAGACTGAGTAAAGTCCCTCACTGATGCTCACCTTGGGTCATTCTGACACAGAAAGCAGGCTGCAGGGCTATTACTATTTCATCGGTGATGTCAGCAGCCAGAACATTTATCCAGATCCTATTTCGTGTTGCAACAGGCTTCTTGCCTCAGAAGATGTCATAGGGTCAGCAGAATAGATCTGGGGAAAAGTCCAGAGATGCGAAGGAGAACACCAACCTCAGAACAAGTCACAGAGGGGTGGCAAAGCACATCGTACCACAGGCAACAGCAAGCCACTGTAAAGCAGAAAAATGAAAGATGTTTTAATATTATTCTGAGAATTCATACTCAGGATCTAGTATAAACCCAAGCTTTACAACAGTCTGATCAGCTCTTTGGTCTCATCTTTCTAATTCTCACCTCATGCCCCTTGGAACTATTTAAAACAGTCCAGTTAAAATTATTTTCTTGGCCTGGTATCTGACCATGTCATATAAACCAAATCTGAGCCAGAGGCAAATCCAGTTCAGCTTGTGGTTCAGGTTTGGGTTTAAATCAAAAGAATGTTTGTGATTTGAGTAGATGGAACATTAACACATAACAACAATTTAATAGCCTATAATAAGAAGTTTACTTTGCAAGAATAGAGTCACAGATGAGTCAAAAGAGGAAACTAATCCCCTGGGTGATATAGTTGTAGGATTAATAAGGTATGAACATAGTTAGATCTTCAGAGACTTGCAAACCTATTCAAAATGCAGTAGGATTTGTTTGGCACCAAGCTTCCAACTTTGACTCCATTCTAATAGAAATCAGAGTTGTATATATCTTTTTATTTTCCCCTGATTTATATTAATGTATTTCAACAATTTAAAGAGCAAAACCCTCCCAAGCTACCAAAATCTGGGGGCCTCTATTTTTGCAGCTCTAACAATTTTACTAAGACATCTCCTACACTGTGACATTTTAATTATTCACAGCACCAGTGCACTACAAGTGAAACATGCTGTGTATTCTCCATTCACTCATTCATTAGTTTTAATTAAACCCTCTAATTTTATTTATGCTGTCATGGACTGATTAACAATTTGCAGCACAAATCAGGAAGTTTTAAACAGCACCTTGAGAAATCTTCCTTGCTCTAAACAGAGGTCTGCTGTAATAACTACAAATCTGCTGGATTATGTTCCAAAAGGCAAAAGGAACTACATCAGCAGCTTTCACAATGCAATTTTCTTTTAGCTGTTTAACAAACCACATCTCAAGGCCTTTGGTGAAAAACACAGATGATGAGGTATCCAAGGGATTCAACAGAATGAAACTACAGACAGACCCTGTGAAAGTTCCTTTATTAGAAGCAGTCTAGGGCTGAGATGGAGCAGCATGATGCAATATGAACAGAGTACCAAGTCCTACTCCAGCAGAGACCCAGGACACTTAAAGTGTTGCCAAAAGGATGAGAGGCACTGCATTGAACTTGTTAAAGGATAAATCAATGGAACAGCTCAAGTAACTCTAAACAGAGTCTTTGCACCTGCAATTTACACATTATTCTTTTAAATTCCTGTCATCCGTTTGAAGTGTCTGTAACTCATATATCTGTGCAGTGTCCTGCTCAGCAATTAATTCCAGTTCCCAGATTTCAAAATAGGCCTTCCCTCACTCTTCACATCTGTTGTTTCTGCTCTGGTCCCCATCTACATATCTCCTTCTCACACTGGTTTCTGCCCCCACCTTTCTCCTTCAGCAGTGTTTCATTCCCTCCTACCTGACTGGAAAAGACTACCTCAGACCACTCCTTCCACCTTTGCCTGTCAGCTGTAATTGTGCTCACCAACTGAGTCAAGGCAGATTAAATTCTAGGAGAATAAATAAGCATCTCCACTGAACAAGACACATTGAAAGATTTGGGGAGGATACCCAGAGCTCCTGGGCCCTTTCTTTTACCCTACTTTCCTTCTCAGGTCTCTGCTCAGTACAATATATGCTTTATACAACTCTGAGTTACTGCCAACTGCTGCGGAGCCCACAGATAACTATTCCCATTCTTCTACGGTCTTTTTGTGCAAAGTAGAAAAATGCAGTTTACAGGTTTGAGGTCTACCATGAACTGTGAGAGAGCTGTGCACTACCTCCTATTTTTATGGCACAGGATCCACGCTGCAACACGGCAAGCTAATGGAATAAAGAGGGAAAACCTCTTCAGGGACAGCAATCATTCCTACACAGCCACCACCATCACTATCCCTATTACCTTGCTTATAGGCTTGAAATTAGGGAGAATTGAACACAGAGTGAAGCACTGACATTTCACCTTCCTGACCTCTGCCCTGAGTACAAACTGAAGCCAGACAGCAAAATCGGTTTGAGTGTGTCAGCCTGAACTCAAACAACACAATTCTTTATCCTTTGGCACGTCCTTCAAAATCTGGTCCCACAACAATTCAGCAATGGGCTATTTATAGAGGCTGTGCTACCTCCAGGCCTGGAGCAAAGCGTTGTCCCAGGAGACCCCAGCCAAGACAAAGCAGCCTCAATCTGCCCACCTCATCAGGAGCGTTGGATTTCACTCTGGCCAAGAGCGTTCCCAGCAACAAATGAGGCCTCCCATAATGTATTCCAATAAAAACAGAGGCTTTAAAAAGAAATCAGAGTTTCGTTCCCTTCCAAGATACATAAATCGTTTTAAATTGTGCTGTTCTGGAAGCATTTGTGATTTCTTTTAGGCGATGCCTCCCTCTAGTGTTAAAGCCGGCAGGTGGCCACCACCGGGTCTGTGACAGCCCGGTTTTTGAGGAGGTGAAAGATTTTCAAGTACTCAAATATTTATTATGCTTCTCTTCCTGGCACCATCGACAGTTCAAACGGCCTGGGCAAGATTCTGCCAGCGAGCTCTAGGGATCATCATAGGTGCTAGCAGTCATTGCAAGGAGACCTACACAAGGCCACAGCAGGTGAAAAGCAGCAGCCTTTGGCTGCCTGGGTAAGACAGCAGAGGAAGATCCTGGTTCTGGCATGCAAGAGCCAGAGCCTTGTCCTAAGCTTGTCAGAGAACAGCTATGAAGTCTGTAAAAGGTGAAAGGCTGGTTTGAAAAGACAATAAACACCCTGGTTTGTCTTCCCTCTTTGTCCGCAGAAGATTGATGCCAACAGCTTATTACGTGCTTACTCGCTTCTTAAAACTCCTATAATTTTTTTCTCCTTTTTATACAGGGCCTTAAAAACCATTGTGCACACACACTTATGAAAGATATGTAGCAAAGACACTCGTGAAGCAATGATCAGGCTGCAAGCTCAGAAAAAGGCCTCTAAAAAGCTGCAGATTCACCTAGGAAGTCACTTTTAAATTCCTTTGAAGAAAAATACAGCCCAAATAGCCAGGCACAGAGCTTTCCTAAAAACTGGTATCAGCGAGAACTTCCTTACATGTGAGCTGTTGTCTAGCAATATTTGTGGGAAATACAAAAGGTGAGCAATGTAACCACAGAAAAGTAGTGGGAGAAGCCTTTTCTTCTGGAATTTGTTCCCACTTGCAGTCATTAGTTTTCCAGCCTAGCAGTGCATTAGGAGTAGATTTTTGCATTTAATTTCTTAAATGCACCACAGCAGGGAAAGTGAGGGAAGGAAAAATAAAGCAATTTTATTTCTCTGCAATATAAAGAGTAACAGTTATTGCTTGCCAACTACACAATTATTTTCAAAGAGCTGAGCATCTCTCTTAGGTTGATATACTAGCTTTATTACACTGCCATGGCTCTGAGAGATACTTGCCACTCAACTCGTTGGTACAAAGAGATACAGATGCTTTATTACTGGGGATGGAATTCCCATTTCTGCCAATGCTGCCGGCAATTCTGTGCCCTCCTGAGAAGTAATGCAGCCCTTAAATCATTTATTATCTATTCTCATCACAACTTCCCAGTTTTGGCATTTTGTTTTAAAAGTATCAGTGTGCCTCAATGTATAGCATTTTCACCACCAGCACAGAAATCTCCTAGGGTGTTGGCTCAGACTCACAGTTGATACTTCATCAGGAAAGAATTGAAAAATAGAGAAGCAAAACTGATATGCATTAAAATCTGCTGCTGCCATCTGTTTTTTAGCAGAACAGTGCTGCCTGTGGGCACTAGGACACTCCATACCTGACTAACTGACCCCTCTAGAATGGTGTTGGGATTTTTGGCTTCTAAGTTGGCCTCAAGTAGGACAAGTGTAGCCAGCTGATCAGCTCAGCCACAAAAGCAGTATTTCTAGGAATAGTTATAGCACAGGGAAGAACATAACTTCTTAGGGAAGTTTTAGGTGAAACCTCTAGTGTACATCCCATTTCAGAACTCTAAGCAGGTAAGGGAAAGTTTATTCTTCTGAAATTCAGCCTCAAGATTTTACAAAGTTGTGGCTTATTCTAAAATTCCATTGAAGTCTTTCCTTCCTCTGTGTTTAACAGACCTGCCTCTCTTTTAAGCATGTGACATTTTTTTTAAAGGTAGTGTGTTTCAGGCTACATGAAAGATAGCTAGAAGAATCAGCCCCTGGAACAATCTACCAAGTCATGTAGTAGCTTTTCTACTGTTCAGTGTATTTAAATCAAAATGTGATATCCTGCCAAGCCATCTGTGCCACCTCATTTTCAAGACTCAGGCCTGATGTAGAAGTTACTAAGTGAGTATTTTTGGTGTCACACATGAGGTCAGAAAGAATGATCTAATGGTCCTGTCTGGGCTTAAGTTCTATGAATAAATGAAAATCTTAGACCTAAGCACTTTGGGACAGAGGGACGTCTTTAAATATTTAGCAAAGCACAGCATCCACTGGGACTGCTCCACAAAGAAAAGTGGCAGTCACATGCCTGAGGCTCAGCCATCTCAGGTCCCCTTAATGCACGCAAACACTGGTGTGATGAGAGCTCAAAGATGCTCAAAACCCGGGGTCACTTAACTCTGAAAATGTACTGGTTTTGATTAGTTTTTTCTTACACAGTCAGTCCAAGCCTTTCTGTGTGGTTGCTCCATTGTGATCAGTCATAGTCCACATACAGTACTTCCTCAGAACAAAATCTATAAATATACTCTGTCACAAAGTCCTTCCTTAGCCTCCATTTTGGCAAAGTACATACTAAAATCTGTGGAGGAAAGGCGTGCTTGAAAAGCAAGAATGAAGATTTGGCCAACTGCCAGCAGGTCACACCCTTGACAGCACAACCAGGCTCCCAAGCACAAGGGGCTTGAGAGGATCATCTCCTGCTAAGAACCAGCACTTAGACAGGGTAGACTGTTACTGGTTATACTGGGTGCATCCCTGGGATGTGTTTATCATAGCTATAGGGATAACTTTAGAGCAGGAAACTGAACAAATCATGGACTAAAAATTAAATCACTGCCCCTTTCCCCCAATCAGTGACCATAATTTACAGAACCTAATTTTTCATTACCCAATTCAGAGTCACAGAAACAAAATTGCTTCCTTTCCAAGTTGTTATTCTATTTGAGCTTCCTTGGGAGTCTGAGCTTTTTCACATCCCTCCAGATCCACTAGCTGAGCTCTGAGCTGCTGCTTCACAAGGTCTGCCAGGATCCTTCCCAGAAACCCCACAAGGCTGATCATAAGGGAAGATATGCAGTTTGACTTCCCAATCTTGCTAGTTCAAGTGAAAGAGCATAATATCTGCATATCAAAACTTGCCAGAACCAGGTCCAGCAACAGTTGTCATCACTAATGCTTGCATATAGCAGGGGTGAAGACTGTGGCTATGTTACGACCTTTAAAAAAACTAATCAAACAAGCAGAACTTGTCCTGCCCACAAAACCACAGGGCCAATGCTTTAGTAGAGTCACTGCACTGCAGCAAGCAGTTATCTACATACAGAAAAATTTTAAAAAGGAAAACAAAATGAGCATAAATGCAATTAAATACTTCAGCAAAAGATAAACATGCATGCATACATGCTATGTGAAAATATCAGAAGCCATATGCGTATGTAGACAAAACCAGAACCGAACTTTTGGTTCATTAGAAGTTAATTTTCTATGTGAAAATGACTGGACTGAAAATATAACTTCAAAGACATTCTGTCTTATAAAACAGATCTTGTACTTTTACAGCCTCTGTAATGGATGGTTCCAGGCAATAGGTGAGGCTGAGAACAGAGGGAAATGATAGATCTCCCCTGCTTAGGTAAAATCGTCTGTCGAGGTTGAAAAGTTAAAGAAAGGCAGTGTTGCAAAGGCACCAAAGATGGATCAACATGGAACAAGCTGTAAAGGCCTGTGGGGTCTCTCCCTGCTTTGACTTTAATGGAGACATATCAATTTTCACCTGCTGGAGGATCCGGTTCAGCAGACTTCAGTTGAACAGCCTCCATTCACACAACCTGTGAGCCTGACCCAGTTTGTCCAGACTAGTTGTACAATTTGCTTTTTATTGATACCTCATTCCCAGAGTCTGTGGTGTTTCATGGACAGGTTTCATTGATGAAGCCCTGAAATGAACTCTCACATTTTTATGTGATAGTTTCAGAACACTCACAGAAAGATCATTTTCAGTCCCATATATGCCCCTATATAACGGGGCACGATATGGATCTTTATCATCAAGCCCCTACCAGGGATCCTTGGAGTCACAGTCAGGATAGAGCATAACTGTTTTGCTTTGCAAGTACCTGCTTTGATGCAATATTCAGTGTTGGATTATAGCCCTTCTTCTGATCTTAGTAGTGACCATCTCTGACATTAGTGATCTCTTAACCCACAGAAGTCTGCTAACATGCAGGAAAATCTCCTCCTGTGCTTAGGAAAGAAGCCGCCTGTCATTTGAAAACGTCTCTCCTAGCTAACAGTCCAAAGCTCTTTTTTCTGCTTCCACAACAACTCATGACCTTCATTAATCATTTTCTGAAAAGTTGAGCCTACCCCTCCATGCCATAATTGAGTTTTGACAACAGCTTGACATTGCTCTGTCCTTAAATACTCCTGGTTGCTGCTTTTCTCAGTCTGCTGTAAGATTTGCACTTCACATTTTAAATTGTTTCAGCAGTTACAAAACATCATTCCTTCTACTTAGAACATGGCAATGAAGACTTAAAAAAACTTCTCCATTGTAATTACTACATACTAAAGGGTATTTGCAGTAATAGTGTATTTCAGAGGAAAGGAAACAAAAAAGAGTTTATCAACATAGCACTGCTCTATTTGCTTGAAGACCTTTCAGGTCCACATCTTCCAGGTATCAGAGAACCCATTCTGTGTTTCCCTGAGACTCGTAGACATTTCAAGGCAGGAAAAAAGGTGATGGAAAAGAAGGACCATCTTCAGTCAAGGACCCGAAATCGTAGTTCAGAATAAAGCCAGGAAAAATCCATTAACTGTTTTGTGAATTATTCATTAATATCTATGTGTTCTGCTATATATTTATCCTCTCACAATTGGACCAAGGCTGCCTGCAAGTAAACTCAGTTCTGCTGCCCAAAGGATGGGGAGCTGGATGCGGGAGTTTCACTACGCTGAAATGAGGAGATAGAAGGATGGGGCAAACACGCGGAGGAAGCGGCGGAAGCACCGGGACAAACGCCGCTCCTGTTCCTGTCACACCGGAGTCCCGGGGATGTCCTGAGGGCACCGGTCCTGAGGGCACCGGCCCCTCCGCGCAGGCGCCGCGCTGGCCCCGCCGCTGCGGAAGTGATGCGCGGAGCGGGCCCGCGCAGGCGCAGTACCCGAGCTGTGCCGGTGAGAGCAGTGCGGCCCGGCCCGGCCTGGCGGTGCCGCGGCTCGGGCACAGCCCGGTGGGAGCAGTGCGGTCCGGCCCGGCCTGGCGGTGCTGCTGCGGTGCCGCGGCTCGGGCACAGCCCGGCGGGAACCGGAGCCCCGCGCGTACCCGTTCCGACCGCGCCTTGCCGCCCGCCGCGGCGGAGACAACCTTCGGCCGCCCCGTCCCAGCCCGGCGCTCGCTAGCACACAGAGGTGGGTGAAGCTCCACTTGTGCCCGAGCACCGCTCGGTGCAGGCGGGGCAGAGGCCCCGGGGTTCCTCTGAGGGCGGGCCGGGCGTGGTGTGGTACCTGTTGCCTGAATGCAGGACCGAGCCCTGTGCGGGCGTGTTCCGAGCGGGTGGGAGAAAACCACCCGTGCGACTGAGCTCCATGGGCTGCCGTGCTAGGAGAGGTAGCTCAACATACCGTCTCTAGGCTTGCTTCTGTAAGTCAATACAGCATTAATTTCCTGAGAATCGAGGTGCTTTATGTTCCACTTTATAGCTGAATTGTCAAACTAAAGCTTACGGCCAGCTATACTCATTAGTGCTTTCAAAAGCAAGTCTTAACTTGTTTCCAAAAGTTGTATTTTTGCGGTTTGGGTATGTTAAATTGCATATGTTTTTGTTATGTCACAGTCTTCTGGAGCATGACCCTTTCCACACAAGACTGAGTTCACTGTCTGGCAAGGAGAGTAGTTTTCACATGTTGTCTTATTTGTCTTCATATCAGCGTCTTCCAGGAGGGTTAAACTTTGTTGTCTCTGAGAGATTTTGGCTGCTCTTCTGATTGAGGAAGTTGATATGGAGATACCTCTGCAGGGAGGACTGATGGAGAAGTAGACTACCAGGTGTTTTGAAACAAGAGTTTATCCTAAACATGCTTACTGGTTTGGTTACTTTTTTGGGGGGCACAGCCTTCATGAGGAGCTTTGTATGTGTGGATGTCCTTATGTTAACGGGCTTCTCCTTTGTTGCCTTTGAGCAGAGGATGCCAACACACAAGAGTCACCTGCCAGACAGCATCCAAGAACAAGAGTCTGCCACTACTTCAAGCAATGATTCCCTGCATAATGATGACGACTTGGGAACTGAACAGGAAAATGGCATTTGTGACAATGGTGTGGGTAATAGTGTCGGAATTCCCAGCTCTGACTGCCAGGCTTCCACTTCCATGGCTGTTCCTTTGGAGGTGCCCAGAAGACATCCCCTTTTGCAGATCGACAGGCAGCAGATTCAGTCTGTCTCATGTAGTGCACATGCTGCTGAGCTCAAAGATTTAGGAGTTGATGTCTATGACCAGGATGTGTTGGAGCAAGGAGTTCTTCAGCAAGTAGATAATGCAATTAATGAAGCGAATAAAGCAGCAAAAATTGCTAATGCATCAAAAGAGTATGAGTCAGTACTGGAGGATTTAAGGTAAATTGTGTTTTTTCTTACTGTTCCTTTCTGCTACTGGCAATCTAATGAGACTTGGTATCTCATGTTTTTAAAATCTTAAAGAGGAAAAGATGTTTTGAAAGTGCTTGATCACATGTACTCTTTGGAGTCACTCACCTTTTAAAAATGAAGAAAATATTTTTCACATCAGACGATGCTTCATTGCTCTTATTTGACCGATCTAGTCATGCATCAAGGTAGCAGAGCAGAGTGCATCTCCTTTTTCTGCTTTGTCTCCAACCCCATCAAGATGCATCTGTTTTCTGGGCAGTGGAGAATGGCATTATGCTCCGTTATTCAAAGTTACAGTCAGAAAAAGTGTCACTTCCTCAATTCTGTATGTTACATGGGGTCATCTGCTTTATGTTCCTTCTGTAACTTGGATGACTCCATCTCATGAATGTCCTACAACCAAAACAGCCTTATCACAGGTGTTTGTAAGAAGTGTTTAATGATACCTAAAAAGAATCAAATGCTCGAGTAACATTGATACTATTGATAGTAGAAGACTTTGAGGAATAGGAGCCAGTAATCTTTCAATTTTTGATCTCCCTTTCTGTTTCTAGTCTCATTGTAGGGTTACTGTATGAACTATTGCAGGTAAATTATTCTACCTATGTATGATTCATTGTATTGTATTAATGGTGGTTTTTTTAGTGCTCAGGTGTGCTGTAGGTCTCAATTACATGCACTTGGATAATTTTCCAGTTTGGATGTGGAGATGTGACGTTAAATAAGATTACAGCACTGAAATCTAATATCAGGTGTTGTGGAGCAGAGCATAATGAGTAAGGTGGTATTGAGAGAAGGAATGGAGCAGCATAACCACTACAGTCAGAGTATGTGGTTATTGAAAGACTGGTGCACAGGACTGTTAATTAGTTTATATTTTCCTGGTTTTCTTTCAGAAGCATCCTAAGGTTTTTGTTATCCCTCTCTTTTCACCTTTCACATCATGTTGTGAAACAAGACTTACATGAGGGAATGCAGATGGTTTATGCAGATTTGCAGAGCCTTGTCTGCATAAGATGTAATGTGAGGATCTGAAAGTGGATTTTTGAGAAAATTAACAAGTGACTTTGAGCAGAGGGACTAACAAAACTTAGACATGAGTAAAGGGTAACAGACTTGCTTAAAATCCTGTAGCACAGTGAGTGCATGACTAGAGAAGAAATCAGGCAAGAAGTGTTTTTTGAGTAGTTGGCACAGAGTTCATGGTAGAACCTGCATGACTCTATAATATACACACAAATTTAAGCAGAAAAAGGAGAATAAAAATGTTTGAAGTTAAATGCTGTTTAAATTCCGAAGTCCTGTTAATTAAAGTTTTGTGGAAGAAGAGAGTGTCAAGAGACTCCAGGGCCAAGGAAGCAAGAGCCAAAATTAGGAGTTGTGCAGGAGGATGGTGTGCTGCAAAGCAGCACAACTGGAGAAAGAAAGGGGATGGTTCAAAACTGTTGAAAGAGAATGGAGAAGTGAGGATGGCAGTGATTGCTGGGGAGCTGGTAGAATATATCTCCTAGGAAGGATAATAGGGGTAGAGTCCAGATTAGAGCTGGAAGTAATTGTGGCCCTAAGATTTCCTCCCTGGCAACAGTTGAGGCTTCCTTAGTGCTTTTGTTTGCATATGGGGGAATGATAATCGACTTGCTTTGCAGGTCTTGTGAACAGTTGTCTTTGACTGTTTTTGTGATGCTTTGAGATTCTAATTTGTTTATCCTTATGAAATATTCTGATACATGTATTAACAAACAAACAAATAGATGGTGGGGCAGTTCTTTCTTCCTTGCAAATGAATTTCTGTATATAATGACATCAAACCATTAAAACCATTTTAGAAAACAAACATGGGCTTTCCCATTTACATTTTTAGTTTGTGTTTTGTTTACCTCGAGTAATGAAAACAACCACTCTTGCTTGTCATCATCAGACTTGTAACTTTTGAGTACTAAATACCACAGTGGTTGTTCAGTTTACATTCTTCTGGAGTTTTACTATTAGCCAAATTTAGTTTAAAAATATTTTATGACGTACAACTTTTTTAGGTGTTTCATATTTCCAGTGTTGTTTAAATATATTATGCTTATTCATAATATATTAGACCTTTAGACCTTTTTAAGTCTTACAGTAGAACTCCTGGAATTTTTAAATTGTGTGAATTGAGAATGTGCTGTTTTTCTTTCTAGAATTTACCAGTTCATTGCAATCTTACTATTTTTTCAGATCATGTACAACATCTCTGAGACATATAAATAAAATTATTGAGGAACTTTCACCTCAAGCTGCTGACAACAAAAATATTAACAGAAAACTAGATTCTGTAAAGCGGCAAAAATATAACAAGGTAATTGGATTACAGTAATTTCCTGTTTACAATACTTAGTTTGTACTTTGTCTTAAGGTTTGGGTTTTTGTGATATAATTCTTAATTATATAGTTCAGAGTCAGTCTAGAATTGGTGTTCCTTTCCTTTGAAATGGTTTCATACTAATTTAAAGAATTTCAAGTGCTGTTTTGTTTTTTTGTTGGTTTTTTTTTTTTTTTTTTTTTAATTTCAAGTTTTGGAACAAGATATAAAACTGAACAGGACCTGTTCCAGGACCTTCTTGTTCAGAAGATTGATTTGCATTAAGTTAATTAAAATCCTTACAGTAGTATTTGGAGAATTGACAAAGCCTTGTTGGGGCATGATTCAGTAGTTTAACTAAATCTCAGGTCTCATGGTTATTCCTTCCCTGTGTTCTTTTCCTTAACCCTCTTTCATTATCTGTATCTTTTCAGTACACATGGTTTCTCTCTCTCTTCAGTAAGATTGTCAGAAACTTCAGCAGCTTTTTTCTGCCAGAGCAGTGAGTTAAGGGAGCTGTAGAGCAATCCAGCTGGCATCAGGGTAATGTAGGCAATAGACCTTTCCAGTTGTGAATAGGAAAGAGATTTGAGAAGAGAGGAACTTGTACTACCTGGGAATGGAGCACCTTGATCAGCTCACTGCTGGAAATTCACCTGAATACTTTCTGTAATGATAAATCTGACTGTGAAACTCACTGTCCTTTGCCTTCAGAAGGCCAGTCTTACGTCGTTTGCCACTGACTTGTTCACTTATAGTTTTTTAACCTTGCTAATTTCAGCAACCCAGATAATACTGTGCTCATCATTTAGCCAATTAAGAGAGTGATGGGGACAGTACAGAGCAGTGGCAAAGGACCAGATAAAAGTACCTGGAAGTAGTAGGAAGAAATGTGTTAAACCAGACTTACCATTAAAGAATGATCACTATTCTCCATGTTTCCATACTGCTGGAAGAGATTTACACACATGTTAGTTCAGGGTAAGTTCAGACCTCCTTGCAAGTTCATTGTTAACCATCTTTGAAGTGAAAAAAAAAAATCTCCTTTTGAAAATCATTAGCCATAAAAGTGATCCTAATAACTTGGATTTTGCAATGGATTTGTTTTTAATGAAGTGTGTGCCTTTCTAGGTAAGGAAATACTTCCAAACAAATGTGAAGGTTATCTTGCCTGTGACTTTGTTTTACTGGTTGTAATGTTCTGCTTTACAAATGAAAGTTAGCAACATCAAGGAATCATGCCATCACAACTAGATATACTGTTGTGGATATTACAGTCAGAAAAAAGGTGTAACAGAAGAATTATTAGCTAAGAATGATCCTCATAATAGTAATAAACTATACTCCTTACATAATCTGTAACATTGATCTTTTGAAGTCATTTCACTTTTTATTTTTTGCTGTTGAATTAGCCGTGACCACATCTGAACTAACCATGAACAAACACCTATCAGGATGTTGGACTGATTTACAATTTCAGTTCCTTTGTAACAAAACATTCCAAAACTTCTGGGATGATGAATAAATCTTAGTAAATCTTACGGCTGTTATTTGTAGCTTAGTAATCATGAACCCAGTCTTGCAATCATGAACAAATCTCTTGGTGTTCTCTGTGCATCTCTGCAGTCTGCTTTGAGGGCCTTCCTTCACTGGAATCAACACATAAAATGGCCTTAAAAATGTAGATAAAAATGCAGTGTGCATGTGAATTTTGTGAGTGAGCAGCTTGATCTTACTATACACATATGGTAAGGTAATCATGCACCCAAATTTGTGTATCTCTTGTGGGATGGTCCAGATATAATGGTGACACTTTTTTCCACTTTCCTTTTTTTTTTTTTCTCAAGTGTGATACTGTAAATATTTGAATATGAGATTCTGTTTGAAAATACTGAAAAAATATATTGATTTAAGTGTTGTTTAAAAGGTTAGCAAATTTATAAAGCAGGTTAAAAATAAAATTACTTATGTAATTCTTGTTAAAGGAGCAACAGCTGAAGAAGATAAAAGCAAAACAAAAACGTCTTCAAGGAATACTCGGTTTAACAGATTTTGCTGATGAAGCAAATGAGATTGAATATGAGGAAGATGAAGGTATGTATAAGAAAAGGCTGAAAGTTCTCTTCTGCTTTGATGTAATGCCTTGTTTGTTTGTTTGTTTGTTTGAAGCTATTTTGTAAGATTTTTGCCAGTAAGGAAATAAATTTCAGTGGTTGTCTTTCAAAGAGAGTTAAGAACACTTATTCTGTACACCTGCAGATTTGCAAATCTTGGCATATTCATGTGGGAAGTTTTAAAAAATGGATGTTAATCTGTATTCAGCTGTGTAGGGATGGCTGAGGCACGTTAGAGTATTGGGCTTAATAAATTGGAAATCCTAACATTTTTTTTGCAGCTAATTTGATAAAGATGACTAACATCATGATTGAATTACATTTTATATGGTGGATGCTATCAATCAGCATTAACAAAATTGGTTTTTCTTACTGTTGGGAAGTATCACTAGAAATGGGAGGGGGAAGTGCTTCTTTTCAGGCTGCAGTGTGATTTTTAAAATTAAAGATAAGGTTTCTTCCAGAGCAGGATATATGTTGCCTCAGTGTTTTACTAGGTGTTCTTTCTCTCTGCAAACTTAAGCTTGGCCACAGTCAGTAACCTGCAGTGTTCTGCAGGGCAAGTTTGGGTCTCACTGGTGTCTGCACATCACCTTTGGGTTATATTGTTGTATGCTAAGGTGAAAAAACTGTGTGCTGTTTGACCCTTGCACATGGGGCTGGAGTTCCATCTTGTAGAGCTCATGCATCTCTCCTGATCATCAACACTTAAAGGAGTCAAAGCCTCAGTTAACTTTTCTCAGTAGACAAGCATCTTAAATCCTGTTTTCTTTGGAGGGCTCATGCAGCAAAACTCAGGCACCCAGTATGTTGAAATGTAACTAAAAAGTGAGTGGAGCCCAAAAGAGGAAATGGAGCAGTTCCAGTAGGAAGGGCTGGAGTTGGAGGGGTTTTCATGCCTGATGCTCTGTTGTTACTCATTAAACATATGATAGATACAGTGCTTTAAAATGGGACATTTAAAGCTGTGCTAGCAATTCTGATAGACTTATTTGGAAATTCTGGGCCCTAATAATAAACTTCAGGCCAGAATTCACCTTCAGCTTGCTGAATTCAAGAGCTTTTCTTTCTCTTTGGTTTCAAAAGCCAGTTACAGTCTGTGTATAGTAACTGAAAGTGCTCTTTTATGGCAGAGTTCTGTGCAGCCAATCTGACTTTAAAAGTCATAATCTTGATATTAGTACTGTAGGCTAGTAAGACAGGTTTTGGGATTTTTGGTTTGTTATTGTTTGTTATTTTTTGTTGGGGGTTTTTTTGAAGCTTATGGTTGGACAGCCCATGTTTTGTGAGATTTTTGTCTGTTCTGATGTGATAATCAAAATGTCAAATTTTAAGCTTATGAGTAGGACTGAAAAATCAGTAATAAAATTGAAATGGGCAATGTTGCTGCAGATGGGAACCCAGTGGTTTCTTGTACTGAAGATGGTGACATGGGTGGAATTAACCGCAAAGGCGGTACATTAGAGTTCAGGTATCATTGAGAATTGTAATTTTATAGTTCTTGCTGCTGTGTGTTGTTTCAGAAGTATTTCTGTTTTGATGGTATGTATAACACCCTTGTTCCTGTGTTTTAGTTCTACAAAAGATGTTAAAAGCATGCTGCATGTTCTGACTTTTGTTGCAGAACCTGGTCCATCATCCCTTGGCAGTATGCTTATGCCTGCTCAGGAAACAGAGTGGGCAGAGCTCATTAGAACAGGTCAGATGACTCCATTTGGAACTAAAATACCTCAGAAGCCAGAGAGGAAGGCACGACAGTTAAGACTAAATGAAGCATCTGATTTTGAGAAGTACTTAGCAGACCAAGCTAAGCTGTCATTTGAAAGAAAGAAGTTATCCCGTCACAAAGGAGCGAAGAAGAAAGCACAAGCCAAAAATGTTCAGTGTGTGGCTCCTGCAGCTGCCACAAAGGAAAAATGTGGTAAAGCCCTCTCAAAAACAGATAAGCGCTTAAAAAAACACTTGAGAGAGCTTCAGAAGCATGCCCTTCAGATTCATTCAAAGGCCAAGATTCCCAAGGAAAAGAAGTATCTTGAGGCCAAGAAGTTCAGGCATGAACAAGAGGATGATAGTGGGGAGTCTGAATATGTACCTGATGAGGAGCTCTTTGATCCAGAAGCAGCAGAAGAGGAAGAACAGGCATCTTCTCTTGCTGAGAATGATTCTGATTATGAACTTAAGAGTTTATCAAGAAAAAGAAAAAATTTGGTGAAGAAGAGTTCTAAAGAAGCTGAAAATGATGCTGACTTTGTTCCAAGCTCTGAGGAAGAAGAGCATACACCAGGGAAGCACAAAGTGAGACGATGGAGAGATGATGGAGATGTGGACTATTACAAACAGAGACTAAGGTTAGTCCTAGACATTTTTATTAGTAATACTAATAAATTAGTATGTTAAACATGCAAAGATCTATGTCTATTATAGACTGCTAGGAATGTGTTGAAATAAGGCAATTGAGATAGTCAGGAGAATCCTAGATAGCATTCCAGGAGGATTCAGACATGGACCTTAATTACAAGAACTTCGCTGTTAAATTTTTCTTGTTGCTATAGGTCCTTATTTGTGGATCACCTGTGCTATTCTGTGATTTATGAAATTTGTATAACCTATGTGTTGGTGATCACAGGCATATTGTCTCTTTTCTAGTGTAGGCCTTGAGCTTCATGTAATAAACTTCAGCTTGTTGATTGCATGTGTACTTCTAATTAGTCACCTTTACTGAATATCTTTCAGGTAGTTACATAGTCCTCTAGAAAATCACGAAACTTGAAAACAACTTCTCTAGAGTGAAAGGAAGAACATATATTAGAACTGTAAGTGAAGGGTGATGATAGTGATAAACCCTAGCACAGGAACTTGATTAATGCTTGGGAGGCTCAAATTTTACACTTCTATGGAAATATAAAATCTTATGGATTTAAATAATGCTGTGTCAGAGAAGGAATCAGGAACTAGAGATATAAACACCATCTCTCCTGTGGTGAGAGCATGAGTTGCTGTGGAGGAAGAGGTATGTTCTCGTAGCAGAAGTGCTCTCAGTTGTAGAAAGTCTTATGTAGGAAGAGCCCAACTTCATTTTCACATCCCAGGTTACAAAGACAGATCAGAAACTGATATAAGGCAATAGGTTTGCAATCCCAGGATGTTGCTTTTCAAAATTAAAGCATAGTTTATTGCTCTTGAATAGAAATTTCAGCAAGAGTCTAATCTGAACAATGTCCAAAGGGTCAAAAAGAAATACATTTTCTACTGGATGCAGTAACAAAAATTAATTGTTCTTAATCAGTAAAATATTTACTGTTTTATTGAGTAAAACTGTATTCTTCACATTTAAAGTAGACCAATATTAAATCATTTTTAATTCAGTGTTTTCATCAAGAGTAATTTATTTTGATTGAAAGTTTTAATATGACTCACAATTTAAATTCATTCAAAAACGTTTTTTTAAAACGTTTTTTAATAACGTTAAGATTGTGACAATTTATCCTTAGCAAAGTCATATCATAGACTACATTTCTTTTGGTTACTGAAGTTACAATAAAAGCCTAAATGAATTTTAGAAATATCAATAACTGTAATTGCTACCAAAACACTACATCTCTTAAAAATTTCATAGCTACAGTTATTGTGGCTGTTAAGCTGCAGCTGTCCACATTGATGTTTTTATGCTGACACCCCCAGGTAATCTTCATTATGGGAAATGCCATGAGAAAATAAAATGTAGTGAATTAAGAAACATATTAAGAATGCTATAGAAATGCTGTCATTTGCTTACATTTATATCTTGTTTTGTGTCAGTTTTACTTTTGAATGCAAACGAATGGGTGAGATTATGGTATATTTTACCCGTGAGAGAGGCAGAGCAAAGTCCTTCAGGATTACTTTATTCTTCTGAACATCTAGTCTTGTGCTTGGCAATGAATTCAGTCCTACACTCTTAGAGACTGAAAATGAGTTTCCTTAACATTAAAACTTTTTGGAGGTGGGGCTTCAAGAGATTGGTCTGTGTCAAGGGGAAACTACATTGATGTTGTTAAAGCATGATAATTAGCTAACTGCATGATTGCAGAGCATCTCTAGAACAAGAGACTGTTGTCAGAACAGGAGCTGTTGTCTGTAGAAAATGTCAAGCAAGAGAGCGGCCGACTCCTCCCTGGCCTTCTAAAGGCTACTTCCAGAGGTTTGTCTAGTCACTCAAAGCAAGGTGTAAGCAATGGAACGTGAAAAAGTAAAATTTAGCTATGCAGAATCAGCTTAGGATATCAGGAATTTCAGATTTTTTCTCTTGTGTGGGTCTTGTCTTTCTCTAGTTACTGTTACTGCAGCCATGTTGCTGGGTAAACATGCAGGTGAACAAAATCTGCTGTTCTCAAAGGACAATGCCTAAGGTGAATTCATAACTTGCTAGAATAGTGAACAGTACCAGGGAACATCAGGGTTATGTGGAGAGTAAGTAGGATACTGTCATGTACCTATAGATAAATCAGAGATTCACTGAAAATTAGTGTATTGTCATTCCCAGCTATCCATCATACTGGCTGTTATCAGCTGAACCCAGAGGCTTAGGTAATCAGTCTCTAGGATGGTATGGAATGTCTTAGAGACTTGATCCCCATCACTACAAACGTTCCCCCCTTCCTCCTTGTTCCCCCACTTTATGTACTGGACATGATGCCCTGTGGTCTGGAATACCCCTTTGGTCACTTGGGGTGACCTGTCCTGGCTGTGTCTCCCCCCAGCCTCCTCACCAGCATGGGAGCACAAAAAGGCCTTGGCTCTGTGTGAGCCCTGCTCAGCAATGACAACAACATCTCTGCATTATCAGCCCTGTGCTCAGCACAAAGCCAAAACACAGCCCCATACCAGCCACTGTGGAGAAAACTAACTCTGCTTCGTCCAAAATCAGTACATCAGGTCATGGCATGGTCAATTTGTTTGAAGACTATGGAAAGATGAACATGAACCTGTTTTTCAACTTCTTTTACCTAGAAGCACAAAACACTAGTAACCTTGAATGCCTGTAAAATGTGTAGGCATAAAACTTTCTTGTTTTCTCAAAAAGAAAACTGCTACATGTTTTGGGGTTTTTTGTATTATTCTCAAGCTTTGCAGGTATGGAAACCCCAAAGTATCAAGATTTTGTTTAAAATATTTGAAGTTTTCCGTTACATGTATTAAAATGCCAAGCATAAGTATAAAAAAGTAATTTTTTCTACTTATATGTAGTTAATATGTTGCATTATTGATATCAGTATGGTGTCAGTATAAGGTGATAGCTTGGAGTCAGAATAAACCTTAGCATCTTTAATACACTCTTCCCATACCAGTTTGTATCTGCCTGCTGCTTCAAGGAAGGAATTACATGTCATATCATGGGAGATCAGTACCATATTTATGTTTTCTTGTGTATTCTGTATAGTTTGTGCAGTACAGTTGTTTGACTTCTATTGCTGTCAAGTGCACACAGGCAAGGCTAGGAAAGCTGCTTCTTTTCTTATCTCTCAAGTGATATCGAGGCAGTCGAGTAGCAGGACGTTTTGACTGTCAGTATACAAAGCAGTTGATTGATAAAGAAAAAGATTGTGTTAAATTAAATTGGTTTTCATAGATCAGTTTTCTTGTGCTAGCTTTCTTTGATGTATCTGAGTCACTGAATCGCTCTATGTTTCAAAGTTATAAATTAAAAAAGGATTAAATACTACCTTTCCTGAAAGATACTTTCTTAAAGCATTCTTACTGCTCTTTAAAGTGACAAAACCAGGACACAAATGAAGATATATTTTCTCTCACTCACCAAGTACACCTTTCATTCTAAACTCAAGTGTGTAATTGTCTGCATCAGTCTTAATTTACTTATGGAGGCTTGTGGTACTAACTGCATGTATTTCATCTGTTAGGACATACCAATTAAATCCACCCATATAGACCATTAAAAGTTAGATCAAGAAAGCAATACTGAATGCGTCAATTTAGCAAATTAGAATAATCTGTAAGGGATTCTTAGCTGTATAAAATGGAAAACATATTGTGCTTCACAAATGCAAACTATATTAAATACTCAGCTTGGTTCCTGACTGATTCAAAAAAAAAAAAAAAAAAGTCAAATTGTGCTCATTACTGTTTTGGGTGCAGAATTTCTTTCTAGGGTATTGCAGCAAGTGGGAAATGGGCTTAGTATCTGAATACATTCTTATATTAAGAAGAAATTTAATTGTATGATATATGGCTTTCATACTTTACTTTCAGGTATAAAATTATATTTATGTCAGTGACAATGGACAATATAAGAGAGATTTCTCAAAGGTCATGCTTCTGTTTTAAAGAGACTTTGGTTATATAGTAAAGCCCATATTTTCTGATTGTTTAGGCATACTAATGATGTTTAACTGATATGTGTAAGGAATATATTGACCAAATGGACAGTAAGTTACTATGTATTCATGTCAAAGATGATGACCACTGTTTCTCCCTCCAAAGTCTGACTTCTGGGGAAAGAAGTACAAGACTAGATTAACCAACAGACTTACCTGGTCTTGGAAATAGTGTTTGTCCTCCCATGGCTTCAGCCATTTGGATAGTCACACTTTTCTAAATAAAATAATGACATTTCAGTGTAGAATATCTTAATGATGTGTGGTACATTAAGTTCACAGCCTTCCAGAAACTGAATATCAGATTCAAACTTTGAAAGTTGTTTGTGGTAACAAGTTACTGCTATTTCTTTAAACTGGTAATTGATGGCTAAAAACCTCTAGACTTTTGGAAGATATGTAGTACTTCAATGAAGTAGCAGAGCATGGAAAAAAGGAACCGTTTTTTAGGAAAATTAAGTACAGGGTTTATTAGTTCAAATTCTAAATGTATATCTTTTCCATGTATAATTTTAGGAGAAATCTCAACATCAATCACACTTCCTGAAGAAGTTATATGGAGGTGAAGTGCCTAAATTCCTGGACAGCTTTGAGCTAACCTGGGAGTTTCCTCTTGGCTGTTCCTGGATCACTTTTCCCAATGCACACTAGAGGGCAATCTGCTCCTTCCCAGGGGAGGCTGCTGCTCCAGTGCTGGCTGCTGGTGATTCGTGTTGGAGTACAAAATTAATAGCTAATTCCTGTACAAATTATTGCCCTGCTTGGGTTTAGTATGGATTGTTTACCTAGATGTCCTTTTGGATGCTTTGTAATCTGTAGTTATTTTAGTGTGTTAAGTAGGAATTTCCTTCCTTGGTTTGAGTCCTGTCATAACCCAGTCAGATGAAATAATCGAGTTCTAGCATGTCTCAGTTCCAGTAGTGATACAGGCTGAAGCAATGACTATCAGCATTTGTCGATTTGAATTCCTTTTTCTGGAACTCAGAAAAGTAAGACCCTCTGTGCCTGATAGCATAACATTGTAGTACTGAATAAACATAAATGCATTTTTATGCTGTGACTCTAGAATGTATCATATCTGCCTCCTAGACTCCAAACCGTAAGTGTAATTTTTCTAAGTCAAATATTTAGCAGACTGCTAGTCTAAGAAAGAAATTTCCATTCCTGTTAGGGTAGGTTTTATCCTGTTAGAATAAAAGAGGAAAACACTGGCACTTGATGTATTTTAGTAAGTTCTTTCTTACTGCTTAGTTGGATTCATGATTTCATGTGATGAAATAAGAAGAATATAAACCTTAGCAAATCATCAGTTTTAAACAGCAACTGAAGACTGTCTTTGTTCATCTTATTTTTTCCCTATATATGCTCTATTTTTCTCTCCATCATTATTTTTGCTTCTGAAAACATCTTGACTTAAGAGATCAAAATATGCTTCAGTGAAACTGGCTCTCTAAACCTGAGCAGCATTGTGTTGTCTTAGCTTTTCAGTGCTTTAATTCTTGGCAGTGATTGTAACTTGTGTGTGTTTGGAGATGGTAGTGTTTGAGTTAATAGGAAAATACCAGGTTTGTGACTAGTTCCATAAAAGATGGACTTGAAGTATTTTCTCAAAAGGTACTGCTGAAAAATCCATCTAGAAGCCTCACATAATTAGCTTTTTTTCATGAGAAAAAGTATATGATTATGTTGCTTGTACATGAAGTGTTGAACTTCTTCCCTTCTCTCTTATTCCTAACACAAGTGGTTTTAAACAAATTTGCCGGATATGCAGAGACCATTAAGTGGAAGTTTGCTTTTGCACTGCATCCAAAAGAGTAGTATATGGATGTTTTTAATCTGTTGTGTACCTTGCCATTTTCTATAGGGATTTTGTCAGTTTATCCACCACATTCCATGTGCCTGCAGTAAATAGCACTTTCAAGAGAGAATTCCAGCAAAACACGAACCATCAGTGAAGTGCTGTTGGTTGAGTAGTACCAGCTAGAGTACACTTTACCATAGAGGCAGATGGGTTTGGGTCACTGAGACACAAGTTCATCATTTCATTGGAATGTTGAAGATCCTTTGGTACTTTTTCAGCAGTGAAAGACTGATGGGACAGGAAGGTAATTCTCCAAGCTGCCTGGAGTCCAAATAAGATGGCTGCAAACCACAAATCACACTGTAATTTCAAAACCTCATAAAACTCATTCTCTTAGTAATGACTGCTTTATGGATTTGGAGCATGTCACCCTGAAGATGTTTTCAGCTGAGTCTTCTGTATAAGATTATACACTGCTTCACATTTCTCTACAGGAGGGATGTTAAATTTACGTATTTGGTTAAATTAATAAAAGAGCTTTTGAATACCTAAACTTTATCAGTCTTTTGGCGAGGGGTGTAAGGGGAAGGATATTTAGGAGTTGAAAGTTTTTGGTGCCAGGCTTTTTGGTGCTGTTAACTGTTGATTCCATTATATTATGTTTTTTTTGTCTATAGAAAATTGTAACTAGCTATAAAACATGTAGCTTTTGTAATATATCTTAATATATCAGATATTTCAAGCATTTACATGCGTAATTCTCTCCTCTGAAGGATTACTATTTTAAATCATGACATCAGAACATGCCTTTTTTTTGTTTGTTTTTTACCTGATCGAAATTCAGTGTCATTTTTGTACGGTATCTTTTCCATGCTATAATTGAGTGTTGATTCTTTGTGTCACTCCAGGAAGTGGCAAAAAGAACGTTTGGAGGACAAAGAACATCAAGCAACTGAGGAGCTTTCTGAAGAAAGCGATGTTGAATTTGAAGAGGGTTTCAAAGTACCAGGGTTTCTCTTCAAAAAGCTTTTCAAGTATGTATTGTGTACTTTATTTCAATATTATGCCACTGTGTTCTGTTAATAATATTAGTAGCAATAGTCATGGTGCGTTCCAGATGCCCTTTGCTGTAACTTTTACTTCAGTGAATGATGCCTCACGTTTTGTTTCAATTGTTTCAGTAAGAGTCTTTCTTTAAAAAAGATTCCAGGATCAAACTTCAATGACATTAACTTAGGGTTAAAGCAGTTATATGAAAATACAGGTGATAAACTGGCTGATGTGAATATTGTAAATGTGTTTTAGCTAAACTATGAATTGAGAAGCTCTCCTTGTCTCTTTTTATAAATGCTTTCTTTTATTGATATGTGCTTGCTCCTAATTCAGGTGTGGAGTGGTAGAATAACTTTACTTTGAAACATAAAATATTGGCAAGATGTGATAAAAGAAAATAAGAAATATGGTGTTTCTCTGAGAGGAGTGGAATTTTCTGCCAGTAAAAAATGCGGAGAACTTTAAGTAACTACTAAGAGTTTTTCCAAAGTAACTATTTATAATTCATGTTATAAAATAATCTTGAACATTTTGCCAGGTAAAGTTTTAAAATAATAGAGAATAAAATCTTAGTTCCTTTGGTAGATGGAAAACACTCTACAACTCATTCTTTAGTTATTTAATGCTTAATTACAGATTTCAGTGTAACTGTTTTCTGTTTCAGTTTTTTAAAACATAATACCCAGTGATGCTTTCAAGTTCATCTCAAAGAAAAAATTACAAGTTAGCATCTGACCAGTTCATTTTATCCATAATCTCTCCCTTAAATTTAATGCATAATAATTCAGTTTTGTTGGCAACATTTCACACAGCAGGAAAAACATCTTCTCTTTCAAAAGCAAACTCTCTTGAAATCTGACTGTAGTAGAAAGCCCTGGTTTATAATGGGAGTGTGTGGTATCCCTTCCAAGAGAACCACTTAGTCTTGACCTCAGAGAAATTACCACTGTTGTCCTGTAGTCGTCAGAAGGAAAGCACTAGCTCTGAAATGGGATTGAATTAATGGCTTGGTTGCTGGGACCATGCAGAGCCAATATGTGGTCTCCAGTTGTTTATGTGAAGGTACTGCACAAGTGTTCATCTTGAGGACGGATCTGTGGTCTGAGCAACCCGAAGGGAAATGAAATAGAGCAGTCACTAAAAATTAATCTTGAGGATGCAAGCCTCACTAATGAAGGGTATCCCTGCAAGCATGAGTCAGTTGGCAAAACTTCTTAAGTGGTTAGAAAGATCAATTGAGTTGAATGATTTGTCTGACTTGTAACTTAAATGCCGAAATCTCCAGTGCGGGAAAGCCCATAGTCAATAGGCATTAAACTGTTGAGTTCTGAGCAAGTTTAGTACAAAACATGGAAGAATATTGACCCAAGGACATGTATGGCATGTACTTCAAGTGATCTTCCTGCATAGTTACATTCAAAAGAAGTTAGCTCATGCTGGAAATAGGGGCCCCTGAGGTTTGTTCTTTGGTAAACCTGTTCAAGTGGAGAGTCTGTTTTTTTCCATGCACACTTGTCTGCTTTGCTAAACAATGAGCAGGAATAGCATTGATACTGCTGTGGAA
Organism: Brachypodius melanocephalos; assembly: GCA_013398615.1. Classification (NCBI taxonomy): domain Eukaryota; kingdom Metazoa; phylum Chordata; class Aves; order Passeriformes; family Pycnonotidae; genus Brachypodius; species Brachypodius melanocephalos. Next base: position 1,186,785 of record VZSR01000257.1, on the reverse strand, counting down.
CAAAACTGAGCAGACCTGCAAACATTGCCTTTTTCTGTCTGCACTAAGCCTGAGAGAACACTCTCTGTATGAAAAAGAAAACAGCTTTCATCACTGTGTGCTTCCAGTGTGTGATTTCCCTGATAAATCTAAAACACAATTTTGTCTCTGCAGCAATGCAGCTGAACTCTGGTATCTGCTGTGGTGAATTATGAAGGATGCATCACAGCATGATTGCTCATGTGAAATACAGTACGTTATAACTATTTTGGAAGGCCGGCAGCACTTTTATTTACTTCCAGAATATTTTTGGAATTAAAAAATAAAACAAAAAACCACCATAAAAGTTGGTGCAATAAAAGTGTAAAGTTGAAAAGAATTAATTATCCTTCTCTATAACCACAAAAATGGAGGAGGATGTGTTCCTTTAACTTTTGAATAGTTACATTTATTGCATGTTTATGTGATTATACAAAGAAAGCACCTGCATCTTTCATGTTTTCATACAATCATGGAGCAGAATTTTTCACAAGCTTAATTATCTACTGTGAAACTTTCTCAGGAGAAGAAGGGAGCTTATAAGTTCATCTAATTTTAAACCTCTGTATGTAATCCTAAAAAATAATACAAATTTATATTAGGAAGTTATTGAATGGTTATCTTCTGAAGAGAAATGCTGAACATTTGTCTGGGGAAGCACCTTCTGACTGGAATTAGGGTTATCTTCAATTCTTTAATGTTTGTGAGAAGATGTTTTGTCTTCATAAAATGTAGTAATGATAGCATCTTAATCCAATTATAGCTAATCCTGCAAGCTATTTCATAGTTGTTTTATAGATTGCTGCTTTTTAAGGTGAATTAATTTCTAATAAAAGGATTTCTTAAGGGCTTTGTGGCATGATGCTTTTGAGACTCTGGCAGATAGTGTGATGTCTGAACCATTAGATGTGTTCTTTGATCATCTTTTTTTAACTACTCAAGCCATTTGTTTGTCTCCATTTAGCATTCTCTAAATCCATACCAAACTCATCACAAATTGATTTTTAATAGTACTTTGTAGACACTAGTGTCATTAGCTGTCAGTAGTCCTAAATATTATTTGTTCAAGGGTGGAAACAGGATTTTGAAATGCACACAAGGAGTCACCTAAAATGAACAACCCCTATTTTTAAAAAAAGTGTTTTGTTCTTTGCTGTGTTGTGCACTCCAGAAATGCGTGCTGTCAAGAAAATTACCAGTAACCTTTTTTCCTGTAAGTTGCAATGCACTGAGGTGCTGAAACATGTTTGATTATTATTTTTTTAATATGATTAAAAGATATGGGTTTTCATTTATTTCTTTTGTTTTCAATTTAACCCCCACACATGGTATGTTATTCCTACTGGTCTCACTATTTCATATCATCATAAAAAGATATGTCCTAAAGCGATTCTCAGCCCAGCATGTTATCTTCACCTTTTGGCTTGCTGTTATAAATCTTGCTTTCTAGTCCACTTCTTTTAAGTGGAATGTATTTTACCTTGTTGCTTGTATGATTTCCAGTGAAGGACTGGGAGTAGAAATTGCCCTGATGCTTTCACATAATGCTCTGCTGTATCCCATGCACTGCAATAGTTTCTTAGCCTTGGGTTTTTTCTTCATTGAAAGAGACTAAATGTTATTAAATAAATTTATGTAAAAAAACCCATGGTGTGGCAGATTTGATCAGTTTTTATAGTGTTGTATGAAGTCTGTACTCCTTACAAGTCAACCTTTTCCTTCAGTTCAAGGAATGTGTTCCAGATAATATTATTTACTAGACCCTTGCATGTTGTCTTTTCTGAAAAGATAGTGCTTCATAAGAGTAACTTTCCAAGTTGCTTTTAGCACTTAAAATATATATGAAATAAAATACCCTCTAATTACAATGACTGTTGGTTTAATTAGAAATGTTTTAGTGTTGCATAAAGAACAAAAGTCACATGTAATGTCTGAGTGCATCAAAAATGTATGACCTAGTAAATACAGCACTCATGTAAAACACACATCCAGCATGTTACAGTAACTGGTATGAGAACCTTGCCAGATGATTAATTCATGAGTACTTTCTGTTATGATCTGTATTATCAAACATTTGCCATCTTCTTTTTCCTTGTTTTAGGTACCAGCAGACAGGTGTTAGGTGGCTTTGGGAATTGCACTGCCAGCAGGCAGGAGGAATTCTGGGAGATGAGATGGGATTGGGCAAGACCATTCAGATAATTGCCTTCTTGGCAGGTCTGAGCTACAGCAATATGAGGACTCGTGGTTCAAATTACAGGCAAGTGCTTCTCTGCAGACTGTCAGTCTGTGGAGCTCAATTAATATTTCATCAGATGTATTACTGGTGGAGGAGGGTCCTGTGAATTATTAATGACATTTCAATTACAATATTCCTTTAATTCTTTTAGTGGGGGACATCAAAGGAAAAATTTTACGAGACAATGGAGCTGTAGGGCAGGAAAAATTAAACATGTAACACTTTTAATGAATTCCAGGCATTGATGCTTCATTTTGCAGATGAGCCACGCTAGATATTTTGGGTCAATACAGTGTCTAAGGTTACCTTCCACAAATGGATTGTTTACAAACTCAATTACATTAATACCAATAGTTTACACAATATGGAATTTTAAATTAGATGTAATACCTTTAGTCCCATTTATTAAATTTTACATTAAAATATTTGTTCTGGCAAGCACGAGGTAAATGTTTTACAGGAAGTAGAGAGCTGATTTGCAATGAAAGTTAGAGTTTCTGATGGGCAGGGAATTATCCATGCCAAAAATTAGTAGTAAGGGTAAAACCAGTAACTTACACAGAGGAATTTCCTTCTGCTTTTGGTTTTTTGTCGTTGCTGCTTTTCAAAACATATGCTAGTGTGACTGGCCTTTCTTATAAGATATTTTATGAGGTTTTGTTACTAAACAATTCTTTAAAATTTCTTCTTCATAGGTGAAATTACTGGCAATTGCTGACACTTGTTTGTGTCCTCAGATTTGCAAATGCATCCATGAATAGTACTTGATTTTTCTACTTCTGTTGTCCTGTTTATCTGATGTAAATAGCTACATGAAATTGAGCAACTATGACAGTACGGTACTAAACCAAAATAAGTTGTGTTGTCAGCACTGTCAGTGTCTTCCAGCCTGGCTTGGGTCTCTTACCTTGGTGTGTAACAAAAACCTTTCACTACAGACTTGCCTTCATTTATTTGAGAGGTCAGATGAGAAACCGACAGAAAGTTTATACACTGATTATTTATCCATCTGTGCTCTTCAGGATACATAAACATAAACAGTTCAATCTCTACTTTGAGTGGCAGAGATTAATTTCTGTGGTGCTTGGGTAAATAAAAATCCACTGCCCCAGAAAAAGTGTGTTGCTCTTGGTTCCCCATTCCCTTATTTTCAATAGGGTTTAGTTATTGTTTCAGCTTGAAAACTTGATTTGCCAGTCTTTGGCAACATTTGGTTGTGTTTTCCTGAGCTAGTTTTTTGAGTGTTTAAAGATTATAAATATAGCATGAATACAGTTTCCTTTTTCTTGATAGTAAATTGCAGGAATAGGAACTTACATGCAATTCTAATTGCATCCAATTAAATAACAACAAATAAAGGATACTTGTGAATTCGGACTTTAGAAATCAGAAGCAACAGAAGAAGAAAGAGATTTGGATATATTGACCATATATGATATTGATCATAAGCTATTAGTACAATGCAGCTGTGAAAAGGGGTCAGAATACAATATGACAATATATTTGGAGTAGGACCAGGGCATTATTATTATCTTGGTACAAGGCAAACTAGTAAGACTTTGGTTCAAATGTTTAAAGTGTCACCTTTGTTCAAGGAAAGCAGATCTAAATTGGATGGGCAGCAGAGCAAATCTTACAGTGTTGCAGTGATTAGGAGAATGAAGGATGCCTCCTAAGTGTAGCAAGCAGAAGTATATGATTTGTTTAGTTTTGTGAAACAGCTCAGACTGGAAGAAGCTAGATGACTCTTTTATATAAATAAATAAAGGCTCTCAAGAGAATAATGAAATGTTGGCTAGTGGAAAGTGGTTAGAGTCAGAGTAGAGACAGAAGAGTTTTCACACAGCCAAGTAGAGGGGGGATGGAGTTTCTGAAAATTGATCCAAGAAGGTGTGAACTCTTTGTGTAAGCTGAGGGGGGAAAAAATCTGGATAAAGCCTACATGTGAGCTTGTGTGATACAGACCAGGGGAATAAAGCTGGTTTATAGTAAGAAAATAAGTATTTTCTTACTATCCATGAAGAGTGAGAAAGAAGTATGTTCTGGAAAAGTTGGCTTTTTTGTTGTAGGTATTTTTAAGAGCAGTAGCAGTGATTCTTTGGATTTGTAGCATAGTTGAAGCTATTTTTCACATCTCCAAGTTGCTTTTGCTTTGCATTGCAGGGAGTTTTTTAATTAGACCATGTGAGGTTGTGTTATAGTATTTGTTCATAATAAGCAATGTCCAGGTTGTTGTTCTGCATATGTATAAGCTTTTAATAAAGAATATTATTTCTTCTTGTCAGCAGTTTCTGAAGACATTAAGAGGTTTGGTTTTTAAAGCAGGGTGTTACTGGTGTCTGAGAAATCCTTTATTGCTCTCAGTGTGTGATCTTGAATGTATACTGTGATCTTTTGTATTGTTTATTTATTACCACTTGGATGGTATATAGACACAAATCAGTGTATGATAACTGAAGCTACTGCCTTTGTTTGCAAAGTCATTTTGTTCCATTTTTTAAAGAGGAAATAGATTTGGAAAATAACTGCTAGTAACCACTACTTAATATATTTCTTACAATATTGTTGATATTTATTTGTGGCAGTAGTATTTTTTATTTGGCTGGTGTTCAAGGGTTTTTTTCCTTCTTAGCCTTAAGAGTAGCTCTGAACTTCATAAATAGAAAGACTTTGTTTCAGACCTCTTTAGTAATTCTCAGAAACAGTAATATAATTACGAATAAGAAGCTTATGAGACAGTTTGAGCCAAGCTCAGATCTCAACTTCCATGGATAATATATTCTGCCGCTTTAGAGTCCTTGTCTTATCAATAAACTATGGTGATGAGAGTACAGTATATTACCAACATGAAGCAGAACACCTGTGTGTAAGCCCATTCGAGAGACTCTAGCTACACATTCTGTATAATAGAAGTAATAAAATAATTGCTTGTAATGATTTCTTTTCACTTACAGAAACGGCAGTCACTAAAACTTGATTTGTAATATCACAGAAGGAAGTTCCCTTATGCCTTATTGTTTGGAGCTTTTCTATTCCTGTTTATCTTGATGCATCCATTAACTGTTCAATGAGGATGTTCTTTTGGCAGTACCCTCTTCATCTTCCTTTAAAAAACTGACTTCCAGGAAAGCAAATTGCCAATTAATTTCCATAGCTCTCATATTCCACTTAAAGTGTAAAGCATGTCATTTTAATATGTGTGTATTTTAATGAGCCAGTTAATACAGATTATTTATTTCACATTAAGGGATTTTTTTCCTTGAATACTTTATTTTAGGTACCAGGGATTGGGTCCAACAGTGATTGTTTGTCCAGCTACTGTGTTGCATCAGTGGGTAAAAGAATTCCACACTTGGTGGCCTCCATTTAGAGTTGCTGTGCTCCATGAAACTGGTTCTTATACAAAGAGTAAGGTAATGATTGACATCCATTTTGTAATTCCTAAGGCTTCTTTTTTTGTCACTAGCAAAAAAAAAAATCCCCTTTTGCTTAATGCTTCTGTGTAGGAAAGAGCTTGTGCCCTTTCTCTGAATGTATTAAAAGAACAAAAAGTTTGTTGTCTTGTGTAGATTTGGTAGTAAACTGGACTAAAAGGGGAGTGACACCAAATACATGTATATTACCATAAAGACTTGTATTGCCTGAAGAAATTTAACAGAGTGACAGGTTTTTGGTTGAGTTTTCCTTGTACTGTAGTCCATCGTAGGAGTTTATGACTAAACTCTTTGTACACCAGGTAAATGCTTGTAGCACTTAGGAATTCTGTTCTTTGCATCGCTATGTCATTGATCTGATATTTAATGTGTTTTGCATGCACGGACAATTTCTCTTCAGTTGGTTGCTGTCAGTTGGTATCACTTAGTCTCATTTTCTCTAATGATATAGTTACTTTGTTAGTTTTCATTGTTTCATGCAGAACCCTTTCTGTCTTTCAGTTTTCTTTGTCAGTCTCTTCATATGCATGTTCTTAGTTTGTTTCTTAAGTTGGAAAGCTTGACTTGTCTGAAGTTTCATGCTTTGATACCTTGCAGGAACAAGGAAAACATAGATTTTTATTTTCCCCTAGCCTTATATTTCAGATGTTTAAATGGATTTTCAGAATTCAGCAAAGCATTTTTAAATTTCTCTTTAAATATTTATTGAATTTCTTGTAATAACATTAAGATTATATGGTGCTTAATTGTACTTGATTAAACGTATTATGAAGTAATTGATGCAGTTACAGTACACAGCAAAAAAGGAGTAGCACACTCTAATGTGCTAATAGTTTCCTGTTGTTCAATTAACATGGTGTGTTTTCAAGCCCTAAAAGTCTGTTGACCTCAATAACATGGTCTCATGTCTTCCTAAATTAAATAATGTGTGCTTATTTTGGGCTGTTTCTTAATTAATGGACTTGACAGACTGACTCAATTTTTTTCCATCTGCAGGAATAGTAAGCTTTTCAAGATTTCACCTTCCCACTGTCGCCTTCAAATGCATATTCCACAACTTAAAATTAAAAATATAAGCACTTTTGAGCAGATTTAGAGAACTGAACCTAATGCCTCATCTTCTAAGAGCTGCAAGAGTGCTTTTAGAAACTGTTGAGTTGAGGTGTTGAGGAACATTATTGTCCTCCAGACTAACTGGACATCAGACAGTGAAAATCTTAATGGATTTGGGGGACTACCTTACTCTGTAGTGATTGGCCAGCAGGTTGTGGTAAAACACAGCTTGCTCTCTACAGGCCTGTGAAAGAGAGGCAGGTGATTGATAAGGAAAAAAGATTTCCTTATCTCATTCTACTATTGAATGAGTTTTGGAGAAAGAGCGTTTGAACAAGTTACAGCACTTGTGGCTAAATGTCCTGTGGTGCTGTCTTATGCTATTAAGCTCCTACTGTAGTTTGCACTCAAATCTGATCTGTAAGCATCCAGTGTGCTGAGACCTCTAATCAGGAGAGAAAAAAAAAGAAGTGGATCTAATGTAGCATATCACAAGTGCTTTTTTATTTATGGTATAGAAGAGAAGGTAAGGAGAAAATACTTTGTGTTGGAAAAAAGCCTTCTGTGCAAAGGGCTTGTGCTGTTGTTTTAAAACATCTGTTGGCACATTTGTAAATCATAGAATGTAAAAGGCAACATGAATTTTGGTTATTGTGTTTAACGTATCACATGTGGCAGGAGGCTGTATTTTTTAAGTCAAGGCTGAACTTTCAATTTCTTAATCTTTAGAACAGGTATCACTGAGGTTAAGAATTCCTTCTGATGTGATGTTAGTCACATACCATTTGTAAATGTGTAACTTTGCATTCCCTTAGTCTGGTCAAATGCAGGACACACAATGCAGCCCTCGAAAGTAATTGTCAAGTTCATGATGCTTGCAGCTGTGAAACCATCTTCTTGAAGATGACTTTACACATGGAAAATTTGAGTCCTTGTAGCCTCAGAGTAGGGTACATAATCTACATGTAAAGAAAATAGATTTCAGAGGTTACAGTTATTGGCATGATTGCATGTGGAACTGATATTTTGGCCAAAGGCTCTATTTCTGCTTTAAGGACCAAACTCAGATAAAATTAGTATCGTGCTCCAAGAAGTAGCATTCTTGTTAAATATGTACTAAGTGCTTTAGCTCTTTTTATTGCAACTTTTACATTATTAAACATTATAATGTGTTCTTTTGAAGCCTCTTCATGGTGCCATTTAGATTTTTTTGTTGGGGTACGGAAATAATAAAGAGGTTTTATATGTTGAATTTATGGATCCCCAGGCCTAATGGTTGGTTATGAGATAGTGATAAGCCTGCTGAAGAATGCACTTTTGATTCACAAATGATATATGGTTGGATAAGTGACTAGATACTATCTCTGACTTCACGCTTGCCTCAAAGATACCTCAATGTTCAGTGAATTTCCTAGTTATCACTAGTCTGTGTCTTTAAGTTCAGTCTTAACATACACATTTCTATCTAAGAAAATTACTATTTTTAATACAAAAGAGTACAGATTTCAGGTCCTCTTAAATGTTTTTAAAATACTATCAAAGAAAAAGTCTTGTTTCTGTAAGCATCAGTCAAAAAAATTGTCCTGTTTTTGTACCTTCAGGAACAAATGTGTAGGTACATTGAGGTACCAACAGGAAGAAAGCATTTGCTTAGAGATATGTCCTTAGAATAAATCATAAACCTTTTAGCCTTAAGAAATGGTGCTTGCCAAAATTCATCCCATCTTTGTCCATCTCATGTGCTCCAGGGAAGACAAGGCAACATCAATTTATCATGCAAGGTAGGGAGAAAATACTGTCCCTGAATTGTAAAAGCCTGAAGTACTGTGCTGAACAAAAATGCAAGTTCATAATTACTCAATCTACTCACATTATCCTCTATTCATTAGCATCAGATAAAGGCCAGAGTGCAGAATTTCAAAATTAGGTAACTGCTGTGTAATCTGGCATTAGTAGGATTTATCTCTCTCAAGCACACTTTTTGTAATTTAATGTAACAGTGCATGACCTGAAATATTTCATTGAAGTGTATTTCCAGAGAAAAAAATAAAATTTAGATATGCCTTAATCTAATGAAACAAGAACTGTGGACTAAAGGATACATTGTAAAATAGCTTAAGTTATAAAATACCACACAAGAGTTTGTGTCCAATATTAGATCTGTTACCATGTTTGAAAATATTTAGAATGATTCCAAGAACAGCACCTGAAGTGAAGGCAGCCTTGAAAAAGTACCCAATGCAGTAAAATGAGACTTAGTAAGTGTTGCAGTGTAAGTTGATAAAATTGTGTTGTTCTATTTCTTCATTGTCAGCACAAATCCTTGTTTATTAAAAATTTAGCTTGAAGGGAACTTTAATTAATTACAGGTTCAGTAAATCCTGACTAGGATTCTGCCTTGGTGTGTTTACAATGAATGGCCTTCATGTGCCTGTGTTTCACTTCTGTTCTCTCTGCTACCTGACAGCGTGATTTATGGCTGTTGTTTTCTGCGAGTCCACTGTTTGCCCTCTAGGAGGGATTGGTCTCTTGAGCCTCCATAATAACAGCAGCACTTTCACAAAACATCTTTTAATGACAAGAGTGTAGCATTCTGTAAGTCAGGCTAATTGCAGACATACCCTATTAATTGCAAAAATTAGGAGAGGTTACATATTTTACAAGCTTTTAATTTTAAATCACCCGAGATGATTTGTCTTAAGTGTTTGGGTAGAGATGTCTACAATATTCTATGACAGACCATTGCTGAGGCTCGAGAAAAGTTGCAGCTATAGATAATGTACCAGGTAGAATTAAGCTTTGGGTGTCCACACCTGCAGAGAAATCCTACTCTGTCTGTAATACAAATTATTCTAAAGATTACGTATTCTCTTGAGATTCGTGATACAAGCATTAAATAATGTGTTGTGGTTTTATCAGGAGATGATGATCAGCAGATATTCTCAACCAGTTAAATTCAAAATTGAGTTTTTTGAATCTCGGGGAGTGTATGAGCAAGTAATTTTACAGTAAAAGGTCATAGATATTGATACCACCTGAGTTTTTGACCTGGGTTTTTCCCTTTTGTTTGGTTTTTTAAAATGTTTTTATGGGTTGTTTTTTAATTAAAGGCACTTCTAGTAAGAAGGGGTTTGTCTTTCCTTTAGCAAATTTTGAGGGTGGTTGTACTTTCTATTTTTTGCTTCTCATCATCTGCTATTTAAGTCTTCTAGATTTATACATGGAGGATAAATGCAATAAAGATGAGTCCTGAACACTGTCAAAAGTGCTATAGATTATTCCTGCCCTCCATAACTTGCAGCTATAAAAGCCAGTAAAAACTTGGTGAAAGGTTAAAAGTTACAAGAGAAGCACAAATTTGAAGACTGATAACAACTCTATTAATCCTATAACAAGAAGGGTTATAACAGAATTTAGGATTAAACAAATTTCTGTATTTGTTTTTCAGTATTTCACTTGTTTAATTTTCCTCTAACATTCTTGATCTTGCTTGCAGTACACAAAGCTGGGTTTGTGAAGTGAATGTAGGAGAACTTAAAGAAACTCATTACCTTAATGAAATGCAATTGTTTTTTCAGACATTGCCTTGAAAAATTTGATAATAAAAAAGACTATTTCCTTCTGACTAGGCTTTTGATAAATTCTGATTTGCTGTAACACAGTATTCAAGTGCTTCATTCTTTGACAGATGAGATAAGAATCATATAATCAAAATCTTGCATATACTTCCTTTCTTTGCAAAGTAAATGATAGATCTGCTTTTATAATACTTTTTACATGTACCTTGGACAACAAATATCTGTGTGTGAAGGTCTGAGGATTCTGTCTCACTGAAAACGTGCACCTTTTGTTTTTAGGTGAAACTAATTCATGAAATTGCTTCATGCCATGGAATTTTAATTACATCTTACTCGTACATCCGACTGATGCAGGACAACATCCACACCTATGATTGGCATTACGTCATTCTGGATGAAGGTCACAAAATCCGAAATCCAAATGCTGCAGTCACGCTTGCATGCAAGCAGGTACTTTATAAAAAATAAATTTAAGTGCTCTGGAGGGAGGTTCCAATATCTAATAGCTTAGCATAAAAATATATGTTTGATCATTAATAAAGAATAAAAGCATAAATCACAATGGTCTGTGTTTGATTATTTAATTTACTTAACATTTTTAATGAATTTACATGAGTAAATTTACACAAGTATGGTAGAGGGAAAAGAAATTAGAAATTTTCAATTGCATAGTAATTTACCAGTAGTGGTAAATGTCAGATTGCCGGTGTGAATTTTCTGTTAACAGTGTATTGCAGAAATCTGTTGTTTTTTCGTGAGTGTGAGGCCACATATTTTGACATGAGAATTTACTGATAGTGAAGTTACCTATCCTCTGAGGCAGGATACACCAGGAACCATGAAAATAACTTTCTTCTGGTCTTGTGGTTTTTATTAATAGTTCCGCACACCCCATCGAATCATCTTGTCTGGCTCCCCTATGCAAAATAACCTAAAGGAGCTCTGGTCCCTCTTTGACTTTATATTCCCAGGAAAGCTGGGAACACTCCCTGTGTTCATGGAGCAGTTTTCAGTCCCAATAACGATGGGGGGATACTGCAATGCCTCTCCTGTCCAGGTAAATTCATACAAAATATCATTTTGCTTGAAGGAAACTGTTCCAACTGTTACTGTTGTTTCTAGTCTGACTTCTAAATGTACTTAATGCTGTATGTTCTAGACACTAATCAAAAAAAAGAGTTGTGTTGGTGAATTACTGCTGGTTACTGCTAACGTGAGTTTTATTGCAATTCACGTTGTGTTGAACATGTAACTATAGATCCATGTAAAATAAGCCATTTAATTTTATTAGGATTTTCCTATTGTTAATTATGTCGTTTTGCTAGTTGCTAAAATTAATATCAAGAATCAAGATACAACTTGTGCCTTTTCTTCCTTTTTTCAGGTAAAAACTGCATACAAATGTGCCTGTGTGTTAAGGGACACAATAAACCCCTACTTGCTGCGAAGAATGAAGGCTGATGTAAAAATGAGCCTTTCACTTCCAGATAAAAATGAACAGGTTTGCTTATTTTCACTACTAGATCTGAGTCCTCTCCCTTCCCAAAACTCAGTCTTTCATGAAAACTTGGAAATAATTTGTGCTTGTTAGCAGATAAAATGCTGGATAAGGTGCAGAGCTTTCAAGGTTCATATTCTTCCACCATGGTACTGAGTATTAAATTATTGCTGTCTTGCAGGGTCTGTATGAGTTCACTTATCTAAAAGTAAAGGATAGATAAAGTGTAGTCAGGGCAACGTAATACTGTCCCCTTACGTCTCAAGTGAGTTGTCTGTTTCCTTTTGTACAGCAGGAAACAATTCAGTATTGTTTCCTGTCATAGAAAGATTAATTTGTGCAGCAAATAATAGAGGAATACTTGCTGGCAGTTGTTCATAATGCAAGCTAGTTGGCAATAATTATAATGTATTTTAATTATTGTATATATAATTATAATAAATGTTCAAAATATTAGCCTTGTGGTGTGAAGCTTGCTTGCTTTACTACAAGGTGATGTGTTTCTTTAGGAAACGTTTTCTTTCAAAGTAGAGGAGGTTGAAAGTATCAGCTAACTGAAATTCTTACAAATTCTCATTTGTAGTAATTATCAGCTTTCTTCTTCAGGCTTTCATGTTGTGTCCTGGCTCCTTTCCTGTCTGTTCCCTCTAAAAGAGAAGTAGTGGACATGTTAGTTTTTGTAAGACGGTGCTAAAAGGTACATAATAAAGTAGGCCATACTGTGTATATGCAGTCTAATGATCTCTTTTTAACCAGTTTTTAAATTTCTATATACTATTTTTAACCAACTTTTTAATGTCTCTGGGCTCCTTAATCTAAAGAATATGATCATAGACAGTTTAAACAAATTTGATTTTTGCTCTTGTCAGTCACAGGGCACTGCATCATTTTGATTGAGAGCATAATGTTGGGTGCCTTGTAGGATGCAAGGAAGTGATTTTGTTCCATTTTAGGTGGTATAACGTGTGAAGTTTCATTGTAGCACATGGTAAAATTCTAAAATTCACACAGGTTGTGCTTGAGTGGTTGGTTTGTTTTGTAGGTCCTCTTTTGCCGTTTGACAGAGGAGCAGCGTCAAATCTATCAAAATTATATCAACTCTAAAGAAGTTTACCAGATTCTCAATGGAGACATGCAGGTAGGCATTAATAAGAATAGTGACAGGTAGGGTTTGATGGATAAAATCATGGACTGGTCTTTGCATTCTTCTAGCTGGACTCTAAGCAGTAAGGGAAGCAAACACACTGATCTCTGTTCAGCTTTTGTAGTTGTCTATTTTTTTTCTCAGAAATGTTAGATGAAATATATTTGAGTTAGTCTTCTGCATGTAGTGCCATGACCAGGTAAAAGTAGGAATGGAATGAGCTTCACAATATGTTTGTGGTCTTGGGAAAGAATTCTGGATTTTTGGATGACCTGTTGTAGGTAACTATGTGCTTTTAACTAATTGCCCAAGTGAAACAAAAGAAAAGCATAGTTAGTCCTGAGAGTACAGTTCAGGCATGATAACTTTGTTATGCAAGGGTTGATGATTTCACAGTGTTAACAGAAAGCAGAGCAAATAGCAAACATCCTTGTTACTGTCTTGCTAGTCACTTCTTACCATCTTCTGCCTTCATCCTCAAATGGAAGTGTTGAAATTGACATTTTTTGTATGCAATGGATGTGTCTACTTTCCATTTTAGCCCTTGTTTGTAGAAGGAGGGGTATTTTGTGTTGTCTATAAGGTGTAATTTGCCATATTTTCTTGTCTTATGAACTGTGAAATCCATTCTCCCTGCATACCCAGTGGCTGCAGTCAGTTGTATGGTCAGCACAGCCACATATGTTGCAGTCCCTTATTACTCTTTTTGACTTCTTTTAATTTTCCAGATCTCACAAAGGTATAGAGGGCAAGTATTTTTCAAGCCATTTTAGTTATCCAAGTGAAAATTACTTCAAGGAGCTTGTTCTTTTATCTGCAGAAAGTTCTCAGAGATATTACAGAAAGGGCTATCATATTTACTAGGGATCTGAAAATTTAGAACAGTAAATGTCAATGCTTTTATTTGATAATCCATGATGACAACAGTAAATCCCAGCTGAAAAACAACATTGTAAAAACAAACCGTGAATTATGGGCAAGCTCATCCAGCTTGTAGTGCTTACACATTGAGGGATTCACTGTTTCAAGCTAGTTCACTTTGCAGAATATTCACAAGTATAAATAATACTTGTAATATTATTGAATTAATAACTGAATAAAACCCTTCTAACACGGCTTCAGAAGTGGTAATTTCAGTTTTGTGTGTTTGTTCAAATCTGTTAACTCATATATTCTTTGTTATGCATTCTGGTGTGTATACTGACTATCCTCAAGGTCTGTCTTAAGTTACCTGCTAATGTGGTAGGAGTTGGAAAGAAAGACATGATGATTTCAAGAAACAAATTGGTGGAATTTTTCCTTTTGAGTAAGAAAAGTATGACCTTACAGCTAGGGAGGGACTGGTTTTACTAGTGTGGAAATTGTTGCAGAATTCCCTTAACATTGTCACCAGAATAGGCTCCCAAGTACATAAAATTTCAATCGCTTTCTCTTGTACTGATTTTTCCTAAAACTTTGCTTGAAACAGGTATTAGCATCAAAAGATTATTAAAAATAAACACTGATGGTGAGTGGATTAGTGGATTAGCAATCTCCTATTGCTGTTTATTTTTCTTGTTCACAACCTATATGGATAAAAGCAGTTGTTATGAAAATAGAAATATTTTTCTCTTGTATTCTTTAGATTCTCTTAGGACTATCAACTTTGAGAAAGATTTGCAATCACCCTGACTTCGTTGCTGATAGTCCCAGAATTTTGAAGAGTGTGCCAGATGCTGAAGCAGAGGATCCAAATCAGTTTGGATATTGGAAGCGTTCAGGAAAAATGATAGTGGTAGAATCCTTGCTGAAAATATGGCACAAGCAAGGTCATAGAGTGCTGTTTTTTACTCAGTCAAGACAGGTAAGATGAGCTAATTGGGTTTTTTTAGCTATTACTTAAAATGTGTGTGAGTTCCAAAAACCTTGCAAGTAGAACCACCTTTTGTAGTGTCTTTCTCATTAAATCAACATCTTATTGAAAAAGTTATTGAATTGACTGATGTCTTTGGAATAGTCAGAGCCCAGTTCCCAGACTCAGTCAGCTTTACTGGAATGACACAGCATTGGGCAGTGGCCCAGTTTCAATATGCTGGGTTGAAGTTGTACCCATATGCTCCCAGGCTGTCCCTACAGTGTGGTTCAGGATACAGTTGGTGCTCAGTTTGCAGGCTCCGTGTAGTGCCTGTGCGTGTCTGATCCTCAGAATCTGTGCCTTCAGGACAGTGGCACAGTGACCTGTTTGTTTTCCCTGTGTCCTCACAGTTTTGTCTTCCTTCTGTGGATTTCCTTGGGGTGTTGCACCCCAGTCTGTTGAATTGCCTTGAAGTTACAGCCCTGGACTTTACAAACCAAGCACAAATATTCCACTGCATTCAGATGTGAAATAATTTTTTCTCCATTTACATAAGTTGGTTTTCTGTTACTTAGGAAACTCCTTCAGGTTTTTCATTGTCATTGTTTGTTTGATGGACACCAGTTAGTACCAGAAATTCTTACAGGTTCATCACACAGATGCTCAGTCTTCATGTCTGTATTTTATTAAATCTTTTCCATCACCACAGATGATGCAGATACTTGAAGTTTTTGTGAGATACAGAAACTATTCCTACCTAAGGATGGATGGCACCACGGCAGTAGCTTCCAGACAGCCTCTTGTAACAAAATACAATGAGGTGAGATGTTCCATGCCACACATGAATACTCATATTAATGAGTATGATTGAGTTCTTCCATTCCTTTTTTGTTCTGTTTTTAAATATGCTACTTCAGGTTGGAGACACAAAACTGGGGAGTTCAGTGAAATGAAACCCATGTCTTTGTGAGGGGAGGGGGGGGAAAGTCTCACATTGAAGTTGGGTTTTCTGCTAAGGAAAGAAACACATTTGAGAAGGGGGAAAAGCAATTTTATTGGATAATAATAAATGAAATTTAGATCAGACTACTTTTGTCAAAAGAAATACTAGATGAACAAGGAAATGTGTTCCTTCTCTTGGCTTCCTTTGCATCTTTGCCAATAATGCTGATAAAATTATCCAGGAAATAGATATTTTTTAATGTTACATTTTGGTAATTCTTGCTTTAATAAATTCTCTCTTGTGTCACAGGACAAATCTATATTCCTTTTTCTTCTAACAACCCGTGTTGGTGGCATTGGAGTTAACTTGGTTGGTGCTGACCGGGTTATTATTTATGATCCTGACTGGAATCCCAGTGTAGACACACAGGTGAGTCTGATTTATTACATTCCATTTACCAGCTAAGTTGAAATAAAACTGAAGACAAAATGACATACATCTCCTCAAACAGTGTTAAAGCACTATGTTGCTCTTTCCTAAGTTACTGTTCTCAGCAATGGTCACTTAGGGTGCAGCTCCACATTATGATCACTCTTGTGGCAAAGCCAATTTAAGTGGCTCCCACCACATCCCCTATATGCTGTTATACCTTACCACTCTTCAGTATTGTTGATTCATGTAGTCAGTTACAGTGCAGTCAAACAAACAGTTCAAATGGCCTGTGTTTTTAAAATAAATAAACTAGTTGTTTCTGAAGGGAAAGTACAGCTGTGCACGCTCTTGAACAGGCAGGACTGTCGTTGGTGACCATGCAGGGTGAGAAGAGGAGAATATATGCTGCTCAAATTGGCTTTCTAACTAGATAATGATATGTAGCTGTGACCTTAGAGAGCTGCTCCAAGCTTTTAGAAGTTTAGAACTTTTTTAGAAGTTGTTCACTATCTCATGGTATGATAAAACTGATTTATCAAATCATGTAGCAGTTATATGGTGCTTACAATTTTGAGAGGAAAAACGTTTTTACAGAAATCCTATGTAGCTCTGAGATCTGCAAGTGTCTGACTGAGTGCTCTGTATTAGTGGTTGATTCAAGATATTTTTAGGAAAGATTTCAGTTAAGTTAAAGGAGAAAAGTTCAAAGGAAACGTGTGTATTAAAGCTCTATTGTGAATTTTTCCTTCTGGAATAAGTCTATATAAAGTACATATTCTAGGTAAAAGTTCCTATTTTAACATAGTCTGTTTATTGCTAATTTTTGCATAGATTTTTTGGTACCATTGGAAACTTTCTAGGTATTTTTCCTCTCCTGCGGAGTTAGTTCTCCTGTGCTCTAGAAATACCACTTCTTGAAGTATTTGTTAAATGTCCCAACTAAGTTTGAAAGAGTGTTATTATTAGCTCTCTGTCAGACATGTTTGATAGGCTCGTGTCTGGTAACCAAACCATTTGTGTTCCAGGCTCGGGAACGTGCTTGGAGAATAGGCCAGAAGAAAGAGGTGACTGTGTATAGGCTGCTCACTGCAGGTACCATTGAGGAGAAGATATACCACAGGTCAGTCAGAACCATCCCTTGAATACAGCTGCACGCTCAGGAAAATGTTTGTAGCAAATCCAAGGTAGGGTAACAGTGACAGGCCTGTGCATGTGCACACATTGCCTGTAATCCCCGACCTTGGTCATGATGGGCACATCATGGAAAACTTTTCAGAATTTCTTCTGAGAAATGGAGAACCTTTTTCTTGTACTAGACTCAGAGCTGCACTGCTCCATCCCTAGCTGCAAGACCCATGACGTAAATGTACGTTGTCAGTCTGTTCCAGCAGACATCCAGAATTCACTGTAAAACAGAGTATGAGGCATAGACAGAAAACAGTGAGCACCTTATTCAGAACATGAGACTGAAGAAGTCTGAAATGCAAATTCAAATCAAGTTCTTTATATTCTCCTTGGGATGTATCAAGATGTATGTGGTACATATATCTATTTAGTACTGTGCAAACCCAATTTGATTTTATTCCCAATTCATTCCAAAGTGAAAGAATTAAATCCCAATAACTACCAGTCATATTCATGTTATTTATTCCAAAATGTAGCTAAAGCCTTTAAAGTGCTTGTATTTCAAAATCAATGAAATCTGGTTTTTTTGTTTGCTTTCCCATTCAGCTTTCTCAGTAGTTTGCTTCACTCACACGAATTCCAGATAAATGTACATGGGAATCCTGTGTCTAGAACTGAAATACCCTCTTGGAAAATTCAGATGTACAAAAAGCTCTAAATAATGAAATGCCCACACTTACTGAATGCCTTTTTTTAGTCTGTTTTGCCGCATGGACACAAAGCATCCGCTGTTGTTTGGCTTGCATCCCTCTGGCACACTTCTGTTTGAACAACTGACTGTTTCAAGGAATTGGACTCTTAACAGTCAGAACAGCTATCAGAAATTAGTTTCTTTCCAGAACAGTGCAGTGGACCTTGTACTTTAAGAAGCTGTCTTTTCTGTTTTCCTGTGTTTTCTTGCCTGCAAATGAAAACTTAGTTTTTTGACCACTGGATTTAAAAATAGTTTCCCTGCTTAGTGTCAGCAGAACCAAAATGTGATAAAAACTCTTCAAGAGGACTGATGGCCAGTTGCATTTAGGGACATATTTTTTGTACAGAATAAAACAGCTTTTGCTCTAGGCACTATGTAGTACTAATGTGGTATAGAATCAGTTTTACCAATACTAGATTTCTTGCAGCTTTGTTCTCCTACAGATTTGTTCCTTTTGTCCTCTGCAAGTGGGCTCTCTTGTTCTCAGCCACAAGTCGGATTTCGTTTTCAGTGGCTGGCATCGTCATCACCATCAGACTGAGCTACTCTGCTGCTTTCGATTCTTCCAATCAATTGAACCCATAAAATATTGTCATTTTAACAAGCTCTTGTTTTTCTTTCAGGAGCTTTCTGATTGTTTTTATTGTTACATATGCAAGCTTTTCACTTTTAATGAACAAAAAAGTTCTAGCTGTGAAGTTATTTATTGGTTAGTCCTCATAGGACATCTCAGGATGGTGGTTACCTGTTGTGTTATGAGGTTGTTGCAAAACAATAAATCCGTGTGTTTAACAATCTACTTGGTTGTTTGAAAGTTACTAACTCAAGATGGTCTTTTGGAAACTAACATCGTCTTCCCACTGCTTAATTGTTCTGCAGAGTAATGTTTGTGCTTATAGTTTTCTGTTTTAGTACTGTACTCAGTACTTAAACATAGCTAGACATTGTTTCATGCACAAAGTACTTTTTTTATTTTTTAGACAAATCTTCAAGCAGTTTTTAACAAACAGAGTGCTGAAAGACCCTAAACAGAATCGCTTCTTCAAATCCAATGACCTCTATGAACTATTTACTCTGAACAGCCCTGATGTGTCTCAGGGGACAGAAACAAGTGCAATTTTTGCAGGTATGTGCTTTTTTTTTCCTATTTGTTTGGAAGAAAAAATGTCGTAATTGTTTGTTAAATGGATACTAATTTCATTCATCCCTCAGGTACTGGTTCAGATGTTCAAGTCCCAAAGCCAGCTGATAATGGCATTTCTAAACATGATGTCCATCTTGCAGAAAGCAGCTCACACAAGAAGATCAAGTCCTCCAATTCCTATTCCACCACACACATGAAAGATTCTTCTTCCAAAGCAATAGAGACAAGTGAGGAAACCAAGGGAAATTTGGAAGGCTTTGACCAAAATAGCTACACAAAAGATAATGCACAAGCTGCTACTGATATAAATTCATTGAATAAAAGCAAGGAGGACTGCTTGGAAAGGGATGACAAATGCACGTCCCAGTCGATGCCATGCAATGCAGGGTCTTCAGAGAATGCTGAATGTCTGACTGCTCTGGTGGCTGGTGAAAGAAGTGGAGCAGCTAATGCAGATGCCAGGACAGATCTTAGCCTTACTTGTGATGCAGCTGGCTCTTGGGAAAAGCAGGATACTAAAGTTGAAGAGGGGCAATGTGATAATAATCATTATAAGTGTATCTCAAAAACAAAGCACAGGGTGGATGTGCTGTCACATGAGAGCCACAAAGATAAGTCTAAGAAGAAACATCACAAAGATGCCAAATTTGAAGGAAAGCGCATTCCTCATCTAGTGAAACAAAAGCAATACAGAAGGGAGAACAGTGAAGAGCAAGACTCAAAGAAGAATGATGACTATGTCTTGCAGAAGCTTTTCAAAAAATCAGGTATCAGTTCTTGTTTGGCTGCTGACTAAACAGAGGTATATAAAACCTGTGCAAATGAAGGAAAAAGCAGATCTGTTACTCTGATGGTTAGAGCTACAATACAAAACATGTTTGTTCCGTTACTCTAGTGAAACTTAAAATGTTCATTGTTTAATTTAAATTTAGTCCAGTTAACTTTAATTCCAGTTACAAATTTGCTAATTACTTTGGCACAAGCTGTTCAGAGAGATCCTCATTTCTGGTTATAGAAGTATATGCAGTCTTTCTCCTGGATATTTCCAGGATGTAATCAACCTTCACTTACACAAGGGTTTCACTTCTGTCTGTCCTGTCCATAACAATGGAAATTATCAATTTGTCCACGTAATTGCCAGGTCTGTTGTGAATAATGACCTCATCAGCACACCACAAGTGATTTGCTGTCAGATTGATTACTTAACTGATAAAGATGGGGGTTCTCTCATTAGAAATTGCTGTACTGATATGCTTAATATAATCACCCTGAAGAAGGAAAAACGCAATTGTGGCATTCACTTCAAAGCTGAGTGTTTGATTTTCACATAAATTAAGAGATGTCCTCCCTCACCTTTTGTATGCTCTGTTTTTAGGGGTACACAGTGTTATGAAGCATGATGCCATTATGGATGCTTCCAGTGCAGATCACGTGCTGGAGGAAGCAGAGGCGAGCAGAGTGGCCCAGGATGCCTTGAGAGCCTTAAGACTCTCTCGTCAGCAATGTTTAGGAGCTGCTTCTGGTGTGCCAACCTGGACAGGCACGAGTGGGCTTTCAGGTGCACCAGCAGGAATAAAGTGAGTTCCATTCTCACTCCGCTTTCCCAAAAAGAGGAGTTGCTTAGAATGTTAAAGATTTACAATTTTTTGTCTTGGTGTTTGCAATAATATGCATCAAAGTCATGTGCATGTTTTATATTTAATATAAACATTAAAGCATATTACAAGTGTGGGTAGTCTGTTCTGAAGTACAAAGAAAGCATTATTGTTGCACAGTAGAAGAGAGAGCTTAGCAGAGGGCTCTTGAGAACCCTAAAACACAAACCCAGTCTGTCTTTGAAAAAACTATCCTAGTCATTTTGAGAAAGGATGTTTCATGGAGTTTGTTTTCGTGGGTTTTTAGGAGTCGGTTTGGTCAAAAAAGGAACTCCATGCTGCTTTCTTCACATTCCACTTGTGCATCACCTGCAAAGAAGCACAAGGTAAGAAACACAAGCTAATATTTTTGTTTTAATAGCTGATATATGTGAAGTGTTGATGATTTATGCAATAAATCTGACTTAAACTGTAGATGTGTCATACACATTTGTTGCATGATTATGTGGGATTCTAGAATTTTTTGTTATCTGTGAATTTGATTTTTTGTTTTGATGAGGTCTAGTTAGATACACCAGTCACAAATTGCTCCATGGTTTGCTTATCTGTCTGGAGACCAGCAATGCTTTTCTTTCACTTCCTAAGTTTTAAAGTTGAGACCAGAACACATCATCTCTTCATTGTATACTTCAGAAGACCAAGTTCTGAGTGGTAGTGTTTGTTATTGCAGTGTTCCCCATAGTCTGTATGTTTATTTGCAGGACAGAGATACAATAAAGAAACAAACTATAAAGAAGTGTGCTTCCAGTGAGCACTTCAATGGAAAATCTGGAGAATCGTCATCCAGTGCTCTGGACTCTTCATCTTTATTGGCTCGGATGAGGGCAAGAAACCACCTTGTTTCACCACAGCAGCCAAGGAATGAGGGTGATGAGAATCCTCAGCCAGCACCTGTCCCAGTGCAGGGTTCCACAGAATACGATGAGCTGCTGGTGGATCTGCGGAACTTCCTGGCGTTCCAGGCACGCGTGGACGGCGAGGCCAGCACCCGGGAGCTGCTGCAGGAGTTTGAGTCCAAACTGCCTGCAGAGCACTCGTGTGTCTTCAGAGAGCTGCTCCGCAATATCTGCACCTTCCACAGGAGCCCAAATGGGGAAGGGGTCTGGAGGCTAAAGGCAGAGTTCCGGTGACCCTGGATCAGTGAGGGCACCTCCCTGTCCAGCTGACCACCATTCTTCTCTCAAAGGAGGAACATTGTGTGACTTGGACAATGTTGAATTATTTTGTATTCCTGAATTAATTAATGCCCTGAACAGTCAGTGGTGCAGGACTTGTTGGAAGCTTAAAGCTAACTTAATTTCTGATTTACACTATTTATATAGAAGTGCCATCTACCTCATAGATGAAACAATACAAAATATCAGCACCTTTTCTTCAAAAGACATTTTAATATAAATGGGATGAAGAGCATATACTGACCTTTTATTACAATAAGAACCATGGATGTTGCCATGGGTTGTAAGACTTTGATTTCTGTGAAATTCCAGAAAACTACTTCCTTGATTTCCTGTTTATTACTTGAATGATCATAGGGCACAGTGTGCCATCAAAAAAAGAAAATAAAAAGGGGGAGGGGATGGAGATGACAGTAGTTAGCATGGGAGATTCACTTGTACTGACAAGTGCATCAGAATCATTTTATGTAACTTTCATCAGTAGTGAGAATTTTGTTGTAATGTTTAACTAACTTGGGAAATAATTCTAGCACCATGGAGGCTTAATCACAAAAAATGGAAAGCGTGGCAGGATATTGAGTTAACTGGCAACTGATAATTATGGAAAACTTACTAAATTCCAGAACACCTATTAACACCATAATCAGCAATCCAGTTGCAGTCCCATACACCACTTGCTCTACAGTATTTCTTAAAACTGAGGGGATAATAACTGTTACGTTTGTCACAAGTTGTGGGCTTATAATTGAAATTTCATTAAATGTTCATATGTATCACTGTGATTTATGTCCAGTTACCTCCAAGCACTTAAAATTTTATACATTGACATAGACTGGGCTGTTAGCTGGTCAGAGGGGGAAGGGTGTCACTGTGTTTTACTCACCATGATCATTTTTGGGTATAGTTGGAGCATATATGGAAGTTACATGTCATTCATCTTCTATAAGGAAGGGAAAACTTAAAAGTTTCTTGACACTTGGGTAAATTCTAATACCAGGTATTTGTAGCAAATCCAAGTACAGCATTGGTTCTGTCTTCAAGGTGCTCATGTGCTACACAAGGAAATTTTAAGGTGGAAAATGTGGACAGATTTTGAGAAGAAAACCGCATTGTTACAGCGACATTAAATTACTGTATGGCTTAAACTAGGAATAGTTAAATATAATGTCCTTCCTATCACTAAGCTATGGAAAGCTGAGCTACTTTTAGCTTTTTTGTTCACTGTGAAATTATCTTGTTTACTTTAAGTGGAAGTACAGGTATTCAAAGATGAATGATGAAGCAAGAATACAAAGTTGCTTTTTGTAAAAGAAAAACCTTTAAGAGACTTCCAATGGTTTTTCCTCTTGTTTTTACTCAGTGATAAAGGGTCTGTAGAGATTTGCAAGAAGTGGTGCTTCTTCACTTTTCAGAGGCTGGAATTGGACAGGGCAGACAATTCAAGAATATTTGTTTTCCTGATAGCATTTGAAGAGGGGACTTCTCCTAACACCTCTTTCTCTGATCCCATATATATTCAGTCACACTCCCTCTTTTGATAAATGGTGAAACAAGGAACTTGGGCTGAAACCGCTGTTGATATGACTTGAAATGGATCAGAAAAAGAGTAAAAACAAACCAATTTTTCTATCTTCTTCAAAGTTATAGGGAATTTGGATTGGTTTGGGTGTCCTCATGCATCTCTACTTATCCCAGCAACAAACCAGGAATTCAGCAGTCAGCAAAGCTGCTGTTGTCACCTTACCTGTTAGTTTTGGTGTCCTGTTTTATTTGTACTCCCAGTTTTAAATACATAATTCCTGTATACTAAGGAGGGTTTGCAGCTTCTTGATCTGTTAATGTAAATAGGTTTGCATGTACTTTTTATGAATTCTTAGCTTTTATGGACTTATTAAAAAAAGAAAAACAAATGTGTTCTAAAAGTCATTGGGCTGTGGGAAGAGTGGGCAGGGAGGCATCTCCTGTGTGCTGTGCACTGATCAAATAGTTTGTATTATCTTTAATTATATTTCCATTATTCATGCAGTTTCAAATTATGCATCTTAACTAGCTTTTTTCCAGTACTTGCATTTGTTGAAAATCTTTAAGGACTTAATTAGTACTGATATAATACGCAAAATTTAATCTTAGAAGTATATGTGATAAAACGTTTACAGGGTGATTTAAAGGTAATTTTTTTTCTAGAATATAATACAGCTACTATACATTTTAATGTAGAAGAGTTATTTCAGAGTAATTTTACTTCATTCCATTAAAATCTGATTTTTGTTTGTTTAGCTTTAGCTGTGTAAAGTGAATTCATTTCACATCTTCACAGATTAGCTGAAGCAGTTCCTCACTAACAGTGTTGCACAGTCAAATCTCATATTTTAACTGTCTCAGTTTCCAAGTAATCAATGCTGTAGTTAATAGTTGTTACTTTATTTGTGCATGATTCCAAAAATCACCCTTGTGGAATGCGTGTGTTCTTATATTTTGTTTTCTTACCTCAGTAAAAAAGGGGATAAAGAAAAATCAAAATACATATGTTAATTTAGGAATCAAAATGGGGGAAAAAAATTAAATCTTACTAAGGAAAGACATGTCAGCATGGAACAGTGATTATAAGCTTTAAATTAAAAAAGCATACCACAGGGAACTACTGAAAATTTCTTTCCTGTGAAGTGCTAAAAGCTGAGCACCGTGCTACTGTGGGATGTGACCTACCATCCACACAGCTGAGCAGACAAATAAGTTGAATAAAAATCTAGAAATCTATATAGCAGAAAGGTTTTTTTGTTCCGTAAGCAGCTGTGGAACTGTGTACCCTGTTTAGGTAAAACATGCTGAATTGATCCTTTAACAGCAGAAGTTCAAACATCACAATTGTTCCTTCTGGTTTCAAACCATATTTGTAAAGAGGGAGGTAAAAAAACCTTCTTGTTCATGAAGATGTTTCCCCTTGTCCTCCCATCCTATCCTCCTTTTACATTATTCCAGGTGCCTACTCATCTGTGTTCATCCTTTTGCTGAATATATAGAGCCAACCAACACATCTCTGGTATAGAACTAAATTTTGACATAGAGAAAAAAGGCCGTAGCTAAAGGCTATAGGCCTTTTGACGTTTCTGGACTATAATGACCCACCGCAAAAGAAATGTAAGATGCTGAATGGATAGATTGATTAGAATTTGTGATTAAAACTGGTATTTTTAAATGCCTAACTTCTGTCTGTGGCTCAGCCTCTTCTCAAGGGACTGCACCATGTGGAGAATTGAGTCTGTTGCAGATAATAAATGTCATCCTCCCAAATAAAGCTGTAAAGAAGTGGGGGTTTACATCTGCAAGTTTTGGCTTCAGGTGACAGTCACCTATAGACAGTTGTACTCAAGTCATAAGGTCAGCTTTGCTTTTGATTGGCTAAATTTTACTGTCTTCTGCTACTGCAATTCTCTGCCTTTCAATAGGCTGTGACAGACAGACAGATTTGATGGTTATTTTCTTTTTCTCCTATTCTAAAATAATTTTATTTTTAAAATAAGGGACTGGATAGATGAATAATTAAAGTGGTGGGATAATACCTAAGTTGATTTCTCTTTGCATACTGCTGTAATTCATATGTACAATCCAGTCATTACAGTTTAAGCCTTTTTTTCTCTTGAAGGGAGGAGGTGTTACAGTAGAACAGCTGTATCTCAGCGATTCAACAAGGAAGAATGTTGCAGTGTCTCTTGTGCTGCTGGAGGCTGTGCCTTCTCAAAAGATATATAAAGATGGTGAAACATTTAAATATGAAGAGACCCTGTAGCAACTTTATCCAAATTTGGCTTATTTCCAATGTATGGGCTAAGAAATTACTAAATTTCTTCCTAATTTTTCCTCATGTTTTACATTGGAAAACATAGTCACTGAGATATTTTAAATGGGAGGTAAGTCTACCTGCTTGGTCTTTTATGAGCAGGGTTGTCTGGAATTTCCTGCTATAAACCTCTAGGTAACTTTGGATGCAACACTCCAATTCCTGCATTGGTTTCTCCATCTGATGGATACGGTCTTTAGAGGGAAACAGTACATCTTTCAGGTCCTTTAAAAATGCTTCAAGAAATGATAGCACAGTAAAAAGAAGTCCTGGTTGGAAAAATGGGCATTATGGCATTTTATTGTCTAGATCATTAATTCAGCAACTGTAATTTGCACAAAACTATCATAGAAAATTGCTGAGAGTGCAGTTTTTGAAGAGCTTGCATATAGGGCACATGTCTAGGAGTCAGGATGTGCTGGCGAGTCTGCACTTGGGAGTTTATCTCCTCTGGGAGAGGTATTTATATACTAGATACATGGTAAAAACACTTTGCTACTTAGGGCCATTTATAATGCCCATGTTCCAACATTCAGGCTAAATGCTGAATATACTAAATGCTTACTAACTCAGTGGCTGTCTCCATCTACCCAGCCCTCACGGGATTGCTATTCTAGGCTCTGGGGTGATGTCACCACTCCTGCTTCACACAGTATTGCTGATGTGGTACAGTCCTGTGCCTTCAGCTGAGACTTAGTAGATGAAGCTTTCCTTAGTAATTCTTAACTTGTTCTGGTGGCTGTGGTTTTGCTACCTCTCCTGCCACTGAAAGTAAAGAGGAGTCTGACACCTTTCATGCAAGAGCCATTCCTATTTTCTTTTTTAAATGGGCCTAAACTTCTGTGGAACTGAGTGAAACACCTCGTGTTCTTGCTCCCTGCCTCAAAAACCTGGGGAAGACTTCAGAGCATCATCGTTTCATTCACAGAGCAGAAGAGTAATCTTCCCCAGAAAGAATAGACCTGTTGTGAGTCATTAAATTAGGAACTACAGAGCCAACACAGAAAACAGGAACTGTCAGGCAGCTGTGTTAAGAGAGAAACAGCTTCCAGCCTGCTCTACCCACGGGCTCTTATGGTCCATGCTAGTATGACATAAATGAGAGAAGGGAGGGTGTGTTCTGACCTGAGCTCTTCCTTTCTGAAAGGCAGCGTTGGACTTGCCATTCAGTCCAAAAAAGTTCTGAAATGCACAGTGGACTCCCAAGTTTGCTCTGCCCACTACTGATACCATGCAATAACCATGCTTTTTCAATATTGCTATCCTATATTCACCACAATGGCAACAAAGATGATGTGGTAGGCCATATAATAAACACCCCCATTCTTACCCATACACTATACCTGAAAGCCAGATGATTGTGATCCAGCAAGCTGTTTATCCAGTCATTTGAGAAAGGAAAGAAATGCCAATGCTGAACTCTACAGAATCCACCTAAAATTTTAAGTTATCTATCAGTCATAGTTCCCTACAACTTCCCAGCTTTTCCTGGGCTCCCAAAGCCCTACTGCTCACAACACATAAGTTGAGAGAATCTATTTTTATTGTACAGAACAGGGAGGTTCAAGCCTTGCACTAATTGCAAACCAGGACTTAGAATCATCAGAGGAGCTATGACCAACTCCTGCATAAGGCTTACATAAGTGGTGAGTCATGCAGTCTTACAGAAGAGTAGGGAGAGAGGCTTTCATTATGTTCTTTGCCTAATCAGAAATATGAAAATAAAAGAACACAGCACTCAGTGGGTTACATTTGGCTAACTGTAGGCTGAAATCTCTGCAGTTGCACTACGATAGAGGCATTTCGTCGTTTGTGGTCCCAGCTTATATTAAACAGAGAGGATTTTTTTCATAAATCTTTGCCTCTGGGGCAGAGTTAAGGTTCTTTGGGAACCCTAGCTATGTGTTCCCAGACATTAATGTCTGGAAGCAGCACCATGAGAGTAAAAATGAAGGTATATGTCTAGGGAGGATACTGGGAGTAAGTGAAGAGACCCAAGGGCAGGGTAGGGTTTGTGAGGATAAGCATGTGAAGAAGCAGTGGAGTGGAAGCAAAGCTTTTTAGGTTGACTGAAAAACAGTCTAGTGATGATTTCTCCTCTCTTACTAGTCTCTTTCCAAGCTCTCAGGGAGGTAGCTGAATGGGTATCATTTTAGCACTGTTGTTAGGCATGAGCTGAGATACCTGCAGCCCTTAGAAGACAGCTGGAGAATTTTGAGGATCAAGGTTGACTGAAGCTTTATGCGCAGGAACAGTGCTCTTTACACTGGTCTGATTAACCCATCACTGCTTCTCATTTTCCTCCATTAGTCTTTTGCACTTGATGGGGCAAAAATCTGGGATTGTGTGAATCTGTGGCCTCTCTTTTGCCACCTTATTCTCCTATGGGTCCACCTGGTTGCTCAGTGCAAGTACTCCTGTCTAACATCGTGTGGCTAAGCAGAGGAGCCTGTAGACGTTTTTATCTGCTGCACAAAATGCTTCCCAATACTTTCCTGCCTGGAAAGAGAACGCAGCACAGTGTGGCACAAGTGGAACAGGCACTCCTGCACGAACCATCAGGAAGGTCTATTTGCCCCAGTTGCCAGACTGCCTCGAAAAGGAGGACTATGAAGGATCCTTGGGGCTGGGGTGGGATCATTTAGGTTGGTTCTCTGTTTTAGTATCTCTTTGGGAGTGGGGGGTGTAGAATCCCCTTCATCAACCGATGGGTGGGAAAAAAAGGGAAATTACTGAAAGCTTGTTGACTCTGGAAAATAGCTAAATCTTAAAATAGCTCTTCAGAATGTGTATTCCTGCCCTTATCCCTTAATACTTCGAAGGCTGGCTGTTCTTGCTGCACTCCACTAGCAGAATCGCGGACTCTTGTCCTTACAGCCTCC
>VZSR01000257.1:1125984-1157939 GCA_013398615.1 Brachypodius melanocephalos | reverse complement strand
TGGCCCTTCCCCCGGCAGCCTGAGCCCTCCAGCCGGCCCGGCGGTGGCTCTGATGCCAACGAGCGCACTGCGGTGCCCCATTGAGTCCTTAAGCGCCGCTGATGGCCCCAGCGCGGCGCGGCCGCCCCTGCCCGGGGCCTTTGTCCCTCAGGGCTGCGCGCCCTGCCCGGGCCCCGCGCACTCGCCTGGCCGCGCCCAGCCGGGCCGGGCCGGGCCCGCCGAAGGGCCGCTGCCCCTCACGCAGCGCGGGGTCCCCGAGCGGCCCGGCCGAGCCCGCACCGCCCTCCATGGCGACCCGCCCGCCGTGCCTGTGGCTGTGCCTGGCCGGGCTGCTGAGCCTCAGGGCGGCGAACGCCCTGCCCCTGCGCCTCGAGCCGTGGGACGAGGTGCTGGCGGCGGCCCTGCAGCGCCTGCGGGAGGTGTTCGACATCGAGGAGCTGCCGCCCGACGTGCTGCCCCGCAAGAAGCCTCCCCAGTTCATGGTGGATCTCTTCAACAAGGTGGCCGACGCCAACGGCATCACCCGCGCTCCGGGGCTGCTGCAGGGGGACGTGGTGCGCAGCTTCGAGGACAGAGGTGGGCCCGGGGCGGCGGGGCCCGGCCCGCGGGGAATGCCCGCCTGAGTCCCGGCCGTGAATCCCCGCGGCGGGCGGGAGCGGGCCCGGCGAGCTCCGGCTGTGTTCCTAAAAAAGGGTCTTTTCCAGTTCACGTGGATCACCACCACTTCTACTTCGACATCAGCGCGATGGAGAAAGGCGAGCAGATGCTGAAAGCCGAGTTCAGGGTCTTCAAGCTCAAGAGGGCACATCGGTCCAGAAGGTCCGACGTGCAACACTTCTGCAAAGTAAGTGGGGAAAATAGTTAAACATTTAATTCTGCTATCTTTGGTGCTAATACTGAAAATGAGGAGTGCACCTACGTATCACGCAAACCTGCTTTATTGTTATTTTTATTTTGTCATCCTCACTTTTTCTTTGCCTCCAGCATGCCAAGAAGTAATGTGAAGTTTTGCCTTTGGCTTTATGCTGACCTTTGTGCTATGGCTGTGAGCTTTCCCTAAAGATCCCAATGTCAGATGCATCCCAAATCAAACTGTACTTTTCTGGGATTTGAGATGTTTCGAAATATGAATTGAAATTTATCTGCTGGAGCTGCTCCGAAAAATCCTAATAGCAGCCAGGGATTCATGGGAAAACAGGGTAGGTAAGGAAACTAAGTGTATCTATTCCTCTGGCAAAGGGCCGGATTGGACTTTTTGCAAACCCGAAGAAAAATATGTGGAGGAACAGAAGACTTTGACGGTATCAGGTGTTGAAAACTGGATAGGAATGGTCAGGATATTTTTCTATAGTATCTATAGTCTAGTATCCTGCTTCTGAACACATCTAGAAGTAGGTGTATGTAGTGATAACTTTTTCTGTTAAACTGTCCAAAATCTACTTTTTACCTCTTTTAGAATGACGGTACAGTTTTACAGCTGTGATGTGGAAGAAACCTGCATAATCTTCATCCTCCTTTTTTGCTGTAAGAACAATCAAATTAATTTCTTACTGTTTTTGTTGTATATTGCTGTTATTTAGGTGGAAGTGTATGAGCTCCTGGAGAGTAAAAATAAGCCACAGAAAAAACATCTCATTGCATCAAGATTATTGTCCCTCTACACGGAAGGCTGGGAAGTCTTCAACGTCACACAGACAGTAAGCAGAGAAGTGTGACTTAATTTTATTTCTAAAAATTTTAAGGTGACACCTTATAACTCCAGCATTGCCATTAAGCTGGGGTTTGAGGTCAATTCAAACAGAAGGACAGCAGCAGAGAGAGATGCTTTCTCTCTACCCTTCAAAATAGGCCTGGTGCTACCTGAATTAAAGAGGTGTTTATGAGCTGCTAGGAGCTCAAGCACGGTGAGCATTGAGCAACCCAAACCTAGTGGAAGGAGAGACAATCAGGCCAAGTATGTCGTTGTGATTAAAACCTCGGATTAGTCGGCACTGCTTGTGTATTGAGAGTAGGTTCTCCTTTTCCCTTTTTATTCTAGTAGTACTTCTGTAGAGCAGTATGCTTCAACGTTGTGTTTCCAGAGTTTATCATGGTTGGACTGCCTGTCATTCAGCTTCCCCGACAGACTTGTGTATTCGTCAGCTTCAAGATTTGTTTTGTAGCTATCCATCAATTGTAACAGTAGGTGGATGCCTTTCCGTAGCAAAAGAACACACAGGTTGTTTAGAGCTGTGCTCTGGGACAGTGTTTTTCACTGCCTGAGCTTTATGATCAGACTGAACAGCGTGCTTGGATGATTGCTTGAGTTCCATTTTAAGTCATTATATTCCTGCTAGAGAATGGCCTGCCTAATCGATCAGTGTGTAATCATAACAATTAGATAAGTAAATTTGCTTGATTGTGACATTTCTTCAAACGACATGGTTTTTAGGTTTACATAAGTCTTAACGGTATGAAAAGGGGAGAGTTTATATTACTGTGTTGAGATTGCTATGAAAAATAAATTTCTGCTGAAAGTCAGAGAGAGTTTATTTTAATATTAACTTCTGCACTCAACTATTCACTAGTAAATTCTCTGAAATTAATTATCTTTCTGTAAATGTAGCTTTGGGAAATGTGTATGCTATTTTGTATTTTTAAGTGTTGAATTACTGGTTTAGATATTAAACTCAATGAAGTCTCAGCTATACAGTTATCTCACTTCTGTTATATGTCCTTATGCTCTCAGAGTTTGTTGCCTATTCTCTTCCTAATATAAACATTGCTTAATTATAATGCTGTAATTAGAATATTGAAACAATATTTTTTCCCTGTCTTCACCAGGTTTCCAAGTGGGTTGGGAACAGCAGCTCCAACCATGGCTTTTGGATAACTACGACACATGTTTCCAGCAGTGGAATGGAACACGACGTGGTTAGGTTTGCCAAGAGCCAGGGCGCTTTGCAGGAGAGTAGAAATGCTCTCCTTGTCCTCTTCACCAACAGTAACAAACGGAGGTCTCACAGCTTGGTACCCTCTGCTACAAGTAAGTGCACTTTTAGAATATGAATTGCCTGTTCCTTTTTGTGTTACCTCCTGCTACCTCATGTAGACCTAACCTCAGCTATTTCCTTGCAGTATCAAACAGGTTTGAAGTTCAGCTTTGTCAGTGACCGAAATTTGATTTGATAGCCCTTGCTAGTAGGTCACCAGCATCCTAAATTGCCCCTCCCCTCATAAAAAATGTGGGTGCCCGAAATATTCGTTAATCGTAAGGGAAATCTGGTTTATTTAGTTTGTAAAGGGGTGGGAGTTCTATTTTTTATGTGCTACTTATATTACTTTTGTGGTGGTGAAATTTGCATGAAAATTGTATATTAGGTTTAGATTGAAAAAAAACTCAGTGACCAGGAATACTTCGTCGAAATTCTGGTAAAGTATCTGTAAGTAGAGTCATTAAGAACGATTTTAAGAGTGAAAGAGGTTGTTAAATAAGCACTTTGAACTGCTCTGTCCTTGGCTTGGTTTTCAATGACTAATTAGCATTGTTACTAAAGGCTGCCTTCATCAAAGACAACGCCCTCGTGCCTTAAAATACAAAACAGTGTCTTACCTCTTCCACTGGCCTTGGCGTTAAAATCAGCTAAGGCTGGATTTTAGGGCCTGATAAAGGCTAAGAGCAAAAGCTTGAAGGAGAGGCAAAAATCATGCTGTTCTGGTTTTCCAGGTTTTCCGGGAAACGGTGGTATTTACATATCAGAGAGAAGCTAGGTGGGACAATATTAGGAAGTAGGTGGTGAAATTGATTAAAAATAAAAATGAGGCTGGCCTGTTTATTTTTGTTTTCCAAATAAAAATTAATAGTGCAGTGCTAGATCCACTTTAATGAGCATCAAGCTCTTCACGGAATGCTGCAGGATAATGTCAGGATTGAGAAATTTCTTAACAAAGTCACTCTGTAGGCCTGCCTGTTGCTAGTGCTGAGTGACCACACAGATTGTTCTACATATCAGTGGGCTTCAGCTTGTGTGCATGGATCTCCATGGACCTCAGGGCTTCTCAGAAGATACTTTAGGAAAGCATCCTATTGTCAATACGCTTCATTCTTTAGCAGTGTTTTGTAAACCTGGTGGTGATTTTTTGTAGGATCAAAAATTTGAAAGATCTATTTTTTGCAATGTTACTTTACACATTACCAGTTTACTGCACATTCTGTTTTGCAGAATGTACGTATGGGGTATGGGTGGAGTTCCCGGGAGAATACTGGAGAGAAAAGGCTGTGGTCTCCACCTTCTATTAGCACTGCCCAGAATAATGTGTGTTGCAGGAGTGGCTGTATGAAGACAGTTAATAACATTCTGACCAGATTCAGCCCTGAAGAGGGACTATGGAGTTCACAGATTATGTGGTAGATCATTGTATCTTTCTTTGCTATTTCTGCTGAATTGGGGCTTTTCCAGGGCACAAAGTGAAACAGAGATTTGACAGATCTGACAGATTTGGAAGTGTGGCTGAAATGACAATTGAACACACACCCCTTCTGGTACATTCACAGGTTAGGTGCCATTTTAAAATCTGCCCTGAAGACTTTGATGTAGATTTATTTAACCGACTTTCCTGCAGAATACTGTACTTAGTAAACGAACTTTTATTTTGAAATATTAACATACTGCTTCCTTTCAGAATCAGGAACAAACCCTGCCAAATCTGATGCTTCTCATGTTTCTGGTGACACTGATATGATGGAAAGCAGCAGTGCCAGCAGGCGCAGGAGACCCCGAGCTGCTGCAGCCGCTGCTGCCGAGGGGCCGTTAACAGCATGTCACCGGAGGGAGCTCTATGTAGACTTCCATGCTATTGGCTGGTCAGGATGGATTATTCACCCCAGTGGATACAATGCATTTTACTGCAGGGGATCCTGCATCTTCCCTTTGGGGGAAAGTCTAAATGCAACAAACCACGCTACAGTTCAGTCCATTGTTTATACACTGAAACTGTCTCAAGAAGTCAGCATGCCCTGCTGTGTGCCAGATGAATTGAAGTCCCTCAATCTTCTCTACTTTGATGACAAACAGAATGTCGTCCTTAAAAATTATAAAGACATGGTGGCAACAAGGTGTGGTTGTCATTAGCAAGACATTTTTTTTCTCTGCATTTGATGTGTACCTGGATGCAGTTCCCCATTTGCCACTGAGGATACCAAAGGAGATGGCATTTCAGTTTGCAGGGCAGGAGAGACAGCAACTGTCTGTGCTTCAAATCCTTCTCCTCTCACCATGGCTTTGTGGGAAGCTGGCTGGCTTGTAAAGAGCTGTGGACTTCAAGACTTCCATGGAGAGCTCTTTGAGTGCCTGTACACCGAGGAAGCTATTAAAATCAGGAACTTGCTACATGAAGGAGTTGAAACACATTAATTAATTAAAATCGAATTAAGGTCTTGTTCTGTATACCAAAGCTCAGAATTTCCAGTGATTTGACAGATATGGCATCCTGCCTCAATCCAAGATGGGATGCAGATGTCTCAGTAGCCCAATCTTAATCAGTTTTGCCTGCATGATCCAGTGGGGATGTGCAGTCCTACTTTGAGTTTTCAGGGTAAGTATTTGCCCAGACCTAATTTCAGAGGTCTCCACCACTTGCAGATCGTGCTTTACCAGGACTTCTTCCCCTGAGCTTTATGCAGCTCTATCAAATGCAGAGACCTCCTGATAAGTCCCTATGGGACTTGCTAGCCAGTCTGAAGGAGCCCATAGGTCAGTATTTGGGACTCAGCATACTTGGCTTCTAACTCAGGGCTGCAACTCTGTATGGTGAGGCTAGTGCCCATCTCTGTAATGGCTGTTAGGATGTGTGGCACCAGAGATTGCCTCTGTGTATTTGCTGTGCTGTGGGATCCTAAGCTTGGCTCAGAATCCTCGTGGTTTAGCAAGAAGAAAGAAAACCACAAAGCTTTGGAGGTCCAAGAGATAGATACTGGGCTGCTCTGGTGTCTGTGGCGAGTTTGGTGGAATGTACTTGCCGATTCTCTTCCCTTCTTTGAAGAATGGGAGGACACAGGCTTGGATGGGGACCCTTGAGATCTTTCAGCCTTGCTACAATTTCATGCAGGTAACCAGCCCAGTGCTGTTCCTCAGTCAATTCATTGAGTTGTATCTTAAGCCTGGGTAGGTTCTTGTCTCCATTAACCCTTGAAGGAGGCAGATCTCTCACAGAATGTGGCATCTCCCATGGGCAGAATCTTCATGGAGAATTTTTTTACTCCAATGAGACATAAAAAAAAAATGTTGTGTCTTTCTTCCTGTAAATACTGATGTCTATAATAAATTTATTTTATTTAAAACCCAAATGCTTGGGGTATATTAAATTAATCTGTACTATAAAATGCTAATTTTTAAATAAATGTAATGTAACATTGGTATGGTTTGTGTGTTGTATTTGAACCTCTTTCTTAGAGTCATTAATCAAATAATTTTCCAGAAGAGAGGACATTCCCAATGGCTTCAGTGGGCACTGTATCAAGTCCTCTGTGTCAAGGAGTGTAACAGATAAGGAGAATAGGCATATGTCCCTTCAGGGAAGGTCCAGTAGTTATTCCTCAAGTGAAAGCGTTTTGATCTTGGTGTATGGTTGTCCTGGTAAAGTGGAATGAGAGTTAACCAGTGTCCTGGTAACTCTGGTAGCAGGGTGGTTCTAACAGCTGCTTCAGCCACATGAAGCTGTGGGATTCAGTTCCATTGCCAAAGGGACCTTGGGAAGCATAGAGGGCCATAAAGGATCTCTCTTACTGTTTAATTTCCCAGGATGCTTTTTTGCACTTTCCCCTTTTCACTGCAGAAGTACCTGTGGTGCTTTAGCTCTATAGAAACCACACCTTGGGAGTGGCAAGATGCATCTGCAGTGACAGTCTGGATGAGGCCGTTTCTGAATGGTGACTTCAGCTGATGTTTTATCTCTGCTTCTTTTGGTAGAGGCCCTAAGAACTGAAGCCAGAAGTTTTTACTGGCAGCATTTGGAGTGGATTGGCAGAGGCATGTTCTGTGTCCAACATTGCATCTTTTGTCCATGCATGACAAATGCTTCCAGCACCATCAGCTGTGTATCAGCTTCATCCTTGACTGCTCAACCCAGAGAACTGCCCATTGTTTTTCTAGGATATCTTAATGTGTTTCTTGTTGTTTCAGATGCCAGGAAAAAACAAAGGGAAATTTTCTACTGAAAAGCAAGTATGATTAATAAATGGATGATGAGCACACTGACTGTTAGCTAACATAGTGCTGCCATACAATAGGTGAAATATGCACAGGCAAGCTAGGAGCACTAGGTAGTTTTGTGCACATTAAATTATTTTTTTCTGCACCACTCAACTTAGTCTTATTATGCCCCATTAAACCCTGATAATTAAAACAAAATATATTGGAATTGTTTATCCTGGACTTTGTGAGGAAATGAGGTTCATAATAATGCCAAGGAAAAAAATTTACACCACAACTTGTAATTAGAATAACAATTAAGCACAAGTAGGCCTTTTCTTTTTGTTGCCTTTTTGTTTGTTTGTTTGTTTTGCTTTAAAATAAAGGCGAATTTTCTTCTTATTCATTAACTGAAACATGTAAAAATTCCAAAATAAGAAGAAAATCCTACTCATGGCAGAACTGAAGGGTTATGCTCAGCCCCATGACAAAGTGTTTGGTCCAAGTTTGGAACTAAAATGGTCCAGGCATGTGAGGTATGTGCATCACACTCTGCTCCTGAAAGTGGGGAGAGCACTAAGCCTTGTCCTGACAACATGGCAGTGAGGTCTGAGTATGTCGTGGGAGAGAGCCAATGATAAAGAGCACGAATTCACAAGAGTGGTCTCCTCTTTGCAGAAATGTTTGTTTTAAGGGATTTCTGTGGTGTTCCTTTCACAAGGTATAGACGATGGGAAGGTGCTTCTTGACACTGAAGCAGCGGAAAGGATATGCTGGGGGCGTCCTGGAACAGGTAAGTCAGAAGCGATGGGCTTGGGGAAATTGTCCTGAAGTGGTTTCCTTTTTTCGGGGGGGAGGCGGGGGCGGGGCTGGGGTGCTGGGGAGGAAGAGAAAACCTTGATGTGCTTGCCCTGAGGGAGCTGGAGCACAGCAGTGCTGTAAGCTCTTTTCCATCCAGTCTGCAGGCTTCAAAACGCTGTTTGGTATGAGGCAATCTTCTAGGAATGCTCAGTGTTTCTTCAAGACTGCCAAGGGTAATTACTATGGCTCCTGTTCTTCGTGTAGCAAATGGGGCAATTATTTGGAAAACCCATGGAGGACAGTATTTATTCATAGTCCCGGAGCTTGTCTCCGGGAAAGAGGAGTGGCTGGATGCCTATGGTAAATTCCAGGGCTTTCCCACAGATGCCAAACCCTCCAGACTATCACCAGTCCCCTTCAGATTGCACATGCAAATGCAGATATACATGTGGGTTCATTCTTACCTACACCCATGTGCACATGCATTCGTGTTCAGAGGCAGCTTCACTCCTGGTTGATCCCAAAGGATGGTGCAATTTACCGGGAACTGAGATGCTGTGCTCGGCCTCATGTGAGAACATTGCCACACCCAGAGGGTGCATTTCAATGCCTTTGTGCAAAAGTATGTCACACCTAGTCCACTTCTCTCCTGGCCTGGAGTGGAGCTCACTTCCAAGGAGAGTAGTTAGTAGGTGTGAATTTGCCTTACCTTTGGCGAATGAGACGACTGTGCATTAAAGCAGCTAATAAAATGTTTTATTTCTTCCTATTGGGTTTATTGCTAGAAGCCATTCACAGAATAAGGGGGACTGCTAACTTTCTGTTGTCACAGGAGTGTGCAGCTTTAGATTAATGCATATACTAACTGCCCGTTTTTCAGAGCTAGACCATGGCCTGCCTTATTGTGGAAAACAAAAGCTGCAGGTTTTCCCTGAGAAAATGACTTGATACTGAGAAGTGACTAAACTTTAACTGAAACCATGATTTATTTGGTGATGCTGTAAATTCAGGCCTTGTGACACAAAGCGGCATTATGGCATAAAACCCCACTATGCTGGTTCAGATCTGTTCACAGAAACCTTGCTTGGCTAACCATCAGTTTACATTGTCAGGCATCACGAAATTGGTGTGTGCATTTAAAAATCTCTGTAGAGATTCTGCTGCGATCCACATGGTAATCAACTCTTCATCTGTGTCAAATTTTCTGCTGAATGTGCTGAGCCAATGTTTGTGGCCAAACAACTGTGTCCTCAAAAGCCATAGGCTGAAAGACCTTCCCTT
Organism: Brachypodius melanocephalos; assembly: GCA_013398615.1. Lineage (NCBI taxonomy): Eukaryota > Metazoa > Chordata > Aves > Passeriformes > Pycnonotidae > Brachypodius > Brachypodius melanocephalos. The sequence goes on along the minus strand of VZSR01000257.1, from coordinate 1,148,688 downwards.
GGAAGTCTTTATTCACAGCTTTTGGTTAGAAGACTTGTTTTATCTGGGAAGAAGTGTATTTGTATGATATTTTCACTAAAAACCCAGACAATCCCCCTGAAAACCAGTGTTGTTTTGCTTCATCCTGGCTCTGAGTCACTTGAAATGGTAAGCATAGGTTTGGTAAAGGCATAGCTCCTGTCAGAGGGTGGCAGAAACAGGAAGGCTCGTGGCAGACTAATCTTGTGTGCCACTGGAGATGCCACAAGGCACCCTCTTGTTTTCTGTACAGAGGGAAGGCAAGAGTGATTTATGGGCTGTTCATAGGGTGTTCACAGGATCCTGGCCAGCTCTGAAAGGAAACATGCACACTGTGTCTAAGAGAACTATATGGAGGACAGTGGTGAAGGTCTGTGTGTACCTATAGGAAGATTTTGCAATCTGGATTGAATGAGTATGACACTTACAGGGACATAAACAAGACAAGAGATCATAGGATCAGGCCTGGCATACTGAATGACTTCTCAGTGGTGTATAATTTAAGCTAATATCCCTTTCTGTCTCATGCACTTCTTTTGCCATGTCATGAAATTTCTATCCAATTCAATTTGTTGCTTAGCCCTTGCCCAGGCTCTGATTAGAGACTTTCCTCTCTGATGTTGCATGTTCCTTTATCTAAGGGTCACATAATTTCTCTCAACAACAGCTGTCAAATGAGAAGAAAATATATACCAGAATATATATACCAGTATATGAAGTCTCCATTAAAGGCAGAGGGAAGAGAGAGAAGGAAGGCTTACTTTCATTGTATGGGACCAGGAACATAAAAGTTCAATTAGCAGAATGCATTTCCTTTGCACATTTTAAACCTGTTGTAGCTACTATAACCAGCACATGCAGTTGGGTCTAAAATTCCCATGGGAAAAAATACACTACAGCAATCTAGAGCTTTTGTGTATGAACTGACAATTCTTTCTCCCCTGTAAATTTCTTCATCTACCTACAAACAGTGAAAATACAGTGGGTTGACAAAGAGGTTTATTAGTCACCCCAAAATACTCCTTATTTAGGCAGGCATAACTACTTATAACTCACTGGGAGTTTTACTTAAACTCTGAATGAAAACTGCAGTGATATAAAATCAGTTTAGAGATAATTTCATAACCTAATTGGGGTGTTTATATTACAGGACTGTGCTATTCTCAGTCTCTGCCCATAATTGCAAAGAAAGAGTTCTCTGGTGAAGAATGTGTCGGTATTTTCCACGGAAAATTATTTCAAGAAAAGCTTTTGAAATATGAAAACCTCATGGTTTTAACTTTAAATAAGCATTTCAGTCATCATTAAAAAAAACCCCAACCCTCTAATGTCTCCTGCAGCTTTGATTTCAAACACGTCACATTCTTCATTAAAGCAATCATTGTTAAAACAGAGGGACATAAAGCAACATAGGATTTATTCCTTCATTAAACTGATGATCCGTATATGAAGCCAATTAACATTATGAGTCTGGTGAACATCAAGTGTAAAGAGGTTACAGAAAATTAAAAGCAGTCACCTTGGTCTTTAGATAAAGAAAGAACACTTTTACATTATAAATTATAAGAGTGTCCAAGCGGGACAAATCGGCAAATTTGGTTAATTGGAAAATACATTTTACTGCACATGAATTAGGGTAAAATAACCTTTTAGCTGCTAGCCTTTTTCTGTGGTCAGGTATTGAGAATCACGGGAAAGGAAACATTTGGACATAGCAAGGCAAAAGAGCCATTTCATCAAACTGAGCTGTTCCTTGAGTTTTACAAACGATCCCCTCAAAGCTCCCGAGGAAAACATCCATTCAGTGATTTTGGTCATCCATTCAGCCCTAGGTTTTGTTTTCATGGGTGAAAGATAAGAAGAGGTGTGTTTGTGTGTGCAGCACAAGAACAGTTCTGCTCTAAGACAAATATCATAAGCAAAGTGTCTATCCAGAATTATACTTATTTGGACTTTGTCTTGCAGACCTAGTAGTTAATATAGATGTCACAATAGCCACAGTAATAACAACAGTAATAATAATAGTAATAAAAATTAGGTTCGTGACAGAGACTTTAAGGACTTTACATAGAAAGGTAATTTTTTCCCTCTGAAATATCGTATCTCTCTATGTTATTTCATTCTTGATTTTAGTGCTTGCCTTTGGTAGCTGGATCAGAGGAACTACCAGAGGAATACCAGACATGATCCCAAACAACTTACTGCGTGTTTTTGTGGTGGCAGGCTGGCAGGAAAGCCCCTGCAGCAGGGGCACAGGGCAGGAGCGGCTGTGCCGGCCGCCTTTCCCCGGGGAGCGCCGGGCCGGGGCGCGGAGCTGCGGGCGCTCTCCGTGGTGCTGAAGCGCCGCCGCCCGGGGCTCCGTCCGCCCCACAGCGGCACCCGGGACTCCCCAGCGCTAACTTTTAATTATGTCAGCCCTGCGTTTCGAGCATTAAAATTAAACAGACACCGAGCGGGCGAGGGGTGGGGGATTATATATTGCTTAGTTATCTCCGTGTTTTGCAGCTGCTGGTCCTTGGGAGAAAGTTGAGTCTCGGCCGGCTCGGGGTTCTTCTGCTTCTATTTAAAAAGCAGCGACTTGGAGCACTTCCCCGTGCTCCATTCTGCCTTCTCCCCCTCCCGTAATACGCTGAACTTGCAGGCTTCAAACTGCTGGGGAAAGTGAGTCTTGGAGCCAAAAAAGCAATGCAGCCCCCTGACTAGAGCAAGGCCTGAGAGTGCCATAATGAAGTTATTATTATTTTATTAGGGGTTCTTATGATAAAACACTATCTCACTCATCTCTTCCTGATGCCAGAGAAAAAGGAAAAGGCACCTCTGTCTCTGTGCAAAGGGATCCTACAGTACTGGCTCTGAGTGGATTTTAAAGCTCAAGAGAGAGGGAATGGCAGGAGAGATTCAGGCAGCACCTCTGGGTTATGGCCTTTTTTTTAGGTTACTTGACCTAAAGCTTGTGCTGCTATTTTATCGAGTGCAGTCAGATTCAGAGCATTGGTCTTTGATCTTGCATGGTGATGTAAAAGCCATCTCAATTCGTAGTATACTTTACTGCTCAGAGACTTGCCTGGATGGTGAACAAATATCTGTTGTCAAACAAAGATATTCCTAAAAGTGTGTGTGTAGACATGTAAGCATATATAAAACAGACAACCTTCTACATCTGTTACTTACTATGTTAAAATTATAAGTGAATGGGTAAGATAGGATGCAATCAAATCAATTCGTATCTCAAGTAAAATTAATTTTTGCCTTGCTTTGCTAAAATAGTGCTTCACAGGATGGAAACATAACTTCAACTTGAGTATGTATTAGGGGAATTTCCACATCTATGCCTAATGTAAAAGACAGAGCAGGTGATATTTCTAAGGCTTATTAGTGTTTATTTAATGAGATCATATGTATAGAATCAACTTTCCAAAGAATCATCTCTTCAAAATCACTATTTCTGCACCTGTATTGCCTGTATCCATCTCCTTTGCTCTGGTATGAATGTGCTGTCTTTAAACTCCCATCAGATCTAAGAGAGCCTGTGTAGATTTGCTCGCCCTTCCTGCACAGAACATTACAATCTTTATAAAATATTAAATTTGTGTAGTCTGCTGGAGAAGCAATAGTTCCAAAATAAAATCAGCAGTCTAGACGAAACATAGACACCAGAACTTATCAACAGTTGTCTGACTTACATCTTCTGATGCATCTTGAGTGGGTCATAATACCAACTTTATTTTCAGTGGTGCATAAATTAATTACACGCATTTAATAACCAAAATATCATTATATTCCCCCTTTAATATCATAAAGGCTTTACGCCAGGGAAGCACTTAATGTGCAGGGGGCCATAACAGGCTATTATCCTTGTGTAATGCTATTACAGAACCAATTATGCGCCATTATACTTGCTTTTTTTGCAGTTTATGTGATTTGATCCAATCCCGCGTCCCTGACTTGAAAATTTCATCTGGGTACTTTAAAGTCTAATTTTCACCCGGGCTGAGGCAAGGGCCATCTCTCTCCGCTGAGCCTATGTCTCGGATGCATTTTAAAAGTAATTGCGAAGGGTCCCGCCGCATATCATTTGCAGACGGGAAGCGAGCATAAATCCAGAGACCCCTCGCTGCGAACAAAATCAAACTTTGCCGTGGTACGATCGCTTGGAAAGGCGAGGCGTGTGCAGAGCGGCCCCCCAAAACCCATCCGGCGGCAATTACCCGGCGCTCCGGCAGCGCCGGGGTGCGGGCGGTGGGGCAGCGCTCGGGGGCACCCCGGGGCGGGGGGGACACGCAGGGGGCTGCGAGCCCCGGAGCGCCAGCGCTCTGAAAATAATGGGATTGTGTTGCTGCCGTTCACATTCCTGGCGTTTGCTGAGAAATGACGGTTTTTTCTTTTCATCCTCTCCGCCCCCCCTGCTCCGCACACCACGTGGGCCATTTGTAGGGCCCAATAGACCTATCCAAGTTACTCACTGTAGACAGCGCTGGAAATAATCAGATTAAGGCCAATTATGCGTGAGATTATAAAGGCAAGTGCTGAGAGGCAGAGCATGCTGTAGACAGATATAAAGACATCTGGCCACTTCCAGAACTCCACAGAGCCCTTCTGTCTCTGCAGCCAACAACTCACAGCGCCTTATTCTAAAGCAAAACACCCCCAAACCTTACCGGTGATTTTTACTCCTGTTCGATTTAGGTATGGATTACTATATTCATATACCTTCTGGAATTTTGTTTGTTTGTTTGCTTGTTTGTTTGGTTTTAATATGACTTCATATAAATTTGGATGTTGTTTGGGGATTTTTTTCCTTGCCGAGGACATTGGCGCCCAGTGTGTTGGATGCTTTAAAAAGAAGGCAGATTTTAGGTTTTATTGCTGTTTCATTTAGGCAGAATAATTAAGATTTTCTTTTAAGCAGATCAATCTTACCTACGAACATTTTTATTTCTTTATGTAACTATTTGCTCCATAAAGGAATATTTGAAATAGATAGATGGATAGATAGGTAGATAGACAGACAGACAGACAGATAGATAGATAGATAGAGAGAGAGAGAGACAGAGAGAGAGAGAGAGAAAGAGAGAGAGAGATGGATGGATGAATGCATAGATAGGAGAACAAGAGAGCCACAATCTGCTATTCTGGGCAGAAAAAAAGGCAACAAAGTTTTGCTGAGTCTGATTACACCAACCACGGAGTTTTCTGCCTTTGGCTTTTTAATTCAGGGTTTGCACAGGGTTAGACAGTAATTTCTCTTCTTCCTCTGGGATGGGCTTTAGGGTTATCGATTACTTTCTTCAGGTGTTTTCCTCTGGCTCTTCACCTGCTCTGTTCTTTGCCTCTGTGTCTCCAGGTCTGCAGGAGGCCCCTCGGCGGTGTCGCGGTGCCCGCCTGGGGAGTTGGTGCCGGTGCGTCGGTGCGGGGGGTGTACGGGAGCCCCGCGCCCCGCGGGCTGGCCCCGGCCGCGGTCCCGGTCCCGGCCGCCGTCGGGCTCGCAGCTGCGAGCAGCGGGCGCCCACCGAGCCGCAGGGCCATGTTCTACTTCCACTGCCCCCCGCAGCTAGAGGGTGAGTGTTATCGCACGGAGATGTGTAAGTACAAGAGCTGAGCTTGAACTGAAGTTGTCTGCGGGCGCGGGGTGCGCTGGGGACGGGAGGAGAAACTGTGACCGAACTTGCGCCACGACTGTCACGTACAAATACGAGCTGGGATAAGATGCAAATTTATAGAGACAACTAAATAGCATCCTGTTCCTTAAGAAAATACAACCCTATCCCCCTCCCCCCTGCTAGCTTTCCCCTCTTGTCACAGGAAGGAAAGAAGGATGGCATGACTTTTTTTTTCTTTTTTTTTTCCTTTTTTTTTTTATTTTTTATTTTTTTAAAATTTGATTCCTGCTGGAAAGGGCTTGGTTTTACACCCCCACCCCCGTCATTTTGCCACCTGCCTCCCCTCTGTGGATAGCGATCCCTCAGTTGAGCCTCAGGCTAAGAGGGAGATGCTTTTCTCCCTCCCAGCACAGATGTTAGTGTCATGGCTGTAATCGGGACACTTTCAGGACGTGGTCACGCCTCCTCCCTCCAGCCAAAGGGACAGCATAAATCTTTAATGCTATTTTGCAAACATTCTGTGGGAGGATGGGGAAAAACGAGGTGCAACAGAAGAAAAAAAAAGGCGGAAAATAAATATATGGGAGGATGATTTTCTTTGTGTTATTGGTCAGAGATTTTATTATTATTATTATTACTGTTATTGTTGATTTCCTTTTTGAAAAACTGGCAGCATTCAGGGTTTCCCCGTGTCTCCCCCGCAGGGCCCTCTGTCTGTCCCCTCTGCCTCCGGCCGCTGCTCGTAGTGCGTGGAGCATCCCCGGAGCCGCGGCCGCGCAGCCCCAGCCCCGCCGGGCTGTCCCGCCGTGCCCGAGCACCGCCGGCGCTCCCGCGGCTGCACGGCGGGGAAAGAGACCCGACCCCGGAAAATCCCCTTGCCCGGCCACCCCGCTCCTTGCACGGGCATCACCCGGCGAGAAAGGGGCTTTCCCTGCGGCGGCGCTGGCAGGAAGAAGCGGTCCAGCGGTTTCATCCCACTTCGGGGGAGGGTCAGCCTCTCTTTGAACACGGCTTCCCAGGGCCAGCGGACCCAGGCCGGTCTGTGCATCCCGGCTGGAATGTTCACTCCCCAAAGTTTTCTCCGGGCGGGACAGTGCGAGGGTCCCTTCCGCCGGTGCCACCGAGCTCTGAGGCAGCTTTTTTTGCTAGTTTTTGGCAGACGGTTTTGCAAACGTGCTCTTGTTTCTCTTGTTTGTTTGTTTATTTGTTTGTTTGCTGTGTGTTTGTTTCTCCGGTGCCTGTGTTTAGCGGCCCGAGACGGGGAGCGGCCCCGCAGGCTGCAGCCTCTCCCGGCGGTGTGCGGGGCCGGCCCCACGCTCTCCCGGCTCTGGCAGCAGCGGGGCGGGGGGAAGGGGCGATCTGCCCTGCCAAAGGGTGAAAACAGCGTTGGGCATCACAAAGTGAGGAGGAAAAAAAAAAAAAAAAACCTAACAAAAATCAACCTCCGTCCAAAGCCCCTCACCCATCACCAAACCAAAGAAGGGAAACAGAAAAGCTCTGCTCGGCCAGCGTTTGGGCAGCCGGGGAGGCCCGGCGCCCCAGGAATGAAGTGCGCATTTCTGGGGGTCACCGGGACGGTATTTTATTCTCTGATGACCCTCTCCCAGGCCCACATGGAGTGAGGTCTGTGCGAGGAATGGGCTCGGGCCGTGTTTATCTTCTAAATGATGCTGCCAAATGAGCGGTGACCTCCAGCTCACGTACCCCAGAGCACTTCAGGGGCAGGTCTGCCAGTGGGGTCATGGGGACACTCAGCAACGCTTCTGGGGCTTCGGGTACTTCTCTGTTAGGTCAGAGTTTATTTTGGTTTGGTTTTGTTTGTTTATGGGTTTTGGTTTGGCTTTTTTTTTGCTGTTGTTTTTGTGGGGTTTTTTTGTTTGTTTTGTTTTGTTTTGTTTTCCTGGTTTAGGGTTGGTTTTTATTTTGCTTTGGTTTAAGTTTTGAGTGTTTTTTTGGTCTGTTTCGTTTTGTTTGCTTTTTTTTAGCCTGTTTTGTCAGTGAACAGAAAGGGAGTGACACATTTCAACACGGGCACACAAGGATGATGTGTGCCTGGGGGAGCCACGAAGGCCAGGTCTGCTCCATGGAACACGGTTCGCATGCCGGTAGCCCATCTGCCCTCTCATGACCTCCGTCCGGGGGCGAACCCCCGTGCCCCAGCCGGGCCCTCGCAGGCCGGGCAGGGAAGGGCAGGGCGGCCTCCTCCAGCCGCGCTGCCGCCTGCCGGCGGTTCAGCCATGGCCGAGCCGCCGGTGCTGGGCTGTACCGAGCCCCGTGCCCACGCTGTCCTCCGGAAGGCAGGGCGAGCAGCCAGGGCCGGTTCGGCCGCTCCCGTGGACAGGAGCCCGCCCGCGGCCCCGCTGCCTCCTCGTCCGGGCCGGGCCTTCCGCGGGCTCCCTCGGCAGGCGGGCACGGCCTTTGCGAGCTGCCATCCACACGCCCCTGTCAAAGCTTCGCCCGAAAAATACTCTTTCTCGGGACGGGGTGAGCTCCGGGCGTCAGAAGCCCTCGGTGACCGCAGCAGCAGCCCCCGGGCCCGCGGAGATGGGGCAGCGCTGCCCGCCCCAGCGGCTCCGTGCCCCGGCCCTGTGCCCTCAGGGCACGGCGGCCCTAACGCGGCTCTCGGCCCGCAGGCGCAGCCCCCTTCGGAGGTCACTCCACCGGAGACTTCGACGACGGGTTCCTGCGAAGGAAGCAGCGCCGCAACCGCACCACCTTCACCCTGCAGCAGGTAGGAGCCCGCTTCACCCTGGCCTCTGCACCCACGGCCCCCCTGCTTGCCGGCATCATGCCCGCTCCCTGCCAGCTCCCAGCCTGCTTCCCTCGTGCCCCGTGCCCTGCCTGCCCCATCCTGCCTGCCCCGCTGCCCCGGTGGCCCTGTTTTCCTCATCCATGCCTGGTAGACACCCCTGTGAGGCGGCGGGATCCCTCACGGATCCCTCACGGATCTCTGCTCTCCTTCCCTCCATCAGCTCGAGGCCCTGGAAGCCGTTTTTGCTCAAACTCACTACCCCGATGTGTTCACTCGGGAAGAGCTGGCTCTGAAAATCAACCTCACGGAGGCCAGGGTGCAGGTAAACATCCTGGGGAATTACTTAACTCGGATATTCAAACTGGCAAACTTTTTTTTTTTTTTTAATTTTTTTTTTTTATTTGACATCATGACTGCAGAGTGCACATTTGGCCAAAGAACGCAAATGAAGACGATCTGTCATTTTCATGATGCACTTTAATAACATCAACATAATGTGGAATATTAGATTAGGTTGATTAATCGGTCATTCATAATTAACTAGTGATAATGTTCTACACTAATTTGTCCGCGTCTCCAAGGTACTAAATTACATCAATGCACATCCATTTCCTTGCTTTTGGAGGGGGGGCGTGGTGCAGAGAAAAGAGCTGAGACGTGATTCTCCAAATCAGCTCTGACCACTGTCGAGCAGTGGGGTTAGTCAGCTGCAGGGAGCCCAGCTGCCAGGAAGAAAGCTCCTGCACCTCTTCAACTTTTCTCCCTTTTGCCTTCTTTCTAAACACTTAATTTAGGCAGCTAAAGAGCCTGCAGAGCAATTCCCACACCTTTAATATGATCCAATAAATACCATTAGCCATGATTACTCTTTCCATAGCCACACTTTCCCAGCCCTTCCTTTCTTCCTTCTTCTCACCGTTTTCCTTGTTTTTTTTATTTTATTTTATTTTTATTTTTTTTCCCCAGATGTTTGTTTTTCCATATTCAGTCCATAAATACATGTACATGTTCTGCTAAGAGAAGCAGTCCTGCAGCTGTCAGAGATGGATCCCTGTAACTCTTCAGGCATCCACCACAGAGTTAGAAACCATTTTTTGAACATGATTATGCATTCATTTTTATTTATGGGGCTTTTCTGCACACTGTTCTTCTATTTTATTATTTTTTTAGGTGCTTGGGGTTAAGACTATGCAAAGATCTAATTGTAGGAAATATAATAGCTTGCCTTTTGTTCCCTAGGGTCATGTTAGTATCTCTTAAAACCCAATGGCTGAAGAGAGATAATGGAATTCACCACAGTAAATTGGGGATTGTAAACAAATTATTTCTCCTATAATCAGATTATGTGATCCTGATTATTAAATCTGAACATGAATCATTGGTCATATGTGGGCAAATTAAACTGATTATTATTTGGAAATGAAAATCTCCTTTTACCACTGCATTGTAGGTATTGGCTTAAAAATAATAAAATATGCCATTTTGGCTATTGGTGCCTAAAGACTGAACTGCAAATTGAGATAAATGGGACAATTATTGAGCATTCAGAAGTGGAAGATCATAACTTCTTCCTGAAAGGTGCAAGGGTGAGATAGGGGTGGTGACAATTAGATTGCTGAGGACTGGTGTTTAGCCTTGTTGTTGGCTATTATGCAAACAGACAATAGATGCAAGCATTTGTTTAGCCTGCTTTCATGCAGGGACATGGGGAAACACAGAGAATGGGAGATATGTTTACATTTATACCCCTTGCTCATTCAAATATGATTAATGTGCTATAAAGCAGAGTCTTAATCGAAGATGATGTTGTCAAACAATAACTAAATAGGGAAATAAACGACTTCATCATGCTCTTTCCTCAGAAGCAGGCAAACTGTCAGTGCAAAGTCATTAAAATATGATAATGAAAAATAGCTCAATTAAATATTGTTATAGCTGTGACCTTCATTCAATTAAGACACAAGAAAGTGTCTGCATTTTGCTTTGCATTTAACTGCTCTAAATTTAGAATATAGATAAAATCATTATTCAATGTTTGCTGATACATGCAATTAAAAGGCAGCTAACTAAAATGGAATTGGAGAAGAATAATAACAGTCTCGCCTATACTTGAATTTATGTATTAAAATGTGAATTTCCTGACCTCAAGAGAGGCTTGGCATTTTCCACCTCAAACGTGGTTCTTTCAGCATATCAGCTCCAAGGTTAATAGAAAAAAAAGTTTTTAGACTAACAGTCAGGTGAAAAAAATCAATAATATGAATATTCGTTTTGCATATAGGGGTAAAAAAAAAAGGGTTTGGAAACTGGTGTTCTGTTCTGAGGTCATAGTGTGGCCTGACGTGGGGGCAGTTGCACGACCACATTATTAAACTGCAGAATGATGTTCCAAAACTAGTACCTATCAGCTTTTGAGTCCTCTGAAAGCAGACTGGACATGAGAGGAAGAACAGCCAGTTTCAGCCCTCTCCAGAAAACGGGCTGGATGAGATGGCTGGATACACACCTTTTCATTTCTGACCCCTCTGAGTCTGGCAGCAGCTGATTTAAAGACTTACATATGTTTTCATCAGAATGCTTAGATTGCATTTAACACATCCCTATGAAAAGGCATTTAGATGTGTTAAAGTGTAGAAATTGGTGAGAATTAAATGTGTCCATAAAGGCTTGCATGTGATTAAATGCTTTGCTAACTGGCACAGTAGTATTAAAACTATTGCTTTTAAAATTTTTGTTGTGACATGGATTTTGAATGTCTTTAGACATTCCTGGTTGTTTTCCAGACACAGAAATATTACAGATACAAATGTAATACTGGGACTCAACTAGAATAGCAGTGAGGATACAAAATAAGAGGATGATTTAGCCAAGATTCTAAATGACAGATTCCACTAGAGTAACAATTTACAGTCTCCTTCACATTCAGCTAAACATGGATTTCACCTAGGATTGCTCTCCTGCTCCAGGTGTGGTTCCAAAATCGAAGGGCTAAATGGAGAAAAACAGAGAGGGGTGCTTCTGACCAAGAGGGCTCTAAGGAAACCATGGCTGAGGTGGCACCTCCTGCAAGGAATTTAAATTCCCCTACTCCAGCAGATCAAACCAGGAATAAAAAGGAGGGTCTAGAGATCCAGCAGAGGTAAGAGTAATACGTTATTATATCAGCTGCCTGTCAGTGGAGCAAGAATGCCTCCTATGTGTGTAGGTGCATACGGATTTCCTGCTATGCCTCGACCTATAGGTATCATCTTTAGGAAATGAGGTGTTTCTTGTGCAATCCACTGTTCCCTGTGGAGATGCTGAGAACCTGGTGGCTGTGGGAAGCTGGTGTTGTCCAGCCTGGGTCACATCTAGTTGGATGCTGAGACACCAACGTGTTTGTGTGCATGCACAAGTGGAATCAGCTGGTTCTGGTTTTGTAAGGAAGTTGTTTTCTCTTCTCCATCAGCCTGAGCCGATCAGTGGGTCCTACAGGACCTTTCTTCCCTTCCTGTCTGCCGGGGACTCTTCTCAACACAGCCACCTATGCACAAGCTTTATCCCATGTTGCCTCTCTAAAAGGTAAATTATTTTACTTAACTTGGTGGTAAGCTCAAAGAGCATCCCTTTCAAACCAAGTGGCATGGTCCCACTGCCCTCTGAGGGGAAACCTTTGGGAAATGGTAGATCCCTCTTTCTGTTTAGGTTGGTAGTAATTGCACTGACCAATGCTACATATACTGAAGTGAGTGTCCCGCTGTATCTCATAGCATCATTTGTGGCAAAACTCCTTCATTCTACTCTGACAGCTACTTTTTGTGAGGTCAGGTTTTCTCTCAAGGAGTAAGACATGTAGGGTTTGCTCCCTTAGAGTTTTTGTTGCATATGCTTTTTTTAAGAGTTAAATTTATTCTAATAAATTAGTTATATACATCCTTTTGCATTATGTAGTACCTGGCACCATTACGGATGCCTCATCCGCTCTTTGCATGTGGTTTCCTTTGCAGTGCATCTCTGCACAATCCAGACCTTTCTCTTCTTGGACAGTAGGTCCCCTTTGAGAACTTGAACAAAGCATGTTCCTGGGGACAGGGGAGGATACAAAGTAATTCCTCATTACCTGAGACCCGGGCTTCAGGAAGGGTACATCCAGTGTCCATATACTTTCAGTTTCCAAAAAGCAGCAGTATGCATCTTTTAAAAATAAATCACCTACTCATCCATTAGCTGTTCTTAGTCTAACAATTTATAAGACTAAGGGTGTAAGCAGGATGAATTCAATTTATAGATTTATAGGATGCAAAGCCTCATAGCAGTGCCAAGCACAAAGAGGCATGTACATTTACTCTGTGGCCCAATGTGCTGCAATAACTTGTGAGGAAAGTTTCTCAGTTAAAGACTCCCCACTATAAAGAAAAAAGTCCTCTAATACATCGCACTGTATTCTCTGGCATAGCTCACACTCCTTGTATTTCCAGTTAAATCAGCTCTGCCAAGGTATATTCCCGAAGCAAATGTTTGGAACTCCTGAGTTGTGTGTTAAGTCCAGTGTCCTGCCCCTGCACCCACTTCCCTCCTGTCCTTTCAAAAAAGCTGAAGCCAGACACACCACACAGTTACTGCTCTTTTGGTAGGTGTGGAACCTGGGATTCTGAATCAAGAAAGGACACAGTGGTGTGACCTGAACCCTAAAGCTTAAAGGTTTATTGTCACCTGTAAGTGGGCTGCAGCTGTTTGGAGTGCCTGAGTCCATTTGTTCTCTGTCCTGTGAAGTCTTGGGGTTGTGAATTTTGGCTTTTTCCATTGGGCAGGAACAGCCTCTCTGCAGTACATACAGCTGAAAGCTTTCAGGCAAAAAAACTGTCCATTGATAAATGTAGTCCCAGACAGGTAGAAAAGTGTGGGGAAAAGGTTGTGTTCAGTGAATAATTTAGATGAAAGTAAATGTTTTCTTTCTTAAAGTTTATGTTCAAACATCATTTTCAAAATTAAATGCATCAATACGTGTTTTCACTTGTTTCATGTTTACATGTAGCTAATTTTTAAGAAATAATTACCCGAATAAACAAAGCCAAGAAAATGACATAAAAAAGATTAAAAATTTGTGGTGAGGGGTTGGTATTTTTAGTTGGTTGGTTTTTTTGTTTGTTTGGGTTTGGATTTTTTGTTGTTGTTGTTGTTTATTTTTAGTTTTGTTTATTTGGAAGACTTTCTGATACTCTTTTCTTTGATTTTACAGCTTAGTCACTAAATTGAGAAACCAATAATTTTCTCTTTTTTGCTTAATTGAAGTTTTATAACCTAGGGGCAGAAAAAGTTCTATTCCTGAATCTTTGGTAGATATTAAATAGTCAGTTGCATAGACTAAGAGACAGTGTCCCTGAAAAACTGGTACCCAATGTAAATAGAGATTTTCTTATTTATACAGTTTGTAAAGGAATGGTCAGTTATCAGATGCCTGCATATTGTCTTGGTGAATGTTGTCAGTTATACATGCAGTGCATTCCTGAAATGTATATTTTATATTTCCCGCCTGGCACTAGAAATGTCCAGGTACATGCAAGGGAACTGGGATAAAGTAGTATATTTTGATTTTATGAAATCCAGTTACAGATTTGAGCGTCTGTGTATCCACCTACCAGGATCTGCCTGTGCCTGTCAGCATATTGTTATCCTTGCAAGGAGCTGGTAGTCTGAGCTGCTGCTTTGAGGGAAGCTCTTTTTGTTCTGCTGCCAGGTCTGCTGCTAGGTCTTAGTAATGTCAAATTCTGGCTTTGGGGTTAAGGGGGAAGAACTTATTGTTATATGAGGGACCAAGTCTGATATATACAAGCAGAGAATAACTGTAACATCTTCCTTGTGGTATTGATACACAGAGTATTGTGTCCTCCTTCCTTGGCTCATCTCCACAAGTTCCTCTTTCCCCGCTTCTCCAAGAGTAATTCACTTGGGCTGGGGTAGGGCTGTGCACAGCAGTCACTGAGCTTTGGTCCTGTTAGCTGGTGACCAGGGCAATCTCTATAGCTTCTGAGTGGACCAAAGATATCACAGGCCTAATGCACAGTTTGTTTTCCCTTGGTATGGAAGCTCCAGGTTCATTTAAACCAGTGTATTTGAGAGCACAACCAAGCTCATGTGTCAGTCTGGATGAAAAGATAATGGTTATGGGAAGGAAGGAAAGGATAGGGAGAGACACACTGTTCACAAAACCTTAATATGACTGTCTTTGTCATATACTCAGTTCAGTTTGCTTGACTCTCCCTTTCATTTCCATTTGAGACAGGAGCTGTCTGCATGTGTATGTTCTTATACATCTTAATGAAGGGATCTAAGCTTATCCCGTGAAAATCTAGTTGCATTTTGCTGCAGAAATTATGCCAGAAACGTGCCACAGTCAGTCTGGAGGCATAGGACTTTATGTCACACAAATCCCATAAAACTCAGCACAGGGCATAAAGTTATGAGCTGCTTGTATTTTGGATTGCTTGGGTAAGGGAAAATCGAGCAAGTAGAAAAGTTTTCCAAAATTTTGCAAGTTTTATTGAAGAGTGAAATGATTGAGAGGTCTTCCCAGTCAGTATTTGTCTTGTGCCAGCCATGCTTTGAAACTACCAGGAATTCTCTGTGCTTTTGAAAGCAAAATAGTAGCTCCAGAATGAAAGCATTATTTCACTATGAAAGGGTGCGTGACCCTGCTTTCTTCTATGCAAGTGTCAAACCAAATGCAGTTCCTCTGTGAGCATCTTGTAAATAGATATGCATTCCCACTATTGGGAGAATGATCCTAGCCAGTAAAGGGAATCACATTCTTCAGTACAGCCATAAGAGCTGCCTGCAAAAAAAATGACTACTCTCAGCACATCAGGTTCTACTAGGAAGTGTAGGTTGTTTTCTTATTCTTCTGAGTAGATAAGATGTGCTTGTGCTTTGTTGGACTTGTGAGCCAACACTTTGCTGGTGTTGGTGAATAATATTTGACTGATGCTTTAAAAGGAGACAGTTAAAATCAGTACAGTGAATAACAAGTGATGATGGTGATGTAAGTAATTAATAATTATTTTATGCTCTCAGGGACCATTTTCATACTATCATCTGAGAGTTCTCAATCTTAAGTAAAAAAAACTAAATACCTCTCTTTCTCTGACTTTACTTGGCTCCAGACCCAAGTTTCCAAAGCTACATAAAGTGCTTATGTCACAAGGTTCTGGGATCTAATTTGTAGTATAAGGATTTAATAGTTGAGGGTGAACTTGGTCTACAAGAGACAGGAAATCTCAAGACAGCCTAGTCTGGGGCAGGGACTAGGCCTGCAACTTTGCTTTTGGAAAGACTGTGAAGTGCTTGTTAGGCTTGCCTCATGTGGCTCTGGACCCTACAGGTGCCACTTCTGGGATATGGGGATATTGTTGGAGCATGAGATCAGGTCTGTTCTGATGAATGAGAAAAGAGCCATTTTCCCTAAGCACTATGCCTGATGAACTCTGGTGTTTCTGAAACTGAAATTTTTTGTTCCATCAAAGTGAGGATATTGACACCCCAGGATGTTCTGTTAATAAGATGGGCTGGCTATACTATGCAAAGAAAACTTATACAGAATATAGACTGTTCCAGAGAAGAGCATTATCATTGGACAATTTTTCTCTCTTTCTATCAAATATTCTCTGTTCCGTAATACAAAAGCCCTTTTCCTGTCTCCTGTCTCTCTGAAGTTTAGCACATTGGAGGCTGTACTCAGTAGCAAGCATCTGTTAATTAATGTATCATCCCCCTATGTATTATTCTGTGAGGAAATGCAATTCCTCATTTGAAAAATGAGGTCATAAGGTCATAATTTCTGGGGTATACAATGTTTCTTACTTCAGGGGTTCAGTACTTCACCACTGGCCATACTTAGGAAAAAGGTTGACTCACAGAGATGAAATTTCTGTGAAATTTTTCTCTGAAATTGCCCTGATTTGACAACTATGCTACTTCATTGTGGTGACTTCGACAGTTCCATGATCCTTCAAGATCAAACACTTACTGTAAGCCAGGCATCTGCAGTCCATTTAGTAGATTTAATTGCAGACCTCAAAGATGAAGGGAAAATACTTGTTTTATTTATGGGCTGTAAAACTATAGAGTCATTTGGAGAAGCTAGTGTTCTGTGCAGAGAGAGACCTCAAAGTACCTTCTTAATGGATGACAGCATGAATGCAATTCATTAATGCAGAAGATGTTATTAATGGGTGTAAACAAGAATCTCCGTTTTTCAGCGGATGTGTTCTACCATTCTGGTGGCTGAGGCCAAGAGTGTGTCTGCTGTGTTCCGCTGAAATTTCCCCAGACCCCATGATGAGTGAAGTGTATGAGGAGAGAAATAATTACACTTGCCAGGGAATCACTTTCATAATTCACCCACAGCTCTGCTCTGTAAAAGTTATAGCTCAGTTGGTTTTCACGGCACCTCCACACCACTGATAGAGAAGCTCGATTGCATTAGGCACATCCAAATGGGTATTGCAGGGCACCGTTGATTAGGCTCTTTTATGGTTTGCTGCTGCTGTGGTTGCTGTTCATATTAGGGAGGCTTAATTGCAGTGTCCAGGAAAAAAAACCCTAAAACATAACTAGAACTGCTCGTCCATTACATTTCAATTTCTATTATGGAAAGATGAAGGGAATTTGCCCAGTTCCATCGGACAATTCCCATTGCCAGCACTATGAAAGAAGTGTTCAAGGACCTAACTCACCCTTGAACTGAAGCTCCATTGTTTACTGTAAGACTGGCAAATGGGAACAAAACTCTTGGGGTTCTTTATTTTCAGTGTCATTTTTGATTACGGACTTATTGACTTTTCTCATGTAACATATTCAATATATTAAGTGGGTTTGTTTGGCATTTTTCCTAGCTTATCTGCCACTCTGACTTCAGAGAATCTAAAACATTTCTTTAGCTTGCTGCTGATGCACACATCTTGGGAAAATGATTTCGATTTCCATCACAGATCTCCAGCTCTAGTACTGCCTTACCTCACAGGTAGAGAGTTTTGGTCTTTTTCACAAATACTAGGAAATACACAGGTCCTTGGAGCTGTAAGAGACATGAGTAGGAAATGGGTGCTGCCTTGTTCCTCTGGGACAAAGTTTGGTTATGTTAGTGGACCTTGGCTGGGCAGGAGTTCCTTTTGATGAGGTTGCTAATCTGACTATTCAAAGCACTGGTTCTGTTCTCCCAGCTTTTTTGTGGGCTTTGCTGCCAGCCTTCCTGCCCTAACAGACAAGTCCTGGCTTCTGAATTTTTTTTTCCAGAAAGTGCTATTGGCACAAATAAAGGAGGATGAAATCCTCCAGTTCCAGTGTCGACTTACTTAGACAAAAAGGCACCTAATGATAGAACAGCTGCACCAGATCATCAGCTCTTTGTTGTTTCCACTGGGCATATAGGGGTCACAGCCAAGGAGATCTGAAATTATAACATTTGGACTCTGCTGTCACCTCTGAAGTGCTCTTCCAGCCTCTGGGCAGCACAGGGTGCCTTCTACATTTAACCAGTTTCTCAGTAGAAGAATAAACCATCTAGTATAATTCCAGCAGCCTTGAGGCTAACCCAAATTAAACTGGGACCATCTGATGCTTCTCCATTTCAGGACTGAGTTCATGCCTTTCTTGTTCTGAACTTCCTGATTCAGAGCTCAAGAAGATTTGGATAAAACCACTTCTATGTTTCCTGCTTTTGACTCAGGCTTTAATAGACAGAATGTTGTTGTCATCTGTGAAGTGCAAGAGGGAGCTCCCTTTGAATCAGCTCCTGCTGGTAATCAACATTATGAACTTGAGGTTGTTGTTGACCTTCCAATCCTTATGAAAGGGATTAGAGCTGAAGAAAACCAATGTGACAACTATGAGAAGATAACAATAATTAAATCAAACATAGTATCTTCTCTGAAAACTAAACAGCAGGCGCTGATATATATGAGCATTTTAAATGGGATTTTTTCTCTCCTTCCCTTCATGTCGTCATTCAGCTGTCCATATCGAATGCTGATATGCACAAATAATGAAAGAGGAAAGGAATGTACGGTTTGCCTTTTGGAAAGACTACCTATTAAATTCTTTAAGCTCTGGACTTGAAACACAAAATACATATTTAAAAATTTATATTGATATTTATGTATCAGCATGTGCTCCACTCCTCTCCCTCTCTTCCCACCTGAAGCTGAACAATGGAACTGCACAAAAAAGTCCACAATGAGAAATGTAGATCAAATATTGTTACAATTTAAATGTGATGTTGGCAGAGACAAGACAAAACTAATTTAATTTTTCCTGTCAGTCTCTGTAGTAGATCAATTAAACTGCCAAGTGGATCAAATATTTCAGACTGTATTTATTACATTAAGTATTTATGTTCAGGCTGAGCATTTAAAGTATGATCTCATATAGGAATAGAAGGAGGTTCAGATCAATCCAGCAGAATTTGCTGTAAGTTAATGGAAATCTAATTGTGTATTTTAATTTTGTGTACAGCAGGCAGTAAGTTTCTGAAAGAAAGCAAACAATACCCTGTCCATATTGCAGCAACTTGATACAAATCCTGTTAAACTAATCTCAGATTGTCACAGATGTTGGTGGTAGCTGGATCAAGATCTAAGGCTGACGGCTGAACCCTCACTGATTTCGATGGGAGCTGGATGCCTGAAGTCCTCTGGAGATCCAAAATAACTAGGAACAATTCCTTTCTTTCCCACTGTGGGCTCAGGGCTACTGCAATAAGATGTTAAAATCACTGCTGCCTGCTATATATGAGTGTCTCTTTCTTGGCCAGCAGCACTTTTCTGGAGATTGTGGGCTGACTGACAGGCAGGTGGAGACTTTGGACTCCTGAGTGTCCCACTGTTGGTCTTGGCTTTGTTCTGGCAGAGTCCAGTATATTTCACTGGACTTATTATCTGCAAATTCAGGTGATTGTAAGGTAGAGTCAATCCTTACAACATACATTAAAAAGGAACAGGGCTAAATCCTATTCTCCTCTATTCTAGCTGGACTCTGGAGTAAAAAGTTATGCTTTTTACTTTACTTTTTTTCTCTTCTTTGCAAGTATTTTAACCTCAGTGAAAATGAAAGGAATAGTTTATGGGTGAATTATTGCTAGAGATAGCTGAGTTTCCATCACAGGTAACTACACCCTCAGGTTGCAGAGCCACTCGGTAATATCAGGACTAATTATTAAGCAAAGAGCTTAGGCTGGTACTGAACACTGATAAATATTTTATTCCTCTAACAGCGGAATGAAAATTATTCTTGAGGGATGGAGCCGATTCCTGCTTTTTTGAGAAGGGGAAGACTGCTTTCCACTTCTCCCCACCTCCCACTAAGCAGTGTCTGTGCCCAGTCCTGCATTAGGCACCTCAGGCCAGCCCTCCCCTCAGTCATAGGAGCTGAACAGCTGTGTTAGAAAGCCTCATTCAGTTTGTGCTAGAAAGCAGCAGTGAAAAGGCAGTTGATGCTCCTGCAGACCTCCAGGCTCCCCTGCTCTGAGCAGAACCTGAGCACGGTGTGACTTGGTGCAAAAAACCTGCTGCAAGCTGCAGGGACCCTGAAGGGCCTCTCCTCCCTCTTGTTATCACAAAAAGTGTCTGTGATTCAACAGGGCAAAAAATTACTTTATGAGCATGACTGGTGGTGGCAAAAACGGTAAGTTGTGCTAGTGAGTAGGTTTTATTATAAACCTTCCTTCTGACCTGCTCAGAACAGCCACAGAATTCAAGACTCAGCTTCCTAGAGCTAAAAGCAAAAGAAGCAGAGGATTTTAGTCAAGTGCTGAGGCTTGCTTGTGCTTAAATGCCTGGACCCATGGAAATGTTGGTCTGCTGATCATATGCTTTATCAGAGTATTTCAAGAAAAAAGGGGTCTTTCTATTTATATTAATAAGTGTCCTTTGTAGATGCTGTTTTTTGAAATACAAAGAATATTTTTTTCTGAATGTTACTGGCAACCACAAATCTCTGACAATTGCTGTGGAGAAGCCTTGCCAACATCTTAAAAACAAACAACTGTCTGCCTTCATTCCTAGCAGATGGGTGCTGACCCGTTGCTACCAAGAACAGAAGTGTAAAACTCTGTAGGTTATTAGTTCCATCACTTAGTCATGAGCCATTTAACTCAAATATTAACTGCAGAAATTAAAGCAAGTCCTTGGCTTGGAAAGATCAGGGGAAGATACTGCATCATGTCAGGATGTGTGTGGCTGGGCTGTTTCTTGTTGAAAGGTAGCATATCAGGAAAAGATAGGCTTTTGCCAGGGGTGTACATGAGGATGTGGAGTTGGTGTGGCCTCTAAGACCCCTGGAAAAATGGTGACTAAAATGGTGTCTGTTTTTTTAACCAGAGAGTAAATTCAAGAAGTAGCTCAGCCATCCCACCCTGAGTCCCCACCCTAGTCTGGCGCATTCTCCATCATTCAGTATATGGGTACCAGTGTGGCTTTTTGGATGGACTGCATGTCCTGCCCAGTGATAAACCTACACTTCCAGGTGTGCTTGTCTGGGAACTGGCCCAAGCTGCAGCATTATCAAAGAGGAACCAGAGGAAGAGCCTGCAGTGTTCCATCTCAGGAAGGCAGCTGGTGGAGTGAGGACTGCCTCTGTCAGTGGGTTGCAGGGAAGATTTTGGCTTCAAGAGAGAGGAATCACTTAATCCACTCCCCAGTGTTTTCTTGCCTGCTTGGAATAGCCATGTGTCCCAAATGACAGGGATGCTCTGGCAAATCTCTCCTCATGGGACTCTTAAGCTCTATCACAGCAGCAATTTTAGGTAGCCTTGGCTCACTCCTGGAGGCTGTTCTCTTTGAAGTGTCACTCTTAAGCAGCACAGACATTGAATGGATAAAGGTAGAACAGACTCTTGCAGGTAGACATGGTGGCAGTAGTTGGCAGAGGCCTGGCCAAGGAAAATATCTCATTTTACAGTGAGGTAGGAGAAGGTCATCATAACAAGTGGAATATTTTCACCTTTCTCTCTGCTGTAATCATTCAGGCAAAGATAAGTGACAGGACCTCTACACTCACTCACCAGATGCTGCTGCCCACATTGATCAAGCTCAGTGTGCAGGTGGAGGGCAGGGGACATCTCCAGCATGAGGCTGATGGCAGCCACAGAACAGCAGCTTGATACAAAAGGAGGGAATGAGCTGAACCTTGCTTATGAGGAAATTTCACGTGTGATCTCAACTTCCCTGCTCACTTCTGTCTCTGCTTCCCTCATCCTGGATGACTCACAGTGTAAGATCCTTCTTACAGAAGGATCAGCAGGACAGGATATGGGTTTTCTAGCCCTAGCGATCCAGAGGACACCTGTGTACTCACTAAAGGTCAATGTACCCACTAAAGGTCAACCCCATCTGTGTCCTCTTCAGACTGACCATGGAGGGAACAGCTGGTCTCCATGCCCTTCCCCAGCAGTGACGGTGCCTTCTCTCCTTCCTCCCCAGGGAGCCCTCTGTGCTCGTGCTGCGTTCCAGACCCCATGGGGCTCTCCTTCCTGCCCACCTACGGCTGCCAAAGCAACCGCACCGCCAGCGTGGCCGCGCTGCGCATGAAGGCGCGCGAGCACTCGGAGGCTGTGCTCCAATCTGCCAACCTCCTGCCCGCCGCCAGCAGCAGCCCCACGCCTCCTGCCAAACCCGGCCCCGAGGGCAGCCAGGACAAGCAGCCCTCTCCAGCCAAGGAGCACGTGGAAGGGGAGAAGAGCCTATGAGACCAGAGTGGTGCTGGCCCCGCGGCTCAGGGCACTGACCCGCTGCCACTGCTCTGCTGTGGGGTGAACTGCACTGGGGCCGTGCCCAGCGGGACGTCATGGGGCCACCAGGGACTCGGCACAGCTGAGTGGCCTCTTGGGCTGCCTTTCGTGCACCCTTGCTTTTCTTGTGTCGCTGTAGGTTCGTTTCCCTAATTTATCAGCACTATCTGTGTTTGGAAACGTTCGTGAAGCTGTTTTTATTCCCCTCCTGCCCCATACATCCCAGGTACATTCAAACGCCCAGGATCCTGGCTTGCTCCTGCACATCTCGACTTCCCATCCTGAGTGAAATGGATGGCTGAAAGCAGCACATCACTTCCAGATGTGAGTTCTGGAGCAAGAGATGCACCCAGACACCAGTTACTCCACTGCTCACAACAGAGGGGAAGGAATATCCAGGTATATTCCAGTTTGGCCTGCTGTTTTCTGAAGGCATTTGGCTTCAACCAAACCCATCCCAGGCAATCCTGGTGTAAGCGAAGCAGAAAATAGAACAAACCTCTTAATATTTTTTTTCCTTTTCTCTGAAAGTGAAACTTCCCATGGAGTATATTACTGGGAAATTGCTGAGGTCA